>VZRU01014912.1:3034-32908 GCA_013398155.1 Pedionomus torquatus
GGTTGCACCCCCCCAACACAAGCCCATCCTCACTCTCGCACACGCTCCTCGTCTTCCAGGCACAGAATGTTTTGATCCTTTCGCAACTCGGCTGAACGCCCCCCCGGGTGCTGGCAGGGAAAGGAGCTGCGCCGCCCCCCACCCCAGATAAGCACCCACTGCTTCAACCCCCCCACCCCACTGGTCCCTATATCTCCAGTAAGAGATGCTGAACAGACGGGCNTGCCCCCCACCATGCCACAGCAGAGGGGACCACCTCCATGCACCCACCGCTGCGGGACAGCTGTGGCCTTCCCTTCACCCTACAAGATGCTCTCCACAGGCAGACCCCATGTTCATGGGGTGTCCTCAGTGTCTCCTGCCAAACCCCCTTGGTCTGGGGAGGAGTTACCCTGCCCCAGGGAGAGATACTGCCTCTGGTAAGAGGCAGGAATCCAACCCGAAGCCGGTGCAGCCCCTCAGCCCCAGAGTTGCCCTCAACAGAGCAGGCAGGAGGGGCAGAAGCAGCAGGCAGCTGCCAACTGAGCCCAGGAGGGTCTGGCACGGCTCCTGCCTTTATTTCCCTGACCCAGGGACATCACAGAGGTGGCTGAGCTGACCGACAGCAAAGGGTCGGCGCAGTCCCCAACAGCCACCAGTCACTAGCAAAGCCCCACAGGCGTTTGAAGGGCTCAGATTCAGCACTGGGAAGTTGTGCAACAAATCCAGTGCCAAAGCCNGTCACCAGCAAAGCCCCACGAGCGTTTGAAGGGCTCAGATTCAGCACTGGGAAGTTGTGCAACAAATCCAGTGCCAAAGCCAACAGTCCAGCCAGGTCCTTGCACCACCAGAGCGGCTCAGCCTGGGAGAGGACGTCACTGCACACCCAACAGGTTGCTCCACACCGGGAGGGGTAAGGATGGACACCGTGATGGAGAACTGACACCTCTCATCTCCTGAGCTGCCAGCCCAGCTCTGCACCCAGCTCCCCGAGAAGGGGTCAGACCCCCAAGCCAAGGAAAACCTACCCTTGCACCACAAGCCAAACACCAGTTCCCCGGTGCTGATCCATGGAGGAAGCTGCTGGATGAACCACAAGGACCAAGCAGAAGACTGCACCCAGTCCCAGCAGCACATCCCCACAAGAGCCGCTTCGTGCTCTGCCGATCCCAGTGCAGGATCTGGCCTTCCTTCAATCCATCGGGCGCGAGTCAGAGTCCCCCCATCTCATCTCCCCAGCTCAAATACGAACAAACAGAAGTATATTTTGTGATCTGCACATGTTAGCAGATGTTTGGAAGGGTCCCCTGCAGAGATAGCAGTAGGAGAGCTATGGGGGACACAGCAACGTGGCCAAGAGACCACTCCCGTTAGCAGCGTGTTTAATGTCTTGGGTTTGGTGTGGGCTTGGGTAATTAGCATCTGAGCGGTAATTATTCACACCTGGCCTTTCTATACCCTGCTTATAGATTAGATGATTAATGTTGCTCCTTGAGTTAAGCCTACCTTGGATTTACCAGGGCGCATTGGGAAAGTTAAGAGGAGGCTGTTGTGTGCGGGAGATGCTGTCTCTATCTAACAGCAGAAAAACAACACAATAGAAAAATTAGAGTAAAAAGCGCTTTACACAGAAGCGGCAGCCGCTGAGCACACAGCAACCATCTCAGCAGCACGTCACCACCACCATCGACACACGAGCATCTCGGTTGGAGCAGCAAAAACCTCCCCCAGCATTCAGAAGATGCTGACACCAGACACTTTGGGGGTTCAGTGGCACCACAGAGAAACAAGCATTGCAGATCCCTGCAGTAAAACAGGGGTGCGGAGACCCCCCTCGACCACCTTGCCTCCGCAAACACCCAAGGTGGGGTCTCCAGAGAAGGACCTGCTACCCCCACAAAGTGGGAAATGGGGAAGCCCAGTTCCTAACATCTCCAAACTGGGGCTAACAACAGCTCAGCCAAACAAAAATCTACAAACCAGTAGTGGGCTCACCTGCTTTCCTGGGCACTGGCTCCCCTGATGTCACACCGGCCCCGGGCGAGGTGATGATGCTGGTCCCCTCGCCGAGGGACCTGGGGCAGGTTTGCAGCACCGCTGGCAGAGACGCTGGGGGCTGAGCTTTTGCACCCGCTCCTTGGGACAAAAGGCATTTCCAGCTGAGCTGCTCTCTGGGGCTTCTATGGCAGGCTGGAGGACCACAAGCTTCATCCAGGATTTTGCCCACTGCTGAATGGCACACGGAGGTTGGCATGGAAAGGAGCCAGCCAAGCCTGGAGGGAGAGTCTGGCTCTTCTTCCTCAGGGAAGTTGCTCAATGGTGCCAATTCCCACAGAGGAAGAGGAGGAGAAAAGAAGGAGAAAAGCCCCCCTAAACCCTGCTCTTATCCTCACCTCTGGCCCCATGATTGGGTCAGCTGAGGAGAGGCACTTGTCCCACACCTGCGGGAGGAGGCAGAGCATTAACCCTGTATGTGCTGCTGTCTGGAGGAGAGGAAAGGGCTTTTACCTGGAGTGATGAAGCCCGGGATGGTCCCTGCTCCATGCCACCCCACTCCAGTTGTGTTACAGGAATAAAGCTGCCTCTTTTTCCCTGGCCAGCATGTCCCCCTCAGGCCTGAGCCACGTTTTCCCCCTTCTGCTGTGGTGACAAACTCAGGAGGACTCACATGTATCAGAGAGTGGCATCTGCACCGAGCCCCCTGCTCCCCCCTCTCTGATGTGGGAAACGGATGGTGGCTGCAGTGCGAAGCCAGAGGCGCTTCTGAAATCAGCCCCAACCAAATCCGCTTTCCATTTTCCCCAAGTGGGATAGAGTCAGAAGTCACGGCTTTTAAGGTCGGGGCTGGACTCCGGCAGCCACTTCATGGCCCTGCTCGGGCTCAACCCCACACGGGCAGGAGCAGCCCCAGACTTCAGGGCAGCCCCGGCTGCCTCTGGCCCCTGACAATTTCCACAGCTTGATTTTGGGGCGTTGTTTTTTCATAAACTGCCACCAAAGCCATGCTTTCCTCTCCTTTTCCCCACCAAAATGAGGCTTTTGCCTTGAAACATGTAAAGCTGGGGTTGTTTTTTCCCTTTTTCCCCAGGTTTTACAACATGAAAGTGGATGTTGATGTGAACTGAATTTTGAAACTGGTGACAGGGAAGTTCTGCTCTGGGAGGCGACTATTTGCTCACAAAATCACCTCTTTTCAAGCTCCCCGATGAAATTCAGCACAATTACCATTTTTTTCTCCTCCTCGCCCAGCCAGCCCAGTGCCCTGCACTTCTCCAGCTCTTGTTTCTCCTCTGCTCCCTAGCCAGGATGAACAAACCACCCCCACAACGTGCCGTGCCCGTGCCCACTTCTCCTCCTGGCCACGGCTGACGTGCACAGTCCGGTGCTGGCCACATGGCAGACATGCTTGGCAGCCTTTGGGGCTGCACACCCCGAATAAGAACTCGTTCCTGCTCCTAAACCATTTGCAAACGGGGTGCTGGGGTGCTCAGGATTCAGGGAGATTCCTATAATCTCTCCCCCCAGCAGAGAGCCATGGCTCGTTGGGGACACAGCTTCAGGTGTTTCAGAAACCTGCTGTTTCATTTGCTTCGTTGCTGGAGAGCAAACACCAGCCCAAAACACCTGATGGGCTTCACCATCAGCAGCTCCGTGCCTGTGCAAGGCAAGGGAAAGCTTTGCAGAGAGCTTCCAGCAGGACAGGGGGGTTGGAACTCAATGATCTTTAAGGTCCCTTCCAACTCTAACCATTCTATAATTCTATGACTTGTGTTGGGGTGTGGGATGACCCTGGGCAAGGACAAAGCAACACCTTGGGGTCTGGTCCTACAAAACCCAGGAGAACTCTCAGAGCCAGGGGAAAAACCTCATGTCCACCTTCCATGGGCTGCTCACCCATATTCCCCCAGCCAAGGCCACACTTGCAGTCCCCACAGCACCCCGAAACAACCTGGCCCTTCTGCTCTTAGATGACCCAGAAGGCACAAACATGGCTAAAAAGCCTCCAGAAGCTGGGAGACAAACATCCCAGGCTCTGTGGCGCTGTGTGCCGGGCTCGGTCCTCCGGCTCGGTGACAAGAAGAGATAAGAGGGAGGATTGAGCCTTCAGTTTGTCCCATCGGAGCTACCACTGGATTAACTCAGCCTTACATTGTTTAAGGAGTATTTACATGCAGAGCTTCTTCAGCTTGGCCCTCTGGGTTAGGCAATGCCTCTGGCTTATACCTTGGCTCTGGATCTGTTGACTCTGGAAAATCCCCAGCTTTTGGAGCATGTCTATTAAAATAAGCAGCGCTGTGGTCACCCAGGCTCTTCCCCTTCTGCCCGTGGACCACGGAGACCACACGCTCTGGTCCAGCGTGAGAAACAGCAGAGTTGGTGACCAGCCAGGGCGGATCAGTGGTTCCAGCTTGGTGGCTCTAACAGGGCACGATCTCCACAGCCTCACTGCTACTTTATTTGTCCCACTCTCCTGGTTTCAGCCAGGATAGAGTTAATTTTTTATATATATTTTTTTTTTTTTTCTTTCCTAGTGTTTGAAGTGTATCAGATTTGGCACAAAAGGACTGCCAATAATGCATATTGGTTCAGTTGTTGCCAGGTGATGTTTATGTTTTTCAAGGACATTTTCCAGCTTCCCATAGAAGCTGAGAAGGAGCATAGACAGAGTGATGGGATGGCCAGTGGAATATTCTGTACACAGACATCATGCTCAGTGGGTAAATGGGTCTAGCTGGAGGGAGGTACCCACAATCACCGCTCGGGATGGTGCCAATTCACTGATTTACCAGGTGCTGAGAGCAATTTGGGTCTTGTATGCTCTTTTGCCATTATTGTAATTTTTCCTTTTCTGTTATTGTTCTATTAAACTGCCTTTATCTCATCCCACAAGTGTTTTTCCCTTTCTCCCATTGGGGGAAAGGGGGAGAATTGTGCAAGCGGGTGGTCTTGGCTACCGGTTGGGGTTAAACCATGACACCCACCACCCTCCAACATCAACAGGCAGCAACTGGAGCTTCCCAGAGCCAGGCACAGGGGCACAGCTGAAAGCTGGCACCTCCAGCAGGAGCAGAACATGGAAATGCTGCAAGATGGAGGAAACCTGGTCCCTCTGGTCCTAATCTCAAATTTATTTATTTTCTTAACCTTAAGCTGCAGCAAACAGGACCACACCACCAGCCTGGGCTGAGCAGAAATGTGAGGAGCTGCTGGAAGTCGTGAGATGCTCCAGCCGGGCAGCGCAACATCCAGAAACACCAAGCCATGACCCAGCTCCCTGGATTTCACGTTACTGATGTATTTATGTCACTTCATGCCGAGATTTCCTGGGTTTACACAGCAGAACAGTGTTTTTCTCCTTGGTCTCCAGGTGAGAAGCCAAAGCAGTGTCCTCAGTCAAGGTTACAGCGAGGGTCTGCGGCAGAACAGGCAACTGAACCCACATCTTCTGAATCCATCCCAACCAGTGGGCAGCTCTCTCATGTATATGCAATTTATGTTTGACTCTCTCCTCAGGGACTCATCTCCTGCCTTCCCCCTTTAATTATAAAAATTAGTAGGTTTGAGGTATATTTGAGGGGGTTTCTCTTCCTGTGTTGACAAAGCGCCATACTTGATGACTCTAACCCCAAATTCTCTGTGACACAGATACCCTGGCAATTATAAAATACTTCCCAGCTCGCTCCATAAACCCCTTTGCTGTTGCTATTAGTATGCATTAACATTTTATTGGTGTTACAGGATGAAACATCCAGTCTTGCAGCTCCAGTGGGCTTGGGGATTTCCAGCATCCTGCAATATGTATCCGTGCAGAGGAAATTAAAATGTGGATGGATCAGCAAGATACAGTCAAATCCTCTACAGTAATTTGGAGAAGACTAAACTCTGGTGTTAGTGGAGCATATTCCAAGCTATCTAATAGAGAGCTGATGATCTCTGAAACAGCCTTTTTGTAAGTTTTATTCTTGCCTACAAGGGAATTTTTTCAAAGGGGAGATGTAATACCTAAACTAATATTTTTAAAGGGATATGTGCTCTGAACATGGAAAAGTAAGACCCTTTGCAGAGCAGTGGCTTTCAGCGATCAGCTTGTACCCAATAAAAGAATACGCTCCGGTTATCTTACAATCGAGCTGGAAGTTCTTTCTAACCACCACACCAGGCAATTTCATGTAGTTTGTAGCCATTATAGGACACATTGGCTCTTGGGAACATGGGCTGCTTTGCTCTTTTAGCGAGAATACAGTATTTCCTTCGGCAGCGTTACCCCTTCTAGCTGAAACACAAAGCACCGAGTCTGCACGAAGGCTGCAGAAGCGCAGTGAACCTCATCAACTCTGCAGACACGAAGTGTCCTACAACCACACAACCATTCACCAGCCTGGGATCCACCAACACAGACCTCACCGTCTCCATGAAAACCTTTTTCCACGCAAAAAACTGGGAGGAATTCTTGTCAAAACAGACACTTTGGGTACCCTGCCTTACAAGTGCAGTCCGCTTGGGTTTCTCACTCCCAGATGTTTTAGAAACAGAAGAGCCGATAAGGAACCACTCCTCCACTTTCTTTCCTTTGTCCATTTACAGGCTCAGCAAATCCTTAATCCATTTTTGTAAAAGGAAGCGAGCGTGTGCTCAGGAGGACTTAAACAGGCACCTCGGTGCCCACTGGATCCGGGTGCCGCAGCACCGGTCCTGCAGGACCCCACTCCCAGGTTTCCACACCAACCATTAAGGAGCCCAAATTCTGATGGGGGATTTCGATGTTATTTATTATCTGTGTTACTGGGAACATGGGGAGTGACTCGTTCCAATTTTAGCGACAACTGTATTTACGCCCTGCGTAGAGCCGGCTGATGTAGACATTCCCAAGCCCAGGCTTTTTATAGCAAGCAGAAGCACCCGCTCCACCCCCTCAGAAGTCTTTCCCAATCTCCAAAGCCTGCTCACAGCCTCGTGCTCTTCACAACGAGCATATCTCCAAGCTGAAGGTGCCCATGGTGGCTCAGCCCTCGCTAAATCCCACGTGGAGGCAACCCTTTTTCAATTCAGCTCATCCTAGTTTGGAAGTTTGGCACAATTTTTACAAGATCAGTCCAGGGAAAGACGTCTGTCCCCAGAACACTCGAGGAGCTTGTTCCTATGTCCATGGGAAGAGTGCTCATCCACCGAAGGGGAAGCAACCTTAAAGGATGAAGATGTTTCCTCTTGGCTACTAGGGCATGAAACGACCTCCAAAAGCCCTGCTAAATTCTGCATCTGAGCCAGGAGAGTCCTTTTTGAAGCAGCACCGAGATCTTCATGAGCTTCTCAACCATAGATGGCTCCCACCAGCATGTTGGCAGCAGGAGAGTTCAGGTTACATTAGCAGTTATCGCTAACCACCAATTCCACCTTCTCCCACCCATTTCTGCCTCCTTCCCTCTCTCAGGAAGAAAGCCAAGGCAGTTGCAGGGACACAGTGCGGCGTCCAGGGCTCGTGTGGGATTCAACACCAGCTCCTTAGGGTACAAAACACATCTTCATCCTGAAACTGCCAGCTGAGATTTTGCTGCTCAACCAACGCTGGTCCTGCAGTGGGGACTTGTTTATTTAATAGCAGGAACCCGGCACTACGTAATGGAACTGAGCCGCACACCAGGGACAAGTTAATACAGCAACAATGGCATGAAACAGTTCTATTTTTTGTTCTTTTACTACTATCACGGCACGAGGCTGCTTCTCTTAACTCTTACTTCATTTATTACCGGCTGCTATGAACAATCATTTATAAAGGAGGACTGTGAAGAAAGAGACAGGGAAAGGTCGACGGCGATTTGCAAAAGGCGCCCCGTGTAAAGGCAACAGCTGTTAAACAGAAACACAAACTGTCCTATGCACTGCAGCCCCGAAAGATCCAGTTCTGGAAACTGAATTTAAAAACATTGGCTTGGTCAGTGGGCTGAGCGGGAAGATGGTGAGAAACCCACAATACGTCTGCTTCCCCTTCACCGCACGTCATGTTCACCAAGGGACACGCTCGAGATGAATTCAAGTGCCTTCACAGAAAACATCTGTGATCCAAGATGACATTTCTGCCCCCCATCCATCCCTCCACGCTGCTGCCACTTTTAGCAACATGCACTCACGCAGCTGGCCTGCGTTGACGGAGAAGATATAACCCAGTGACAAGAACACTAGCATCGGCTAAGCACACCTACACTAACTCCAACTGCTCAGGAGAAGCTGAAGATACCTTTTTCTGTATAAATCCAGCAAGACGCTGAGCTAAACTGATGCTCGAAGTCCTGAGTCAGTCCCTGCAGCAGGGCAGGACAAACATCTGAAGGAAAAGGTTCCAGTTCTCTCCCTGCCTTCAAAACAAGGCTCAAATGTCCTTTGGTTGTGAGCACCTCTGATCTTCAAGAGGTAGTTGCTGGCCTCAAAACAGGCTTCGCACATCACCTACCTACCAAACCCAAGCTGGGAAAGAAGGGGGTGGACACAGCAAAGAGTTAAATAAATAAATAAAACATACCGTAGGACAGAAAGACACCCTGGAAGGATACAAAGACAGACCAGATATATTCGTTTCACGCAGTTAAAAATAATGACTTGATTTTGGTGGAAGCAAGAGACATGGCAAGCACCTCCACAAAGCCTCTTCCCTGGGCTGAAGGCTCCAGCCATCGGCTTCTCTGGCTCTGCTTCCAACGTGGGAGCAAACCCCAGTCCCAGAGACACCAACACAGTCACTGGTGGAAAACACAGAGACTTTAATTAAAACCACAATGTGGGAGGAGGTGGGGGAGCACTGCTTTGGGCACTGAGCACCACTGGGTGCTGCTACGCACGTGGACCCACCAGGAGAGAAGCAGAGCCCCGAGAAACAGTGATGGAGGTCGGTGGGAGTTGGAGGAAGGCAAGCAGCCAACTACCACGTGACAGGGCCACATCCCAAGCGTGCTGGTAAGAATTAGCTGCTTAAAGTCCAAAAATCCCTAGCGGGACAGACGTGCAGACTCAGGCAAGCAAGAAAGACAGAGCACTACATGATCCTCCTCCCACCTTCTCAGCAGGTTCCAAGCCCAGGGACACCATTCCCAGGGAGCCAGTGGCCGCAGCTGCAGGGGAAGGAAGAAGCTCCCCACCCTTTTTTGGTGCTGCTTTTCCCATTCTTGGTGTCCCTCCCGTAGATGGATGTCAACGTTTCCACTCATCCTTTTGCATGGAAGCTCCATTTCCGTAAGATGACCAGGAGAGATGCATTCCCAACCCTTAGGCAGCCTTGGGAAACCACGGGCTTTCGCCCAGCCATTGCCAGCCAGATGTTGCACAGCCATTTAAAGCATGGTGACAGTTGCCAAAAGCCACACAGCAACACAAGGGGACACAAGCGCAGATGTCTAGGGTCTCTGCTCCAGGCGCTGGCTGCTCAGCTGCTCCACGGGAGATGGATGCATCAAGTCCCAGCAAGCGGACAGATCTCCAGTACTGTTCCCAGAATGGATCCGTTAGGGAAGCCAAGAAAAAACACATCTCATTTAGGAGTAAAACAAGACTTAACTCCAGTCTTCCATTTCCATTTAAAATACAAGTTTATAGAGTTGTTTCAGGCAGGTCAAAAGATCCTTAGATCCTTGCCTGCTCCTGTCCAGGGCCACACCAGAGCAAACAGGACAGTAGCAGCACTAGAAAGCTCTGCAGACACCTGGGGTTCCACTGCCTCTTCAATTTAGACTTTTCTTGCTCTCCCTCCCCTGAGTGCCAGTGAGATCCTTTAAAAGAGGGAAGGAGTAGGTCTGGCAAAAAGAAAACCGGGAAATAAAAAAAAAAAAATAAAAAAATCACAAGCTGGCTTGTTTGGTTAGTTTTTCTTTTCCTCCAAAGAGTAAAGCAGTGCAGCAGCAAAAGCCAAGCAGCCCAACTGGGGGCAGTCCCACCACCCCCTCCCTGGTCTGCAGGAATGCCACAAAAAGGATCCGGGCTGCCCCCGACCCCCAGCAAACACCAGACCAGAGCCCTGTCCCACCACCCAGCCTGGGAACCTCAAGAAACATCCCCTCTCCAGCTGCAAAGTTGTGGACCACCACGGTCAAGACCTGCTGATCTCAAAGCCGGTGCCAGCCGTTCCTGCCCTCCCGGTGATGCTGGTGGCATGAGCCCATGTTCCCATTCATTCACCTGCCTTTGAGATGCTGCTGCTGCTGCTGGTGACACTGGAAGTATGGTCCCTCTGCCCAAGGTCCAGCACAGCAACACCAGCAGGGAATGACAAAAGGGAAGAACCTTCTCCAGTTATAACCTGGTGTCCTGGGCTATTTATACTTTTTGTTTCCAGCTCAGGTATATAAATGCATGTAAAGCTGCATGCTTGCCCCCCCCCCTACTGATTTTGTTCCGGGGATGCATCCCTAAGAGCTGGGGAACATGCTGTTTTGTGGGGAAACCCCTTTACTATAGGGCTGCCGCTACAATTTATGACCAAGCAGTAGCAACCACGGTCACCTTGTGCCACTGAGGCCAGCCCAGCCCCAGGACAACAAAGCACGGAGGAGGAAACAGGGAGAGCAGAGGGCAAGTTGGACCCAGTGATGAATGTGTGTGAACATGTGAAGTTTTGTGCCTGTTAAGAGGGAGCCTGAGCAGGCACCGCTCAAGCAGTGTCTTTGCATAGCTGTTCCCACAGAGCTGGGTCCCTCTGGGGACCTTTTCTCCAGCTCCAGAGCCAGCTCAGACCCCCACAGCCCAGACGGTTCCCAGCTTCACCCAAGAGGCAGTGGTGGGAAAGGAAGACCCAGGGAACCTTGCAGAAGAGATGGAGGGAGGAGGTTTTTCTTACCCAGAATAAGAGAGAGATGGCACCCTGTATTTCCAGAAACCCACAGACCTTCCCTACAACTTCCTCTACCCATTTCAGACCCCCGGCGCAACCAGAGGTGGCTGCCTGCATGCACGCGGAGGCTCACACCTCACCCCTCGCAGTGGTTTCCCAAACCAAACAGCAACAGGAAACTTCAATGACATTCAAAAGGGAAATTGCAGTTACCACTGCCCGACACATACACGTGTGCCTTCCTCCCCTCCACACCCCTTTCCTCCCGGGAAGGGAAGCAGAGGAGCCTTCGCTGCAAGGCAGCCCCTACTCAAATCCCATTCACATGCCCAGAGCCGTAACAAGACAGTCACGCTGCCCGTGAATGCAGCAGAGCGGAGAAGCACAGCCCCGGCTTGGTCGCTGGCAAGACATCCCCGAGCTGGGGATGGGCAGGAGGAGCCGCTCCAGGTCCCGTCTCCCGTGCAAGGCCGGCAAGTGCTTTGGATCTGTGGTTGCCGATGAGGATGTGTAGGAACGAATGGGCTGTGTGTAACGGGCAAGGTGATGAGGAGGGGGTGAGGGGAGGAGGAAGAGCTTTGCGCTATGCCTCCACTGCCTCGACTCCTCCCACAGCCTCCTTAGGACATCACAGGCTGGATGGGGAGCAGGCTGCCGAACTTAAAGTGCTGGATCACAGGAAACTTCTCCAGGCACTGCAGGAGGGGAGATAAAAGAGAGGTAAATTCAGGAGACATTTCCACCTTACGTGTGCAGCCAGAGCTACATCCTGCCTCTCGGGCCAGGAGGCAGGGAGCTTGGGGCCACTTGGCTCAGCTATAGGCAGAGGAATCAGTCCCACATCTCTCCCTGCCATTCCTTTCAGGGTCCTCAGGCCAGAAACACTTCATAACCCCATCCCCTTCCCTTCAGCCAGAGCCTTCTGCTTGCTGAAATTCAGGCCTGGAGCATGAGCAGGAGAGGAATGTTTATGTCAGCAGCTTTCTCTCTCTCAGCACCTCTCCTTGCTCAAGCTGGTCTCTGAAGAGCTTCACCCTACAGACACTTGGAGAACTGCAGAAACCCCGGAGGGAAGACTCCCTCCCCAAAACAGTGCCTACACTCTGGGTTCAGAGGCATCATCCCGCATCTGCAAGGTGCTGCCCAAAGAGCATTCCAGATTCTCAGGTCTTTGACAGACAAGTACCAGTGATTTTGTTGCCATAGTTTATGACCCGATCCTGTTCCAAACAACCCCTCGCCCCTGAAGTTCCCAATGCTAGAGGGAGTGTGGGTCACAGAGCAGTCATATATGTCCCCCAAAAGGCAACTTAGCTCAGAGCTGCTTTTTGCAGGCTCTATGCAGGGAAAGCTGGGCTGTGAGGGCACAGCCCCTTCTGCTCACCATCCCACCAGGGCAGGAAGGTCAGTGATTGTGGTCAATAACCACAAAAGTTTACCAGCACTCACCTGGCAGAGCCACTCAGAGCTCTGGGTTTTTTGAGTCATTGCAGATTCCGACTGCCCAAAACTCATGGAGAACACAGAGCAGACTCACCTCCAGACACACAAACCTCAGCAGTAACGTGTGCACCAAGTCAGCAGCTGCATCTACACTAACATCACCCAGGGCAGTTGTACTGAACAGTGGCCATAGACCACCTCTACTGTACTACAATGGGGACTCACTTACCAGCGGGTATGGCTAGTGAGATGGTGGCCACCCCCTCACTGCAGGCAGAAAGGCAAGTTCTTCCCTCCCTAGACAGCATGATACAAAGAGGAAAAAAAGAGAGCCAAGTGCCCTGTGTCTTGGAAGGAGAGCCTTTCTCCTGTGCCCAGATAAAGCATGGGTCCACTGATGGTGGTCTCATTCTACAGATGAGAAGCACATACAAGCAAGGCACAGCAGCTACCAACCAACAGAAGTCCATCTACTCCCAGCAACTCCTTAGCAAAACAGAATCTGCTTAGAACTGGGACACTGTGCCAGGCAGGTGCCCAGATCCCCAGAAGCTGCAGAGCCAGCAGCAGAAGAGTGTCAAAGTCACTCTGGCTCCTGCCTGCAACCAGCAGCCTCCCAGGCAGAGCCTGGTGACAAGACACATGGCTCGTTCCTCCAGGCACTTCTTCAAATCACAGTTCCTTCCTACCAAAGGGAGGCAAGAGCCAGGTCACAGTTATAACTCTTCTTTCCACAGGAAGGAGCTTCCATGGGGCTGAGCTGAACCCACTGCAGCCAGGGAGATTCCATCTCTGGATATGGGGAGAAAGTGGTGTGCTGCAGACAGCTCTCCACCCCATGGCAGGCAGCCTGCCCTCGTGCTGTCATTGTGGGCAAGCAGGAGGATTTGTGCTCAGAAGCCCAGAGCTACAGTAATCCCTTTGGAGCCAGAGGTTAGTCAACTGGTTCCAGCACAACCAAACTGCTCACAAGAACACCGGAGCCAAAACAAGTTTGGAGATGGTTAAAATACAGCATGGTTGTATCTACTCCTGGGGAAAAATAGCCATGCAGAAAACCACAAGCCTCCATGGCAAGTAACCAAGCAAAAAATAAATCCTACAACCATCAGGGCACATCACCTTCAATGCTTCCTAATGCTCAGAGCTGCTGCCATCTCCCAGCACAACGACATCGACAAACCCTCAGAGGAAGCAGCGCTGGATAACAGTGACATGAGGAAAGAACAGAGAGAAATGAATACTGGAGATGTTGACAGCTAGAAATGTCAGCCCAACTAGCTCCAAGGAGTTCCACAGAAGACCAGACTGGTTTGGGCTCTGGATGAAGACAGTTTACCACCAGTAGGAAGAACCGGTATCCATTCCACTTCATCAACTCAAGAAGAGACAAGCAGAGAAACTTTTCCTCCTCTATCCAGCAGGACTAGCACAAATTTACTGGATTATTAGAGATGGCAAGAGACAGGACCCTTCTTGCATCACTTGTAGGTGAAATCGACGTAGTCAACACTAGCTCAGTGGAGGGGAAAGGCTTATTTTCTTCTTGCCATCATCTTCATCATGCTGAAGGTCTGGCTTGGGACTCAACTGGGGACTGGATTCATGCATCAAGTTCAACCTCTGAAGATGGAACTGGGACTAGATTAGTTACAATGGAAAGTATTTCCCGACTGACTGCAGCAGAGAAAGAAAGGTCAGGAGACACAAAAGCAAGCTCAGGGGAAAAACATCAAGGCTGATGCTTTAACCACACTCTATTCTGTCGACTTCTTCACTCGCCTTTGATGGAGAGAATACGAAAAGCCCTTGCACTTCCAAGTGAACGTCTTCACCCATTATATTTATATTATAAATAGACACATTTGAGATTTCATAAACACACAGAGCTGAAGACACATTGTCTTCAGTCTACTGCCCATCCACAGACCCTGCAGCAAGCACCCTGGAGTGCCTGGATCCAGACCAGAGCTCCCAGCTTCACAGATGCACCTTAGCTTTGTCAGCTGTTTAAAATCATAAAGCATCCAGGGTGGTTTTGAAAAAAAACAGGTCCGGCAATTGCCCCACTCCTACCAAGCGAGAGCATGGTGCAAGTGTGATTTCTCCTGGTCTGCTTCTCCAAGTGACCCCCTTTGTCCTGCTGCTGCCTCCACTCAAAACCTGGTCACAGTCAGTGCCACCAGGTGCCGAACACTTCTCAGCCAATCCAGACGTGTTAAGGAGCTGCAGCCTCCATCTGAGTGTCTGATTTCACCTAATCTAATTGCAATGAGTGATGAGAGGGGCAGGGAGAAGGTGGGGGGGGAAGGAAAACTTACTCTCACCTTAGCCAGTCAGACAGAAAGCAACACCACAACCCCAAATCTCTTTAAAGCTCAGAGCATGTAAAGAGAGCATGTGCCACAGAAGGTCCCTGCCTTGAGCTGGATGAAGACCCATCTCAGCACCTGGGGGCTGCTGGCTCACTTAACTTCTGCTAATGTTGGCAGTGGCTAATTGGAGAAAGACCACAAGGGTGAAGGCAACGCAGCTGGGAACATCAAGCAGAAACTTGCTCTGGGAGCCAGCAGCAAACAGACAGGATCGTCAACAGTGGCTGTGGGTGCCAAGCCTGAAACACCCAGAAGAATTCAGTTTTCAAAGGATGAAGCCTCAGCAACTCCTGAACATAGTGTCATTTCCAGAAAACCAGAGTCTAGTTGCAAACTTTGGAAAAACCTGCAGGGCCAGGCACATCAGAACTGAAAGCTCTGCCCTACCTCACTGCCATGTCCATGGTCCTCTCATTTCCCAAGCCATGCAGGATCTGGCTAAGCCAGCAGGCCGGGTGGGAGACTCTCCAGAGCAGATGTAAAGAACCAGCGAGGACTCCACAGCAGGAATCCCCCCTCTCCTCTGCCCCTCCAGTTGAACACAGTTAGAGAAAACATTGCTGCATGAGCACCACGTGCTTAGAAACGGTCTTTTAAGATCTACAAACGTTCTGCAAAGGAAAAACTTAATTTGAAGAGCTTTGGTTGACTCAGTGTGTTCTACACCTTAGAAAGAATAACGACACAAATTTAGGCTAGCAGTTTTTGCATTGCCCCCTCGACAATCTCTAGATATTTCTAGAGATTTAGAATCGACACCTCTACATCTCTAGATATTTCTAGAAACCCACCAGTACTGGATCTGCCATTTTCACACAGAATGTCATCTGCTATTCAAAACAGACCAAGGCCTCCATAGACTATGTTTTGGGTACACCTAAAAGAGCCAGAGAATCTCCCACCCTCTAGAGTGGGCTGTGCTGTCCCCAGCAGGCCAGGTAGATCTGTCAGTGGCCCCAAGACATCAGTGAATGTGCACATTGGACCCTTGGCATTACTGCCAAGCTCCTCCAGCACAGCTCATGGTGAAAGAGGTGGGAATAACCAAAGGACATGTGGGACAACAGGCAGGAGTGCCCAAACAGCGTGGTGCATAGGGGGTGCCAGGGAACGATGTGAGAAGGAACTGGTCCAAAGCAAAGAAAGGACCAAGCCAGGGCTGCTGAGGCAGCAGCAGAACATACTCAGGCTTTAGGTTTTAGGGGACTCACATTTCACTTTAACAACACTCCCAATGTTGGGGTTTTCCCTCCAGCCCCCCCCCTCCAGTCTTTCCAGACCTCCCAGCTCTCACACCAGAGGGTCCAGGTTGGGGCTTTCCAGCAGGCAGCATCTCAAGCCCCCATAACAGAGCTGAGCTGAAAGCTGGGGCAGTCCCAGAGGGGCAGCCCAGGGGCACCCCTCCAAGGAGCAACCAGCAGAGGGGGGTCGACCCCTAGCCCCGCTTCTCCTCTTTGGAGGCCGGGAGGAAAGCTGAGCTGGGGGCGGAAGGAGCCAGCGGGCCTGGGAGTGACACCTCACAGATTAGAGAGGTATGTGGCCTGGAACCTAAACACAGGATGTGCAGTGCAGAGGAAGGGCTGGGGGAGGGAGCGTGCTGAGTTCGGCACAGTTAACCCCTTTGTGCGCTGGGCCTGAGCAGAAGCTGCCCACCAAGCTCTGCTGTATGTCCTCAGCATGGCAGAGACCACAGAGTATAGGATTAACTCCTCCAAGCCCCACGGGCTGTGCTGTGCTCTGCCATCCCTGCTCCTCCAATGGTGACTCCTTACAGAGCCAGCACGATCCCATCCTTCCCAGCAAGGGATGCCGCCTGTCGGCTGTTCCCTCCGGAGGCACAGATGTGGCGGTTCCTGTCCTGCTTCCTCAAGCTCAGGGTTAGCTTGAGCAGGAAGAGGAGATAAGGGAGAGCCAAAACTGCCCAGTTCCCCGGGTCAGGGTTCACCAGGAAAGCCTGCTGGGACAGGGCCAGCAGAGCCCTGGCAGGTGGAGGGCTGCCAAGCCGAGGAGGTAGCTGTGGCCTCGCCGGTCCAGGACATTGCACAGAAGGGACTTGTAGTGAGGGGAGATCAGTAAGAAGAGTTCAGTCTGTTCTGGGGTTCTTGAAACGTGGGACCATTATACATACCAGCTCTTTCAGCTGGTATAATGGCAGCATGGGGACCAGAAGGACGAGCAGGTCAAGACAAATTCTAGTTTGGAAACCTGCACCTTGTGCTATGAGAATATAAGAAATGGCAAAAGTCTTTTCTGCAAGAAACAGCCGTCTTGGGATTGGTTTTGGGGCAGACACTAGGTGTGAAGGAGTCCCCTTCTAGTCAGCTGAACCCAAACTGCCAAGGGCTCCCCAACCATGTTTAGCATGGGGTGGCAACTGGCTGTGATGGGCCCTCACATCAAGAAGCAGAAGATAAGAGCTGACCCACAGTCAAGTGGAAGGGAGGAGACGTGTGACCAAGCAGCCTCCTCCTGCCTTTGGTGCTCACCTCTGCCTTGTACATGCGGATGAGGCCCTGGTTGACCTTGGACCAGGAGGGCACGGCGCTGATGTTCCAGAGCTGGTTGGAGTGCTCGGCAAAGGGGCCTGTCTTCATCTGAAAGAGACCCAAGAGCGAGGCTGAGGGAGCAGGGCCAGCCAGGAAGCTCATGCACCAGCAGTGACTCACGCTCACACTCTCTCCAAGCAAACATTCCCACCAAGCCCTGTGACCCACGCACCAGCCACCTCACTGTGCCTTCCCTCCCTCCCTCCATGCTCCCTCCTGCTGCGGCCACATCACATGAAGCAGTGGCGATCCAGCTCCCCCTTTCTCTGATAAAATTAAGCCTTTTCCTGCCGTGCTTTCCTAATCAGACCTCCCTCCACACACCTCCCTTTTAATGACTGCATTTAAAAAGCCCCACGTAAGTACCGTTCTCTCCCCCAGTAGAGCTTGGCTCAATGCTGGTTCCTATTCTACCCAGAAACCTCCCAGTGCAGCACTGCTGGGCTTTCCAAGAAAATGACTCATTCCCCATTCAGATCAACAACAAGCAGCAGCGACAAACACCGCTGCCTTCCCTGAATAGAGGGCAGCGCAGCCTGGCAGCAGCTCCGGTGTCCGCAGCCCACTCCACACCTGCCTCTAGAAGAAGAGGGCTCTGGGGGAGGTAGGAGCAGAGGGGACATGCTCCAGGTCCCACTCTCCAAACTGGCTCTGGAGCTGCGAGTTGCTAGCTTGCAGCAGATGCTTTACATTTAAAAAAAAATATCTTTAATCTTTCTTTTTATTTTTTTAATGCTTCAGTGTTTCTCCTCCCAGGGCAAGGGGTTCGGAGGAGGGAGGGCCGGGGGGGAAGCTGCAATCAGGGAGAGTTGCATGTAGATTCCCTGGGTAGTTGTCTCTCCTTCTCCTCCGCGAACAAAAACAGACCCTCAGGGAGAAAGAGAAATACAACGCCGCCACTCTGACTGAGCAAAGTTCCCATGACATCAGAAACCACAAGGCCGAAGCTCACGCTAAAAAGGAGCGTGGGGAGACAGGAATCTCTTGGACTCCTGTTCTCAACTTGGGGCTCGAACAACTAACCCCTTCCCTCCACACACGCACAGGCCTGGAGCGAGGGTGGGAAAAGAGCTTCCAAAACCACCTCTCTGCCAACTGTAAAAGCAAGCAAAGCTGATCAATCTGCTTTAAGAAATTGCTGCTGCCCTTCTGCAAGGTCTGTGTGGCACCAGCCTGCAGCAGAGAAAGAGGGAAAGGGGGAGGGGAAACCCAAAAAAAACCCATTGCTTTGGGGCCGTGTTTCAAACCTCCTAGAGCACCGGGGGAAGCAGGTCTGTAGTTTTGCCCGCTGCCAGGAGAGCACAGACACATCCCCGCTTCCCCTTGGCAGTACTCATGAGCTGGGGGATGACGGATGAGCCGCTCAGCCATTCCCTCTCCCCTCTGCTGTGCGCGCTTTCCTCACGGATACAAGATGAAACGCGCAGATACACAAAGCACGACGTTACCCGACAGAGCCGGCGCGTTAAACGCGAGGATTTTGGCACCCATGTTAAAGACTGACGGGGAGCTCAGTGCCAGGCGGTTTGCTCAGAGCATCCCCCTCCCCATAGGGGAGACTTGGCTCTGTGCGTTTTGACGCCAAACCTTCCTCCAGCATCGCCACCCTTTGCAGGGGCACAGCTTGCATCAGCCACCATCATCACACTTTGCCTCTCCCCCTTTCCTGAGCTGGAGCGAGTGTGCCAGAGGCAAGTGTGGCTCACGGCTGGCACAGCCACCACCATGGCCCTTCTCACCCAGGGCATCCTGCAAGGGACAGTTCAGCTATGGCTTCAAACTGGGGACAGACAAATAAGGGGCAAACAAAAAAAAAATCATCTCCTTTCAGCCACAAAGGGTGAAGAAGGAGAGCTAGGGGGGAGAGCGAGAGGCGGCGAGCGCGCTGCAGTCCCGCAGTGACCCCAGGGGAACGGAGTGAGTCAGAGCAGCCATATTGAGCAGGAAATTACTCACAGACGCGGCGTTCCTGCCTCTCGGTTCCCAAGAGAATCGGCCTTTTGTAAATGGTTCCTCTGTCAGTGCCGGGGGGAGGGGGACGGCTGAGGCCGTGCTTTCCTGTCAGCTCCTTCCCTTCCAGCAGAAACCCGAGCCCTCCCTTCCCAAACCTCCAAATTTAGAAGCCAGATTGAAGCTGAAATTCCTGCTGCCTGCCCTGGGCCCTCGG
This sequence comes from Pedionomus torquatus, assembly GCA_013398155.1. Classification (NCBI taxonomy): domain Eukaryota; kingdom Metazoa; phylum Chordata; class Aves; order Charadriiformes; family Pedionomidae; genus Pedionomus; species Pedionomus torquatus. The sequence goes on from VZRU01014912.1 coordinate 22,358, forward strand.
AGGAGCATCTGGATGATGGCACTGATCCACCACAACAGCCAGGGTGTACCCAGCACCCCTCTTCTGTACAAACACACACAGCACTGCCATCGCTGCTGTCCACAGCCCCTAGAGATGCTCCCAAACCCTCCTCATCCTCATGCCTACAGGTATCACAAACCCCCTTGGACAGGCAAGGTGGCAGCAAGGGGGCAGCTCAAGTCCCAGACAGCTCCATAGACCTCACCCTATTCAAGAACTGCGCGTTCAGGTCCAAAACCACCCCGCAGATTGCCCAACAGCAGGCCGGCTTACGCAAGGCTCGCTGCCGTGCCTGCGCAGGGCGGTGCTGCTGTGAGGAGAATGCCTCAGCGGGTTCAGCCTGGACATCATCTTCCTGCTACTTTAAGAGCCTGAGGTTTAAATATACACACAGCAAACACCACAACAACGTACACTCACATCCCTGAAACATCATCCAGGGGTTGAGAAAAATATTTGCTCAAGAGAATATTCTCTCAGTTGAAAGAAAACAACCTGCCCGGTTATAGCTTGCTAAAACAAAACCTGCTTTTATGGAGGTAAAACATACCCGACCCACTATGGGAACTGTTGTGGTGTTTGCTACGCATTTAGCACCTTTAAAGGAGAGGTGCTTCCAGCTGACAAGGTCAGAAGAAAGTAATATCTTTAATTTGTTAAAGACTTTAATCCCTTCTATCTTTTTCCCTGCTATTTTGTTTTGTTGTTGATTTTGGAGAGAAAAAGCATTTGGAGGTACTCAAGGCTGTCTCAGCCCCCCCTAGTGGCAGTAACAGCCTTCCCAGGCATTTGGGAGAGGAAAAAAAAAAAAAACCCAAACTTTAAAAGCAAAATCTTCACACACACAAAATAAAAAAAATTAAAAATAAAAAATAAAAAAACCACCAAAACCAAAACGCGTTGCATGAAGATGGCTTGAAAATGCCATGCGTTTGATAATCCACGTTGTGGCCATCCCTCAGGAGCTCATGCCAGGAGGGCCAGAGAGAAGGGCTCCCTGCCACCAGGTGGCACTGAGGAACGCAGGAGAAACATAGAACTCCGATTCCGAACAAATGTATGGAAAAATAGGAAATCACTTCTTTTAAAAGCTAAGTTTCTGCAGGCAAAAGCAGAGTGACCCGAAGAAGCAGGATGGTGCTGTGTGTTTTAAACTTTACATGTCATCAGCTGTGCACTGCAGAATTTTCTGCAATGTCAAAAGATGTTTTTATGTTTTTAACAAGTTAGTACATTGTCTGGATACTACAGAGGCCCAAATTAAAATAAATCTTAGAGCATCTTGGCTCCTGCTTTCCTGTCCCCAATTTCATCTCTTCTGCCAGCACCCTTTACTACCCATGGCATAATTTAATTCTGCATTAAGGGTTAAACCCCATGAGGTGCCAAGTACCACCAAACTCTACTAGATTCAGCAGTACTTGACACAGCACCTCCTGGGGTTTGGGCCAAAGGTTCCTATGAAAATTTCCAACATGAAAGGCTAAGTTCATATTCTGTAACCTCCCTTCTCATCTAATCACTAAATTAGAGAGGCGGGGAGGAAGGGGAAAAAGAACAGAACAAAGGGGAAGAACCACACTCTGTCCTTCAAAATTAATCCCATCAAGTCTCTTTTGCCACAGACAAGAAATCCCTCACCACAACAGAGCGTGTGGTTCTTGCTCTCACTGCCCAGACCGTGCTGCAAGGGGGATGGCAGGAACACGGCCATGTCATCCCCTGCAGCAGAAGGCCGTGAGATCCCTCATGAGAAATACCACCCATGGTCAGCAACATGCTGAGTATCACCAGTTCCTCACTCAAAGGCCATAGAGTGCCTGAGCAGAAACACGGTCCCACTAGCACTGTCAGCAGGGTGAAGGTCAGCACCATCTCTGCCCTGGATTGCTTGCAAATAAGAAGCATTTAATGGGCAAATCTCATGCTATCTGGAAGAGACCAAGCTGCACAGAGGTTTGGGAGCCTGCCCTAAGCAAGGGGAGGCCCAGGGCCTGCTAAGCAGCACCCAAGGGCTAGAGGGGAGGGAGGTTATCTTGGCAAGCCCAGCTGTTCTGCAGCTCCTACTTCATCTTCCTAGCACACTTGCAGGCACCAGTCTTCTCCATCCAAGTTCCCACTGAAAGATCCAAGTGATGATCCAAGGTTATTTGTTTGCTCGTTAGAGCTCCCTTTAACTACAATCCACAGCCCATCTAGCTTAATTATAGTTTCCTCTCAACATCCCTGTCTCAACTCATTCAAGGAGAGCACCTCAGACATGCAAGAACACTTCATCCACACAGTTCCATGAGAACAAACAAAGGAGGAAGAGAAAAACCCAGCCAGAGCCAAGTATCTAATGTCAAGAGAACTTCCCTGTGGGGTAAACCTTCCAGTCCTCACCTCTGTAATGAAGAGGATGCACTCCAGGAACATGAAGTCCTTATGGTTTTCATTTACCACCTTCTCATCAACAAAGTGTCGAGGCTCCAGATTTGGATGGTCTAAAAAGAGGAAGAGACAATAGGAAGTAACCTGTATGGCAGCCCCATTCTGACACCACATTAAATCAGGTCTTGTCCTGCCCCTCTTCCACAAGAAACACAATCCTCCCATCAGAGCTAGTCACAAGTCAGCGCAGAGCTGCTCCCTTCCATCTCAACTCCCACTCCAGTGCCTCAGCAGTGAGAGCACCCAGTAAACTCCCCAGGGCAGAAAATACGTTTTCTACCACCAAAACCAAGAACCTCCTTTTAAAAAACGTGTAGTAACTGCAATAAAGACAGATGTACTGTACAAGAAAGCCTTCCATCTCCCAACCAAAGCAGCTAGCTTTATTTGGAAAGCTGAGGAAAAAAAAGCCCCAAGCAAACTCTTCTGCTGTATCATACACAAATTTGACATATTTGTATTTAAAAGTCAGTTCCAAGCCCCTTCATCTTTGTGACCTAGACAGACAGGGCAGGGGGCAGGCTGGGACATGAGAAGATTTTTATTAGTACCTATCAGCTGGGAACTGCCCCATATGAAAGGTAGAAATTGGAAGTCATCCAAGCCCCACACGCCCTGGCTGCCAGCAGGTTCCATCCTGTAGGTCTTCTGAAGTTTTCGCATCACTTCGAGGTACCTGAGACCCAAGCGAGAAGGAAGGGTTAAGACAAGGCCTTCTTCTGTCTTCATTGACTCACATGAGGACAAGAACAACCAGTTTGGAGGACATAACTTTAGCACTTGCAAGCAGGACCCCCACATAAGTCACAGTACATAGAATATATATTCAGCTCCTTTGCCCCAGAAAAGAGTAGAGTGGCAGATACCAGCACCTCCTAAAAATTAAAAAAATCACTAAGAAATCAAGTGGTAGGGGTTTATTTTATCTGCAGTGTCTTATGCTGGTGCAGATTTTTCCCCACCTCAACTGTTATTTGAAAACATTGACACTTTACTCTCCTTCAACAACTTTCAGAAGAGCTCACAAAGCTTTCCACCTCTCAACAACCGCTACTTTCACTTTTCAGGTGAAAGATTAAAGCTGGAAGTACTATTGAAGGAAATTGTTTCCACGTCACCAAACAATGATAGATCTGGGACTAGATCTCTTGACTCCAAACCCCCATTCCACCAGTTTCATCACTACAAACTCTACCTCCTGGGCTGGAAAAACATCCAGAGGAGCAATGGAGGCCTGCCAGCTTCATTGATTTTTATTTTTTTTCATGCCTGAAGAGATGTTAGATCCTCTGATCAGATATTCCTGTCAATCACAAAGCACAGAGCTCCACCCACATACTTCTGCAGAGCTTAGTATCTTGTGTTCAACTAAAGTAACCTTCCAGAAAGATACCCAGCCTCTAACAGACAAGGTACTGGCACCATTTTTGGAGATAAGGGTGCAATGGATCACTGTACAGCCCATTAAACAGTACATCTGCCTCCTAATTTTGTCTATGTTTGTCTTCAGAAAGTTTTTCCACTCTGCCCTTCTTTCCTAGGCCTGCAAGCCCTTCAGCACTCATGCTCTCTAGTTACACACACACACCTCTGTAGAAGGCCCTTGAATTGCTCAGCTCGGACCCCAGGAGGAGGCTCTTCTTAAAATTTCTTACTCCTCAAAGGGTGTGGATGAATGGAAGAAAGGGGCTACAATCAGCCCAGACCACAGCAGGAGTCTTGTGTACAGAACAGGCAGTAACATTTCACACATCCCAGGCAGCTGGAAGTGGATGCTTCCAGCAACCTGTCCGCAGACAGCCCAATGCTTCCAACCCTTCTCTTTCCATGACCTCACCTGTTAAATACTTTAAAGACAATGGCCATCTGGTCATCCACTCTGAGTACACCGATTTTGCAGAGGCAGCAGAGAAAGGCTGCAAACGCAGCTTCATGCCCTAAAGTGAAAAAAGATGAAGAGATTTGACACTGGTGTCTCCAGTCCGCAGGACAACCTTTCTGTGAGCATCTCAACAGCTCTTTAGCAACAACAGTCCCATCTTAAGAGCCCTGACCTACTGTCCCTATTAATGCCTTGAGCTGACAGTATTTTATCCTCACACAGCATCCACCTAAAGTATACCTTTGAGACACTCATAAGGTGATTATTAACTTGGAGAAAAAATAAGTTCTTGAGGAAAACCAGCTCAAACACTGGATGTGCTGGGAGCAATGCAGGGCCTTTCCAAGCTTGGCACAGCAGGGGAAGTGGAGCACTGCAGAGTCATCTGCTTGAGGGATGTGAAAGAACCTCATATTTGCAAGTAAACAGATTTCCTCCAATTTCAAAAATATCTCAGTGTCAGAAGGATGCTGATCCCGTAACACAGCTAGGAACGGTCCATCCCAGAAGGTACTGGGATCTCAGGCTGAGCCTCTGCAGCTTGCTTGGTCTTCCAGCTAACAGCATAGAAAAGAAACAACTGGCAAACCCATAGATGTCTTTTAGTGGAAGGGACCAAGAAGAAGGAAGAGTACAAGATCAGCAGCTCTCCACTGTGAAGTGCAGCTCCCAGTGTAGGAACAAGGTGCACCAATGGTCCAACCGCTGTGAGGAAGGACATGGGCCTCTGACTTGGGACACACAGAAGGGGGAAAAGGCTGAATTTCTTTCCCCAAGCTGACAAAACCCCAGCCAGTGGATTCCTTTCCAAAGACAACATCTCCCCCTGCTGCCAGCGAGCTGCAGCTCTCCTGGCAGTCACTACACAGCACTAGCTCTTCATCCTTTTACCCACATCCTCCTCTTCCTCTGCCTACCCAGGTCCAAAGACGTGCTTCCTTGCACCCACAGCAGTATCCTGCTGCCCTGCCTTTTGGTGAGGACACTCTCCTCAGCACATCCATCCTCCAGAGAAAGGAACAAAGCACGTATATGGGTCTGAAGCCAATGTGGCTACTCCAACCTAGTATCTCCTTAGTTGCAAAATGCTTCTCCTTTCAGATTTCAAACTCCCTCTGTAAGCAGTGATGTCACTTCTAGGGACCACCAGACCTCAGTCACCTCTCACTGAATACAAACTTGGTTCCTACTCTAGTTCCAATTTAAGACATTATATTCTGTCCCTCTGAACTGTCTATTGCAGATCAGCAGGAGCAGGACTGCTGTATATGGTAAAGCAGCTCCTATAGCTTATCCCCAACAGCTTGCACAGCTGGGCTCCCCTTTCTTCAGATGAGACATGAAAAGGGTGCCACAGCTCTAGCACAGCTCCACTGCCAGTCCCAGCTCTCTCAGTCCTCACCAACATTGGACACAGGGGCAAGGAGACCCTAGAAGGATGGTGTTTGTACCAAGCTGGCACTAAAAAAAAGTGGCAATAACATATGTAAATAAATGCAGCATCAGGCTCCAGAGGTCGCTACCCAAGGAAGTCAAACCTCAAAGAGCATGCATGCCCAGGTACCTGTGCCATAGTCAATGCGGGTAGAGTTCCCCACAGATTCCTTCAGGTACACAGCCACTTCTGCTGCAGCATCAGCCAAATGCTTGGGGATCACTGTTGCCACCAACTTTTCTGCTTCCTGTAAAACACAACAGACTCCCTTGAGAGAGTGCAGATCCGTCACAGTCCCCAGGAACAGGTCAACCTCTGCTCAAATGCTACCGCAGAGGGAGAGCTGCAATGCTGCAATGGCTGGAGCCAGCATGAAAGGAGCAAGTTCTGTTGAAAGAGTCACCTCCAGAGATGCAGTAATTCAGGCAGAGCTTGTCCTGACCCAGGCCACACATATCCTGTAGGAAAATAAAGCTTCACCATCTAAGTACATCAGCCCAGTTACCCACTGAGTCATCTCCAGGACAAAAGCATTAACAGAAAACCAGATCTTTGCAGGCTCATTGCTGCTGGGACTGTGCCTGTGCCACCACCGGAGCCCAGTGCAGAGCAAGTGCTCTGAGCTGAAGGAAGTCGAGGAGTCTGTCAACCTTCCTCTGATTTTGTGTCACCCATCAGCTAGCAGACACAGTGGGTCATTACAAAGCAAAGGTGTTCCCTGGGTTTGGATGTTCCTCACGGCTCATCGAGGGCTCGGAGACCCAGCCAAGAGCATTTACATGGACTACATGCTCTCATAAGAGAAGAGGACAGCACCAGATCAGGACTAAGCGATGCATATCAAGAGGTGGATCCTTCACAGCTTATCTGAGCAATTCCTCTGTAGGCTGCTTGGCTGCCACACAATGACGGAGACATTTTGCTACCCTGCTTGGCACCCTGCCCTCCTGTAGGAGCTTCATGTAAGACTACACATGAAAGACATGCTCACCTGGTCTAGTTTGGCGTACCAGGTCCTAAAGGCTTTGTTTCCAAAGCGAGAAGGTTGATCCACTGGTGGGGTTTCATCAATCCATCTGTCAAGGGTGTTCAGAAGAGCCACCAGCTTTTCAATGGGCTACAGAGACAAAGAAGATGAGGGGTCATGGTAACATAAAACAGAGCAGTCCCTCAGGCTCTGACATCTCATCTATGCCCTGGATTGGAGTCGTTAAGACCCATACCATCCTTCCCAAGGGTGGCAAGCAGGAACAGGATGTGCCAGCCCTCCCTGAAATGCAGAGGAGCTCAGATCAGTCGAGTGCAAAGCCCAGCCTGAGGCAGGCTCTCAAGTCGCCCACACAGCCTTCCATGAGCTGCAACAGCACTATGCTCTAAAACCTCTGGGAGAAGAGCTACAGCAGGCTCCTTGCTGTAGGGCATACAGGACTGAGAAGCAGAGAAGTGGTACACAATTCAGGGATCTCCAATGCAAAACTCTGCCTCTGCATCTTGAGGGTCCCACATCCCCCACAGGATACAGCACAGCACTTGTCATATGTCCTCACCAGTGGCTGGTGACATGATTTAGAGGTCCTTCTCAAAGCCTCTAATCCTTGTCCCGAAGTGTCTCTTAGAAACTGGGATTAGCAGTGATGGTGTTAGTGGTTGTACAGCACCCAGAGCAGCAAGGCCTAAGCACAAGTCAGCATGATTCCTAGTGCTTCAAACTCATACCAGCCAGACTGCTACAGCAGCTCCAACCCAGAGATACCCAGTGCACACGGCAAAATACAACCTACCCAAAATACCGGGGAAGAGGCAGCCTGGTTTGCCCACAAGTGGTCTTATCAGAGCAAGAATGAGAAGCTCCTAGCTCCCAGAGAAATGTCTCAATACAAACACAAAGCTGATAGGAAGACCCATGCAACAGAAAGACAACAGAGCCATCTTTCTTACACTCAGTGCTGGAAGAATGTGAGGAACCTGCGTAGGATGCGTAAGAGCGACCGGAGGAGGCACTGCCATGGTCATGAAGGAAAAGAGAGGTGCAAGAGGTGACACAGCACACTGTCTCAAGCTGTACTGTTAGGAACAGGGCTGGGTGCTCCTCCCTGCCTTGCCCATACAGCTGGGAAATGGCTATACCCCGTGCACCAAGAGGCAGCACTTTAAGTAGCTGTAAACAGTTTCAGGAGGCTCTGCTGACAACTGGTCTGTTGTCCAGAGGCTCTGGGATTCTCCTCATCCGACTCCAAGCAGCCGGAGAGCCGCCAGCCGCCACAGCAGCTGGCCAGGCCCCGGGCAATGTAGGCTCCTCTGTCTCGAGAGGGGATTCCTCCTTCAAGGGGACAAAGAGGACAGCAGAAGCGGCGGCTGGTTTGACTTTGCTGGAGGCATCGACCGTGTGAAGCCGGCTGGTCTCCTGGGCTGTGGTTCAATTCTTCACATTGCCTGCCGGGAGGACGAGGAAACAGCCGAGCCCAGCAAGTTTCTAGCCCTTGAAGTGCCACTCAAAAGGGGCGGGTGGAGAATCAAGCATGGCAGAACTGTGCTACCACTGAAACAGCTGTGGATCACTCCCCATGCCCTCCGCTTCCCGGAGGAAGGGTCTCATGGCAGACACACCTTCTGGCAGACAGCGGCTCCTCAAGAGCCAACAAGATGGTGGGATCAGTCACTGAGAAGTGGGATTAGGCAGGGGAGGATCCACCCACCCCACAGGACTGTGACACTTGGCTATTGAGCCAGTCTAGAGGGTGGGACAGAAGCCCACTGGGAACACAAAGACCCAAGTGCCAAGAGACAAAGGAGCCCAGAAGCTCTGGGTGCCCTGGTGAGTCTGCAAGCTGGAGCCACTAACAGGCCTGTGCCCCAGCTTCAAATGGACTGAGGCAGTGCAACCCCCTCTGCTTCAGCTCTCTGCTGCCCAAAATGCTGCAGAAAACCAGCGTCTCACCACTACACCAGGCAAGGTTTGGACTCAGCTCTACTCTTTCCTGGCTATTGCATTCCCCTCCAATTAAGCAACAGCGTCCCCAGCACCGGGTTGCATTAAATAATTAAATCGTGCTGGTGATTTATCCGCCGGCACCAGAAGCTCATTACAAGCAGCTACCGTATTTCAAACCCCTCTCAGAGAGCACTCAGTGCTGCTTGGATAAATGGCTGGCAAGGACCGGCTCCTTCCCCCTTCCCAGCTCTGCCCCCAGGCCTTGGGGAGCTCCAGAGTCAAACCTTCCCTTCCCCACTCGCTTGCTTTAAAGGGATTAAATAGCCCAGCCCCACTGAACACGGGGGAGCAGGACCCAGCTGCTGGCTCAGCCATGCCAATAAATAATTAAAGAGATGCAGCTCGTTTTGGGCTCAAGGCCCTTTGAAAAGGGGGTTACTACAAGAAGCTGCTTCCCATTGTCCAGCAGAGGAAACTTGTGCATCCAGGGCTGACCCTAGCAGGGGAGAAGGAGGGGAAAAGCAGAGCTTACGGGAACACAGCCATCAGCACCACTGCAGCCTTGTTTTGCCTGGCTGGGTTTTTAAGCTCTATTTTTTGCTTTACCTTTCCAGAGATCAAAGCAAGGGCAGTCTCCCCCCCGCTCTCCTTGCTTTTCTGGTTGTGCTGATTTTGCATCCCCTTGACCCTGAGTCTGCCACGGGTCCCAAAGGCAAACCACAGAGCCTCCTACAGAGCGGAGACCTGTCAGCATCTCTCAAGAGCAGGGGCCAGGCAGACGGAGGTGCTGAGAAGGCATCACAGCAGCCAGAGCTGCCTGTGGGGACCAAGCCTGTCCCTGTGGACTCCTCAGGCCCTGTGGGAGGGGGAAGCTGCTTAAAATCAGGGCATTTGATGCTTTCCCCACTTCTCTCCTGCAACTAGAGCAAGCTACAAGGCTGACCAATTGCCCCCTGTGCAGCAAACTGCTGGAAGAGGTGGTCTGTTCCTTGCATGGCCAAAATTAACCTTCCCCTTGCTGAACCACTCCTCTGATCAAAGTCACAGCTTTGAAAAACTGCTCCAGGCTGCAGCCCCAGCAGTCACTGCACACAGCCCCACGTGAAAAGCGCTCCCTCCAGGAGGAGGAGGCAGGTCACAGCCTATCAGTCATACAACCTTGTGCCAGACAGAGCGTCTACGCCAGAGTCCTAAACAACAGCTCAGCTATCACTACTTGTCAGATGCCTCCAGCAAAACCCCAGACAGCTCCATGCCATTTTTCAGTAAGAGCACAGCAAGCTCAGCAAGTCTCCAAAGGGGCTCAGCCCCCAAAGGATCCAGCTTTCGCTCCAGCAGACAGTTTGGTATTGACACACGCTACTCTGGAAACCATTAAGCTGTCTCTTTCAAAGCACAGCAGACCATACTTTCTTCCTTTTTTTTTTTTTTTTTTTTTTTTTTTTTTTTTTTTTTTTCCCACAGCAAAGCAATACCAGTAAGTCGTGGAGAGGACACACATTCAGCGGAAAGGATTCCAGGAGGTCATTTGCCAAAGGCAGGCGTCCCCAGCATTTGATCAGGGAGGAAGATGGGACAGCACAAAAGCACATCAGCAGCGGGTACAGGAAAAGGAGAAGAAAGCAGAGCAGAGATGCAAGCAGAGGCCACAAGGGGCTGAGCCTTTAAAAGCACAGATAAGCAGTTTGATCTACAAACGAACCCGCGTGAACAGGCAACCTCATCAACAAGGCAACCCTGGGGATGCTCCACCTGTGCCTCAAGTCACAGGCTCCTGCTCTCCTGAGCACGAGAGGGATGAGACATGGTCCCTGCCACATCCCAAGCAGGACTGTGTCTTTTGTTTGT
>VZRU01014915.1:14004-25435 GCA_013398155.1 Pedionomus torquatus
GTTCCAACCCCCCTGCCCTGGGCAGGGACACCTCCCACCACACCAGGTTGCTCAAAGCCCTATCAAGCCTGGCCTTAAATACTTCCAGGGATGGGGCAGCCACAACCTCCCTGGGCAGCCTGTTCCAGTGCCTCACCACCCTCACAGCAAAGAAGTTCTTCCTAATATCCAATCTAAATCTCCCCTCTTCCAGTTTAAAACCATTACCCCTTGTCCTATCACTACGCTTCCTGACCAAGAGTCCCTCTTCAGCTCTCCTGGAGCTCCCTTCAGATCCTGGAAGGCTGCTCCAAGGTCTCCCCGCAGCCTTCTCTTCTCCAGGCTGAACAGCCCCAGCTCCCTCAGCCTGTCCTCACAGCAGAGGGGCTCCAGCCCTCGGAGCATCTTGGTGTCCCTCCGCTGGACCCATTCTAACAGTTCTATGTCCTATCGACCGGGGACCCCGCAGGGCGCTGCTGCGGTTGGGGACATCGATAGCTGTCACAGCGGAGCAGCAGCCAAGGCCATGCAGGGTGGCACGGGGAGCACAGCCCGGGCACCAGCACCGTGGGGGAAAGCCACCTGCCTCTGCACATCCTGCCAAGGGACCGCAGTGGCTGGTGCCACCCTGTCCACTGTCACCAAGGGTGTGAGTGGGCCAGGCTCAGCTCACCCACAAATCCAGAGCTGAGCCCTCAAGGAGCTGCCCACCCACCGTGGGAGCATCCTGAGTGCATCCAGCTGGATTCAGCACTGGGAAAAGCCCCAGCAGGGCTCACCAGGTGTCCCCAGTGGCAAGAACTCCTGTCCCTATCCCATGGGGCACCCAGTCCACCCACCAGCCGAGCGTGGGGCTTTGTCTCCCTCTAGTGCACATGGATCCAGAGCCGCTCGGTGATGGGACACGCCGGTTGGAGCACCCCTGGACGTGGCCAGAGCCCCCAGGCAGGGGGCTAGTGCACTGAATGGCCACCACACCCCATGCTGGCTGTGCCCCACGACGCCGGCCAGCAGCCACTTCCCCAGAGCAAAGCCCTTGGGAGCACTCACGGTGTGTCCAGCCTGTCCTGGAGCACGGGAACAGGTCCAAGCAGAGGCTGCCGTCCTCTTAGGGCACAGCTGGAACACAGGACCCCAAGAAACCACCCATCGGAGGCAGCACCCGGAATTTCCCTCCTAGGGCAATGCGACCAGGAGAGGTTTATCATGTCCCCACGCACCTTCTGTATTGACTTTCTCAGTTTGTCCTGTTAAATAAATATTCTGGCAGGGGTACAGGGTGACTTATTATCCTTGCATTGTAACATCTAATCCACCAATATATCTATTATTCATTTATTTTTCTATTATTCATTTATTCACTGGGAATTTAGAGGCAATCAAAAAGGCACTCTTGGTCATTTTGCTATAAAAGCACTTTTGATCCTCTTCTCTGCCAAGGCGAACTTGTCTCTCTCGCTTAAAATACATTAATGACCCATTACAGGGATGGGATCTGATGCCCTGCTTATATATAGGAGCGTCTTCGGAGATTTTGAAATTGATATAAATAAACAGGGGGCTTGTTGTTAATGCGCTCATTAAGCGAGGGGTGGGCTGGGATGAGGAACACAACATTTTCCACTCCGAGCTCCCCGAGGGCTCTGCGATCGTAGATGTTAATGCCTAAAAACAAGCGACAAGCCGGGTTCTGCTGCCCTGCTGCAGCAGCCAGGAGAACCAGAACAGTCCCGGGGAATACCGCGATCCCTTCACCCTCCCCAAAATCGCCAGGGATCACTCACCAGGTGGTAGGGGCCACATCCAGCACTTTTGGAGGATGAGGTGATCGCCCAAGGGAGCTGGAAGGTCCAATCCTGCCACCGTCCCATCCATCCAAGGCCAGGAGGCTGTCGTCGTGCCATGGCTCAACTTTCAGGTGGATAACTGCAATTTTAATATAGGCACACAGATAACCTTGCAAGAGAACTGGGCCAGAAAGGCTACCAGAAAAAATGTGCCAAAATTCACAAGGTAAAAATTACCAACCTCTGATGATTTAGCTGGTCCAGCTCTGCATCGCGGTGCTGAGTGCTGCACTGTGCAGGAACCCGCCTGGATTTTACCGGGGGCAGCACCTTACACTGGGATCTCTGATGGAGGAGATGCTGTGTCTTCGCGGGGTGGCACTGGCCCCTCTGTCCCAACCCCTCGATGCCGTTAGCCAGCAAGGTCAAAGTCACACTCGTGAGGAGGGCACCTGTCCTTTGGCACACGGGGAAGCAGACTGGGGCCACGTGGGGAGGTGGAGGAACATCTCATGAAGAACCAACTGCAATATCATTGTAAGGATCCTGCATGGAACAGAATGGAATACACACATCAGCCTGTTTGTGCTGGTCGAGAATTAAATGTATTTACCCACAACAATGGTGGGCTGAACCCCTCTTGTTCTGCAAAGCGTGCACAACCTGAGCCACCACGTTCTGCCTCACCTTCAAGGACCACGCATCCCTCCAGGGTCCACATCGTACCCTTTTCCCAGGAGCTAGAGACCTTTTCTGTTAATTAGGGGTTGGATATGAAATGGCATCACCTGCCACCGTGTTGATGCCCATCTCTGGAGGGCAGGGCTAGAAACACATCATCATCTCTGCTTGGCACCAGGTTTGGAGTCACAGGGGCTTGCAGGGGGAAACATCAGCCAAGTAAAGCCAGTGGCCACAGGAGAGCAAAGAAGAAGAAGAGACAATTAGACAAGGGCTATCTGCCTCTGTGCCACCACTCCCATTGCCTCTCCCCAACAGCATGGGGACAGGAAGGTCCTTTCCCCAGAGCCTGGAGAAGTCACCAGGATGAGGTGGCAGGCAGAGCTTGCCCCGGGCCCCTGGAAACCCCGGGAAAGTGAGTCCATGCTCATCCAGCACCAACCCAGCCCTCGCCACTGCGCTGCTCCCAGGATGGGCCAGATGCAGCCATGGCCACCGGGCTGTCCCAAACCCTTTCCCTGTTTGACAGAGCAGGGAAAGCACCGGCAGAGGAACCAGGTCCCAGCATAGCTGTGCGATGGTCCCTCGCTTCTGTTTTCCTGTTCCCAGCAGCGGTTGCCCCATGGAACAGCCTTTCCTCACTTCTCCCTTTGCTCCAGACCCGACATGATGCTGGTCCCCAGCTCTGCAGGAGCTACGACCCGACGGCTTCACTCCCAGCAGCTCCTTTTGCACAGGCCAAGGGGTAGCACAGATGCCTGGGCACCTTCTGCAAAGGACTTATCTTCTCCCTTGCCCAGGGCAACCAGCCCAAAGCATCACCCAAGGCCACTCAGCAGGGCAAGGGCACAAATGGGCCACCATGAACCCAAACCCCGTCCTCAGCCACCAACGCGAGTTCCCTTGGCTCCACCGGCTGAGCACAGGGTACAGGGACACCGTCACCCACCGCACTGCAGCCTCTCGGGGTTGCGCTTTGAGATGAAGCCAGACAAGGTGGTTTGCCAATATCCTACTTCTTCTTTAGTGTCTCAGCTCTTCTCCCACTTCCATAAGCAGCATCCTCTCTGCTCACGGAGGGGAGAAAGGGCTTGGCAAGTGCTTCAACCCACCGTCTGGTCCATTTTCCAGGAGAACAGGTCTCTTCTTGAGCATCCCACCCAGGAGGAAAAATGAAAGCCGGGAAAAGGCTGGACATGAGAGCTTCACCCAAGCCTTGACATCACCCAGATTATTTTCTGTCTTCCAAAAGGCGCTGCATCAGGTGTCCATCCATGTGATTGCCATTGCCTGGTCACAAGCTGTGGTGGGACCATGCCAGCGGCAGAGCTGGGAGCAGCTGAGGTGGGACACCGTGCTGGTGGACAGCCCAGGTTGCTGTCCCCTTATCCAGGCCCGCAGGCTCTTGAGATGAAAAGAAGCAATAAAATCCCAACGAGAGAAGCAGTGGCCAGGTGGGAGCTAGGACGCGAACGGCTCCTTCTCATCCTGGCCGTTACACAGTTGTGGAGCCTCTGCAAAGGGCAAACCCTTCACATCACAAAAAGCTTCAATATGGATTGGGGACAGGTCCCAGGGCAGGTGCTGGACCTAAAGCTCTCCCCAGGTGTCCCACACTGACCCCAGCCCAATCCTGCTCCACCTCAGCTGCCTGGGGAGCATCCCCACCGGCCACTCACAGCACAAAACCTCTCAATAGCAGCCCCCAGCAGCTGCAGCCCCCAAAACACCCAAATTTGTTCCTTTACTCTGTCCTCAAAATACCCATTTATCATCCTCCTCCAAGGCCGCTGAGGGGCACAAAGGCTACCAGGCTACCTTAGCAAACTCCCCCCAGTGGGCACAGAGCCTCTGGGTCACAGTCAGGGCCAGGCAGAAGATGTTAAGTATCACATTTAAAACTAATTTAAAACAAAACCAAACAACAACAAATAACAACTACCAAAGAAACCTCCACCAAAAATGAAAACAATCCCAAACCCCCCCCAAAGGAATGGCACCAGCATTCTGGGGAAAAAAATGAAGTTATTACTGGCTGCAAACGTTCAGGCTCCTGAGCAAGGTCTTTCATAGGTAATTTCTGTTGTAATTAACATCTCTGGGGTTAATGGATCCGAGTTTTGGGGGATAAAGAGCCGCATTGTTAACAGCCCGTGCTCCTGGCTGCGTCTGTCCAGGCTGGGGCTGGACCGACCGGGAAATCTCCACTTTCATCTGCCATTAGCGCCAACCCAGCTGTTATACCCAGGAAATTAAAACTATTCACTGCAGTAAAGTTTTAACGTCCGCGGTTTTATTTGACATCCCGTGAGTTATGGGCTGGACTGGATCCCCCTGCTCTTGATCTCTTGGATTTATGAGTTTGAAAAAGGCACCGAGCGATGGTCCCCAGGACCCGGCTGCTGGGCAGGGAGGGACACACGGCCCGGAGCTGCCTGTGTCCCCGAGATGGTTCCTGGTGCGGCAAACACGTGGCAAAGCTCGGGTTGTAGCTCAGCATCTCCACGCTGCTTCTGTCCTCAGGAAACTGCCACCAGCTGCAAGCTGGCCAGATAGATGCTCGTGTTTTACATCCATCAACGCTTCTGTGCGGGGCAGCTGGTGCAGACCAGAGCATCACGGGGATGCCCAGGAAAAGGGAAGGGGATGACTGGGGAGAAGGGATGGGGGTTCCTGAGGAGAAGGGATGGGGGTTCCCGAGGAGAAGGGACAGGGATGCCTGGGGAGAAGGGATAGGGATGGCTGGGAAGAAGGGATGAGGGTGCCTGGGGAGAAGGGATGGGTCCTCAAGCACCAGCTGGCACTGGAGCTGGGGACAGCCAGCTGCAGGATTGAGGAAAACCTGTTGCAGAGCTGATGCTGATCTCAAACAGTTCCATGAGATTTAAAGCCTCCCAGCCACAAGTAGTACCTCCCTGCAAATTTCTGTGCTGGTCCATCCATCAGGAATTTGTGCGTTCAGGAATAGAGGGAGGAGGCAGGACCCTCCACTGATGAGTTTTCACTGTGGGCAAAGCCAGCTTAATCCATACCACACACAAAACCCTAGGGAGAATTGCACTTGGTGCCCCATCTCCCCCCCGATCAGGGACAAGGAGCTTCAAGATATGGGAGGGAAACACACGGCTGGGGAGAGCTGAAGTGGCTCCTCAGTGTCCCCAGCCATACTCGGAGCCTGGAGCTACTGCAGCAGCATCCTGGATTTCAGCAGGCGAAGAAACGCTTAAGGGATGGATTTTGCATCCATCCTTGTGGCTCCTAGAATATCCTCATAAGCCACAATGTGCCCTTAATCCCACAACAAAATCAAGTCAAAGAGCAATTAATATTCTGATACCTGTGGCTAGCTGAAGTGATATAGAGCTGAAGATTTCTTTTTCCATTTCACTCCAACTGTGGTTTTGTTTTTTTCCAGCCATTCTCTGGTCAGTGGTTTTAGGGGCACCAAGGTTCACTTTTGTGGGTAACCTCCACTGTTAGCTGTTGATTTAATTAACTCAGGCTCCTCTGCCTTCTTGACCATACCAACCCCAGCAGGGCTGGGTTTCAAACACAAGCTAGGAGTGTTTCTCAGGGCTTAAAAAAATACAAAAAAACCCCCAAACAAACAAAAAAACCACTGAGAAATTAATAAAGATGACTCCAAACAACCGGGCTCTGCAGTTCCAGGGTAGCGATACTGGTTGTTTTGTCTTCAACCCAATTAACAACAAGCACTTGTGATCTGTTTAGCCTAAACTTGAACCAAGCGTTAATGAACATGTTCAATAGCTAAAAGTCAAGGTGTGACCACAGCGATGCTCGAAGCATCTCCTGGAGACAACACTGAGCAAAGGTTGCAGAAAACTCTGACTGCACCCCCCCCAAAAAGGGAAGATAAGAGTTTCTGGGCAGGTCAGGAAGAGAAACAACCCCAGAGCCCAGGGAAGGGCCCTGTGTCACCCCACAACTGCTCCCCTCTATGGGCAGCATCTGCAGGTCCAAGTCCAGGTGGGGTTTGGAGGAGGAGCAAGAGGAGAAGCCTCCGAGTCCTCTGGGTTGGGAGCCATGAAAAACCAACAGTTTCCTCCAACAGCACTGACCAACAAACCCACCAACCCGGACCCCAGCAAGAAACACGGTCCCCAGTCTCCAGGGAGGGGTTGGCACCAAGAAACCCCCAGCAAGACCTGGGGACATCCTCTGTCCCCTGCTGAACCTCCCCGACCTTCGCCAGCAGCCAGAACCCCAGCCGAGTGATTGGCCCAGGCAGGTGCTGCCTTGTTTTTAGCAACCTCGTTGAAATTTAAATTGATTTGTTATTTATCCAACTGACAACAAAGAGAGGAAAAAAAAGTCCTAACTCTGCGCGCTGGGGAGATTGGATTCCTGTATCACTGTCGGCTGCATTAACTTACTTCCTGGACCTAAATTCAATTAGGGCAGCATTCCCTAGCATTAATAAATCAATACCAATGCCATTTTGATATATTTTGAATGTCTTTCATTATATATTTCAGGGCAGGGATTAGTGCCGAATTCGAAGTTAATGGGACGTGACAAGGCAAATCAAGTCGGGGAGGCAGAGCCTTCGAGCCTGTGAGCTGTAATTGCCTTCTGTTGCAAAAGATTGCAGCGGCAAAACAAAGAGCTGCTGAACTTTCCGCGTCGAGGAGTAATCCCAGCCAGGGACTGTCTCTCTCTCTGTAAGGGGGAAGAGGAGTTAAACACCCGCAGAAAGTCCCCGCCAGGGTTTCTGCCCAAATTTCTCCCCCGTCGTTTCAATAGGGGGTACGGCATCCCGTCCCTCCTGAGCAGCTTTGGGGATGGATTTTTACATTCAAGGCTTGTGGGCAACCTGAACTGGTTTTGAGGCTCAGTGAAAAAGGGTGAGACAAGTAAAGAATTTGTTCCCCCAGTCCCTCTGGAGCGGCCCTTTGAAAAATCAATGTGAAAATCCAGCAGCCTGTGCACAAGGCTCTACATGCACCCTGGCCCCCTCATCTCAGCCCAGGCGTTTTTCCCCAGCAACAGAGCAGTCAAAATGCAAATAATTTCTACTGCAAAGGTGAAGGAAAAGCCTTTCCCTGGAGCAAGGAGAGCTTATGGGCACGAGGAAGAGCACAAGCAATAGGTAAGGAGAGTGGAGCCACTGGCACAGCTAAAGACATAGCAGAGCATCCTTGATATTGGCACCCTTAAGCTTATATATAAAAGGTAAAAATCCACATCCTCAGCTGGGATTAACCTCACCGGCTCCCACGGACAACCCAGCCTTGGTTTTGGCTGCTCTGGGCAAGAATCCCTCGATAGCGGCCGCCGTAAAGGTAAACCTCCCCGTCTCCTCCTCGCTGCCTCTCAAATTGATCAGGACAGTCCTGATTGCAGATTAAGTGACGGGCTATCAGCGACCGGAATCCTCTCCATCAATCACTCAGTTTGGTCCCTTGCAAAACATTAGCGAAGTCATTTCTCAGAGCGACCCTTTCAGACAATAAACCAGGCACCTTGCAAGACGGAGCGTGCGACTGTTAAAGGTCTTAAAAGCCTTTGCCAATTATGAATGGCCTGAAGGGAGCCATTCTTGCTGCACCTGGGGATGAATAAAGACGGAAAATAATAGTATATCAATGGTACTGCAACTTTGCTGTATTAATCTTTTAAGAATTTAAGTTGCTTGGCCTTTAAAAACGGTAGCATGAGCTACCTCTGAATTTTGGTGCATTAAAAGTGGGAAAAGGCAAAGTCTGAGACGAATTCTGACCCGTCCCCACTGAGTCTGTCGTGGTTGTGGCCTTGAAAAGCTGTTGTAGCCTGTAGAGGGGACAGAGACACGCGGGGAAGGGCCCCCAGCACCAAAACCCTTCCTGAACTCAAACTTCAAAGCACCAGAAAAGCCCAGGGTTTCCTTTGCCAAGCAAACAAGCCCCCAAGTTGCATTATCCTCTCCATAAAATCAAAATATGCTATTAAGAGCAATTAAGAGTCAGGATTCCCCTTTGAAACCAGGTGTTTTCACTTTCAGGGGCACCATAAGCTGCAAGAATAGGGGATTTATATAGATTTTCCATCGTCAGCTTGGAAAAAAGAAATCAATGGAAGGAGCCCACTAAACGTAGCCCCGAGAAGGCAGGTACAGTCGCATCCTCTTGCAATTCATTAAACCCTTCCTCCTCCAGAGGCAGGTACTGCTCTCACCCGCAGGTCGGGCGAGGGAACAAGGTATATAAAAAAAAATAAAGCTGCAGCATTGATTAAAACCATTTAGCCCTGACAAAAAAAAACCAAGTAGCTCGTTTTCCAAGTGGGATCCAAAGCCTCATAAAAAGGCACCAAAAGCGGAGTGACCTTATAAACCTCAGCCCCGAGCGCCTTTGGGGGCAGTTCAGCTCAGACCACGCCATCCAAAGAGGTACCCGAAAAGGCTTTGCCCCTGAAAAGAGCGCGATTGTCATCCTCCAGATGATGCAAAAAAAAAAAGCCAGATCAGGCTTAACCCCTGCATGGGACCCAGAGGCAGGATCCAGCTCCCCAGCCTGTGTGGTTTCCCAAATGCCTCCGTTGGGGCTGGGCTCCCCCGAGGTCCTTTTGGCCAGGGGGGGTCTGGCTCAGCCAAAAGCCAAGCAGAGAGGTTTTGGCCCCATCTGTGGTTTGCCGAATCAAACAGGGCATTTTCTGCCCACTTCTGAGTGACTATAACACAGGTTTACAGCTCCTGGAGGGTGTGGAAAGTCGGCTATGGCAGGCTTTTATTTAACTTGGCTATGAAGACTAAAACAAAAAAAAAACACCCAACAACCAAATTAGAGGTTCAATTAACACAAGGATCAGTGAGGATTTTTCCACCTCGGTCACACCCCTCCCTTCCTCCCGGATGGGTTCCATTCATCAGTTCAATGGGTAGTAACTAAATCTGGATGAAACAGACCCAAAATAAGATCCAGGCATTTCTAGCATCGCATCCCAGGCTCCCCGAGGAGGAGAGCTGAGTGGGTGGTGGGTGACGTCCCACCCTCGCTCGTGTCCCGTGGCGCCTGTGCCTTGGTGGGTTTTCCTCTCCTGTCCACAGTCTCCCTAAAGCTTCCCTGGAAGTTTTTTCCTCCTTTCAACAGGCAGCCCAACTCCGTCCCGTACGAGGCAACAGCCAAATCCCAGCCACCAGCTTTGGGAAGCCACCCCCCCCAAACACAAAAGGAATTTATTTCCCTCCCTCTCACAGTCTTCAACTTTAATTTTTCAGGTTCAAAACCTTTCCCGTCCACGTAACAGGCAGCTCCCATCACTCGTGCAGCCCCGTCCCGACGCTACCTGCCTCCCCGGCCTTCGTGCCAGGTGAGACCCCAAAAGCAACCACCATCTGGGTTGGTTTCCCCAACTCCGACTTCCTCGTCTCACCCGCTTCGGGGAGAAGGAGAAGAAGAATCAAGAATGGCTTTGCCCAGATGCATTGCACAACCCTCAAAAAAAGCAGAAGCCTCACTTGCAGAGAAACCTGCTTTGGGCAGCCCAGACGAGCTCCCAAACCTCTCTGCCCACAATCTTGAGCAATAATTTATCGCAGCCACAACGGGGATGTTCTCTCCCCACGCTGCAGCCCGGCTGGCCCCTGGGAAGGTCTGAGGTCCCCTCCTGCCTCCAGCTGCAGTAGTTATCGTGGGCTTATCCAGGTGTTATTAAGGGAGGGGGGGTCTCCATCCTGCAAACAAGGCACGGTGCTGCCAGCTGGCTCCTAACCCAGGGGAACGAAGGAGGAGATGCAGAGCAGGGGTTGGAAAGCTGGAAGACCCCACATCTGCTGAAGGGATGGTTGATTTCTCCTATTTTTAATTAATTACAGATGTAAAGCGAATGGCAAAGAGAGCCAGGGCTACCGAGACGCCGAGCTGGTCCAAAATCCCATGTACAAATGTGAGAATTAGCCAAGGTGTTCGATGACTCGAGGGAGGAGGGGGGTAATAAAAGAAAATAATAAAAAATAATAATAAAAATTAAAAAAAAAAACATCACCAGAAATATTTCAAACATTCCAGAAATAACACAGGCAGTTCCTAAATTACCACCGTGTTAATTGTGACTGCTCCGCTGGCAAGCCACCGAAATCTGCCGTAATCCCACAAAAATCAATGCAGCGGTAGCACGGCCAGAACCTGGGCACCTGCCCCGGCCCCCGAGCAGCGTTCCTTCGAGGATGCTCAGATGCAGCGGCGACAGGACCGCGCCGCGAGCGCACCCTCGCCTCTCCGCTGCTCGATGCTAAAATAAAACTATCCAGGTAAGAGATCACTGCCTCCGACCCGGCAGATCCGGGGACTGAATACAGCAAGAAATAAAGAGAAAAGGATCACGCAACCTGCAACCCAATTTGCCTTTTCTACCCCAACCAAAGCTCTGATTTCCCTCCCTGGAGGCGTTTTTGAGCTTCCCTTTCAGCAGGGTTAGAGCCCGGCAGGGCGACGGCAGGACTCATCTCACGGAGGAGCCCATCTCCCCCTACTTCTTGCCTTTACTTCAGACGTGACCTTTTGATTTCTCGGGTAGAGTGTAAATTACATGTCGCCAGCATAAAATATTAAATCCAATTTATATTTAATTATTGATGTTATTATGTATTCCATAGTAATGGCAGCAGGAAAAAAAAATAAAAATCCACCCCACCATTAAATCGCTCGGTTGCATTAGCAGCTTCTTGAGGTTAGATATCTTCCTCCGTTCCTTCTTAACGGTAAGATTGATGGGGATGGGGAAGTTTGTAAATAGTCTTCCAGAAATATTTTATCTGATTATTGTACCTATAAAAGGGAGCGGGGAGTGGGGGAGGAGAAAGGGCCTTTTTTAAACCGCTACTAATTATTTGTTCAGCTAAAGGGCAAAGAGCTCGGCGAGCTGCGTGCCTCTAATGCTCTCCAGCAACCCCACTCGGAGGTCGGCAGCTCCAATCACCCCCGTAGGCAGGGACGGGGCCGTGGAAACCAGCCTGGGCTTAAGAAAAAAAAAAAAAAGAGATG
>VZRU01014917.1:0-19948 GCA_013398155.1 Pedionomus torquatus
GAAAATAAACATCCTTTCTTGATTTTGGGATGTTTAGGAGCAAGCAGAGAAATGCAACTCCCAGGCCTGTCTTCAGAGGCATCTCTTGGGCCTCCACAAGGAATGGGAGATGTTTTTCAATGCTCGTCCCCCAGAAATGCACAAAAACCGGGTGGGTCCCCTTGGTCTAACTGCTGCAGAACTTCCAAAAGCAAGTGGCTTTTGATGGAGGGGTTTCTTTGGGACAGCATGGTGGCAAGCACTCCATGGGTCCAGGCATCCTGCAGCACCAAGCCTAGGTAAGGAGGGCGATCACCTCTTCCTGCAGACCCTGCCTGTAGACCATCACAGCTAGAACACCACCACCACCACCACCATGATGCTGCCTCGAGGCCAAACTCTTTCTTTGCATAGTCTGGAAAGAATCCCAGCAATGTCAACGATGGCAATCTCCCTTCCTGACATCTCCTGGGACTTCATACCCTGCACCAGCAGAGTTATTTCAGACATTTTCAGCCCGTGTTGTTGTGTGCCAAGGTAGAACCGGGCGTGAAGAAAGCCTTTGTTGAGTTAACTCTGTTTTACTCAGCAAGTGGAACGAATTTCATCACCCCCTACAAGTCCATTCTGTTTTCTATTTATACTGCAGCCATTTGGTGCAGGACTCAGGAGCAGCAGGAACAGGTGATGTAATGCACTCTACAAACAGCATTCTGTTCGTACAGTGGGAAAATAAAGTGCATTCTCTTGGTTTCTTTGATCACGCTTGAAACAATCAGATTAGAAGTCACAGATAACCCAATACATGCTGGAGATGAAAGGGCTCTGGAGAAATAAATCACCCAAAGTTAGATATTAAGCAAGATTTCTCTCTCAACAATCAACTTATCTGCGGAGAGAGGAGGAATGACCATGTGGTTTCAAAATCCTGCCAGGCATTTTATTTATTTTTATAATACCATAAAGCTACTCCACCCACTTTTTCAGAATGAACGTTGCATTACACAACACATCAAAGGGACTTTATGGCCTAAATTAAGCAATAAAATAGTTGAGATTGTGCGTTATGCTGAAAATTGGCCGGCTCCTGGTGCCTGGTGAGACGGGAGGTGAACACCGTGGGTTCAGAGCACCTGAAGAAAGCTTGGGGCGGCATGGCCTGAGGTATCAAAGTGTGTGGCACTTGTATTTAATAGACCAAAGTGAAGTTCAAGGCCTTTGGTGCCAGCTGTAACCCTTTCTTGCCCAGGGGATGGTGCCAACTCTGAGACGCCCAATGCAAGGCATGGGGTATCGGTGCTGGCACAAAGAGCTGGTGCATTAGCAGGAGATGGTCCATCATGCCCATGACCTTTGAGGTTTGGTTCATAGGCAAAGCACTGTCAGAAGCTGTGGGCTTCACAGATGCAGTTCCCCCAACCTTTGACAGCAAGCTGTGCCCTGGGAAAAGGAGATGGGAAAACCCAGGGGGAAGCTGTTGGTAGATTTGCAGCACGGCTGTACTTCCCACCATCTGGCCATCTCCTACCTCTCCCATCTTGATAAATATTACACAAAAATTAGAATGAATTAAACACCCCCTTGAAACATTCTCTGGCTTGTATGCCTTTTTAATTGTAAAGTAACTAGGAGATGGGGTAGGTAAGAGCAATGTGTCTGTGCTAAGTGTTTGTTTTCCAGCTCTGCCTCCCATCCTTGCAGAGGAGGGTGAGAAATGAGAAGATATCAAGAGAGGAAAAAGTTGGCCAGGTCCGTTGCTCCAGAGCAGAACAGGGGCCGAGTTTCCACTGGAGCAGCTCAGGAGATGCAAGAAAAGTCATCTTGCAGTGAGACAGGCGCTGGTGGGTCCTACACACCCTGCATGCGTGTCCTTCCCTTCCCACTCCCAAAATGGGGTTTAAAAGAGAAGAAAAGAAAAGATTTAATTAATTTGGACCCTATCATGATTTTCTGCGGCCTGACTCATGGCGTTTGATCTCCCAAGGCTGGCGAGAGGTGTTTGAGCCTGCCCTGGGAGCCCCCGGCGCTCCAGCCAAGTACCAACAATGACTAGACAGAGTTCAGTGCCACTCCTTCCATCTATCAATAGAGTCACTGTTGGGCGAGCTGACTCACCGCTCTCCCTGAGAACTCTTCGGCACCCGTTCTCCATCAAAAGAGCAAAAATAAAACTAAATAATTCTACGTTTGTGGACAGTGCGTTTAACAAGAAGAGCGGTTTATTTTAAGGTTTTGTTTTCAGGAGGTTCCTCCAAAGGAAGCCTGTGCTGCTGCTTTCGGGCGGCAGAACCAGAGGCACTCCTGGAAGACGCTCTCAAGCAGCTCTTGCTTCTAAGTTGTGCTCCAAAGCCACAGTGAGGAGGCTATTTAAACCTGTAGACCTCACGTAAGGAAAACACACATACACAAAAGTTCTGGAAACCTCCAAGTATGGGAGCAGAGCCGTTCATAAACCAGCCTGTTTTGGCACAGCATCTCCCAGGGCTCCAGAGGGCAACGAGAGGGATTTTTATTTTCCCTTTACACCTCTCCACCCCTTTACACTGAATGCAAAACCTCAGACTAGCTGCCTCAACCTACACTACATCTTCCTCTGCTCCCCAGAGCTGTGCTTGGGCTCAGCACAGCCAAGCGTGGGTGGAGATGAAGGAAGGGTGAATGTATCCAGCCTGACACTTCTATTGCTGCTGTAAAACTACCCAGAACTACAGCAAAGAATTCCCCACTAACGTCTAAGTTAAGTTTAGTAATAGAGTTTTATGTCCCATCAAGACCAGATGCAGCTTGGGAAGACGATGACAACAAAAGGTTCAATGAAAGGTTCAACATGAAGGAGCTCAACACAAATCTGGGGAGACACAAGTTTACAGGTAGACCTTGGCCATGAAACACCCCCCAATCAAGTCACCCCTGCATCCCACCACAGTCTCACACATGCCCTTGTCCTACAGGAATGCCATCATGGTTGGGTCATGGGGAGTTAAGCAGCAAATGGGACATGAGGACCAACTCCCTGTGCAGACATCCTGGACTGAAACATGACGTGCTTCCAGTCAACAGCAGATCCAAATACAGTATGGCTATTCAAGACCTATTCTCTGCTCTGCATCCAGGTACCACCACACACTGACGAGAACTGGGGTTATCTGTGCCCTAGCAGCTTCCTTCAGGCTGCTAAGCTTTAATCAACTGATTTCTCTACGGCATTCACGAACATCAGCAACCTCTAAAACATCTTCTGATTAACTGCTCTTGAGCAATTAATTCAAAGTCAGTCTATTCCTCCTGAAACTTCAGGCAGTATGTCAGAATGAAGAGGTGCCACCACCTTCCTAAGACGACAGTCGCTGTCTGAAGGGTGTTTTAGAAATGAGCAAGCCAGACTTCTGCACAAGACATAAAGAAAGTATTTAAGGTTTCTAGGTTCTTTGAAGGCCTCCAAGACTTCACAGGAGAGACCAGCCCCAGTACAAACAAGTCACCTGATGCAATTACAAGTCACGATGGAGTCCCCAAACTTATCTCAATCAGACACTCTTGATTTCCTGTTTGCGGCATTGACAAATAAAAAGCTTTACATTACAGGTAATTATACTTCACAGAGGACAACAATTAAGAAATAGCCAATTACATTTTACAAGTTCAGTATAATCAAAAGCTTCCTCAAATATCTAGACTAGCAATAAGCCCTTAGAAATGGCAACTCCCAACAAATTGCAGGTAATTTAGAGCAATTTACACAGATGACATATTTCCCTATCTGTGCTTAAAACCTTCAAACTCAGTTCTGAAAAATACTGCAGGCGTTCCTGGAATGTATCACTGCTGATTTCTGAAAACAACGCACTGCCCGTTCCCACCTCCACTGACCCTGGGAGGTGGGACACAGGACCTCCGGCCACCACTCTGCCAAGAGAAATTCACCACCAGAAGAGATTTTAGATCAGATATTTCAAAACAAGGGAGGATCCTGACTTGCATACCAATCAACAAACAACAACAACAACAAAAATCCACTCCTTTTGTTATATGAAAAAAATGCTCAATTTTAATACCACATAATTTGATTTAAGCCTTGTAGGTTTTAAAGGAAGAGTCACCTGCTTTATCTGTAACCCAGTGCTGTAGCTCCCGTGCAGTCCATGCATAAGAACCAGGATCAAACAGCAATTCAAAAATCACTGAACGATTGGGAGGAAATTATTTTTTTCATTTTTAAAGCTTAATCTTTTAGATGAGATTTAAAAACACCCCTGGAGGTGCAGAGGTGGAGTGACGGACAAGGATATGCTCTCTCCTAGGTGACTGTTACAAGATGACAGTCTCATCCCTCATTTTTGATGCATTTTTGGATGGGAAAAAAAATGCTTTTCCTTGTTCACATGGCTTGGGTTGCTGGAACTGCACTTTTACCTCAGAGCAGGGCTCTCATTGTATTTCACTATTCTTTGCAGCAATGGCTCCCAGTTTCCTGGCCACCGGTCCAGCTGTTAGTGCCATTGCTTCAGGTGTATGAGCACATGAATTTCTGCAGGGCTCATCGTTGCATAAAAGCTGATGCAGTCCTTCAGACATGCCTGTGACAGATGAGGATCTGCTTGGCAGTCAACTAAGAACTAAAACCACAGAGGTACTGCTTGGAAGGGACCTCTGGAAGACCAGAGCAGTCCAACCTCCAGATTGATCTGGGACTGCTGTCAACACTGGGTAAGGTGGTCACGGCCAATGTGCTTACTGATAACAAGTGAGAGAGGCAAGGTATCCCCAGCCAAGGCCACACCATCTCCCCTCTCCTCCATCACACCTCCTCAAGCTTGGAGTGCTACAGGCCGCAGACTGCAGGAGATACTTCCCCACTGCCTTCCCCACTACAGCACCACTGCTCTCACACTCCCCATCACCCTCCTCAGCCCAGCACCTCAGATG
The DNA here is from genome assembly GCA_013398155.1 of Pedionomus torquatus. Lineage (NCBI taxonomy): Eukaryota > Metazoa > Chordata > Aves > Charadriiformes > Pedionomidae > Pedionomus > Pedionomus torquatus. The sequence goes on from VZRU01014917.1 coordinate 4,906, forward strand.
GACTTCCCAGCCCTGAAACCCTGCTCTCTGATTCCAAATCCACACTCAAAATACAGTAAAACACAGAGGGAAGCAGTGCATTGGGAGTTGGGACCGCAAGCCATGAAATCCAGCAGCCTAGCACAAACACCACTTGTGCTGTCAGCTGGGGAGGGGGACTTGGTGCAGAAGGGTCCCCTGTGTGAAAGGGAGAGCTTATGAAAACCTTATTAAGACCTGAAGGTGTTGACTGTTTAATACAGAGTTTAGATTCAACATTAATGGCTGACCATAAAAAGGCAGAAAAAATTGGTTTTGAACTCGGTGTTCACCATAACGGCATTGGCAAAAATATGGTTAGAGAGAGACCGGCTCTGCCATACTCCAGGGCTGTTTTACTTGTCCTTGATGCCAAAGGGAGAGCAACCCAGTGTTATAAACCCACTTCACCCTCAACTCTTGCTCTGGACTGAACATAATCCTGTTTGACAAACCTGCTTGACTTAATAAACCACACGACTTAGATAATTTCAGATGCTCGCTCATACAATCCTGATTTTGCCTACTTGGCGTATCCATATGTGTATATTAAATTTAAAACGAGAAACTGTCTTTAAAATTCAGATTTTAAAGGAAGCGCATTTTTCTTCCCTGCTAATTGCTTTCTGTGGCTTAGCAACACTTTTGTGGACAATAGGTGTTCCTGCCACTACCGTCCCATCTGGAACGAGAGGTTTGGCTCTATTCCTACCCTCTTTCTTCAGCTCAGGCTTCCACGATGATTTCCAAAGCTACTCCGTACCACCTGAGGCAACACACTACACTCAAGTCCACAGCCCAAGATGGGCTACCTGGGAGGGTTTCTGACATTGCTGTTGCCAAGCCACAGCTGGCAATTAACAAAGAAAAAGGGTTGCTCGTAGCTTGACTGCTGGCAGTGTGGTTGATGGCTCCAGACACAAGAACCTCCATGAGGTGAGAAAGACAGCAATCCATGTGAAGCTGACTCAGGGCGTCACCAGCAGGGACCAAAACCCCGATGACCTTGCTGAGTCCAAGCAATTGCTCCTTCTCAAGTGTATCCTACCACCGGGGAGGCCAATCCAGTGAGCTGTAGGATGCATCAACCCTTCTGGACATGTGGAAGAGCTGCGGCCAGGCACTGGAGGATTGCAAGGCCAGTGTCTAGTGGGAGGTGATTCTGCCTATGGCAGAGGGGTTGGAACTAGGTGATCTCAAAGGTCCCTTCCAACCTAACCATTCTATGATTCTATGATCATGTGGGGGGGACATCAATTTGCTCACTCCAGCTCCAGCAGGCCACCTCTCCCAGGCTGACAATGCCCAACAGAAGTCAAGGGACAGCCAGCTCTCAAGCTGAGAAGCTCTAGTACAGCATCAAGGAAGGAAAATGGATCAAGATGGGGCCAGATGACTTTTCTGCCAAGACAGCTGCAGGATCCGAAAAGCCTCCTTGAGCTCTTTTACTGAAAAAAAACAACCTTCCTTGAGACTAAAGTTGTGGCTGCAGAGGCCAGAATCAGCGCTGCGGTTTCTGCTTTCCTCAGATTTGCTCATCTCTTCCATCCAAGCAGCACCACGGAGTGGTGAAGCTCGACTGGTGAACTGTCCCAGGGCTGAGGACATCCTGCTTAATGGTCAGAGATGCATCTCCTCAGTGTGGGAGATCCTTCCACTACTCTCTCTGTTCTGCTGCAGTGGAGGCGTCCACACCGTGCCTCTCACTGGAGGAAAAACGCACCCTGAGCCTGATGAAACTGCAAGGTGTTGGTTGCTGGGCGGTGACAGCCTCTGCCGTGCTGGTTGCCCTCCTGGCCATGCGGGCCAGAGCCCTGCCCTGCACCGATGCTTATCTGGGCTGGTGAGTCGGGCAGAGTGCTAGGTTAGCATAAAAACAACAACAACCCCCCCCCAATTTTCAGCTGGTTCAGTGTAGCACCTTTCCAACTTCTCAGCAACCGCAGAGAGACAGAAGCATGTGAAAAATGCTCCTCACTCAGCACAGGCTACCTTCTCCTGAATACCACAGGGCTGAAAATAAAAACACTGAGTTTTGCCCAGTTGGGCAGAAAGCATCAGCACCTGCAATGACACAAGGAAAAGCACAAAACCTTCCAACACCCTAAAACCAGTACAAGAGGGCATTGCCAGTCTGCCACGCGTGAGAGAGACCATCTAAAAGAACTTCACCTCTCCCCTAGACCATTAGAACCCATGCAGTGCTGGAGGGACGCAGAGAGAAGACAGCAGGCACATTCCATAGCTCGGCTGCTGCGGTTGCTGCTCCCCAACCTCCTCGCACCTCCCCATGGGTGTATTTGTGTTACCCAGCTTTGCCACCAAAACCTTGGGAAAGCAAACCCGCACGAAACAGTTATTAGAACGGTGCGAGTCTCAGCACCCTGCCTGTCCCAGCACCAGCCACTGCCACGACTGGTTCCACTTCCCCAGTGAGAGCTCTGGAGAGGGCCAGGCCAAGAGACAAAGGTGTGCTGGGTTTCCCTTTGAAGGGATTTAGATCTGGAGCGCCCGGCACCAACAAACTGCTGAGACAGGCATTTACTCAGGTGTATAAACATCACGGATGGCAAAAGCCAGCCTTCGCAAGAATTCTCCTCCAAAGCTGAAGAATAAATTCAACATGTTTTTAAATAATTATGGATGAATCATTTGGAAAAGGAAAAAAAAAAACAACTTTCTACATTTTATCTTCAGGTGCTGACACTGATCATGCAGCCGTTTTGTTTTTAATGCAATTACATATTCCCACCTACTTGCACTCTCAGCGTGCAGCAGAGTACTTCAGGTAGCAGAAAACCTAAAGCATAGGTTGTCATTTCCTTTTGGCCTTTGGAAGCGACAGAACAGTTAACGCAAAACTTAATTTATTTGAGGTGGGCAGGGGGGGGTGGGGTGGGGAGAAGGAAGTTAATTTCCCTTAGAAGCCCGATGGTCCCCACCCAGAAACCTGCACACAAAGGAACACTGCCTTTTAAACTGGTAGGTTAGGTCTGAGACCAGAGCGAAGGTTTGTCAACCATGACAAGCTACAGCTTGTTTAACAGTCAACCGGAGGGTTGAAAAGTCTAATGAAACCGAAGGGCCTTCCATAACAAAGTGGCTGCCACTTAAAGAGAACATTCACACCCATTCAGTAGGGTTTGGGGTCCGTCCCCCCCACCCGGCCCCTGAACATGCAAATTTATTTGGAGCCACTAAAGTGAACAAAACCACACCAAAATCCAGCAGCTAGAATCAAAAGCTGGAAAAAAATGAAGCGAGCAATAAGGAACATGTTGAGAACAGTGAGAGTAATTAACCACTGGAAGAGATAAGAAAAATGCTGCGTGATCTCCCATCACTTGGATGCCTTTCTAAAATAGACACTTCAGCCTGACCACAAGTTATTGTGCAACAATCACTGGGTGAAGCTGCACGACCTGTTATCTCCGGGATTACTAAAGGAAAGTTTTTTCCCATGCCTATTTGGAAAGCTACCTCTCTTCAGAAGGAGGAGGGTTTATGGATGAGTTTTAGCAGGCTCCTCCAGCTCTTCTTGGGGAAGACTAACAGCCGCTGCTGGGAGACAGAGGGATGCTCAGCCTTCTCAAATGCCTCCAAATTGGGCTGATTTCCCCAGCTAGCAGCACCCAAATTACCCCAGGGTCACAAACTTCACTGCACATATCTGGAGGGGAAAACCACAAGGTGACAAATCCTACACTGCAGTGACACATCCACACATCCTTTGCTGCCTGTTTCCATCCTGTTTCAAGCTCATCTATTTTTGGCAGCATTGGCCCATCCTGAAGAGAAAGAGGGTCAAGCGAGCCTTTTCAAAGCAGCTTTTCCTCAGAGGCAAACAAAGCTTCCCTAGATGTGCAGATGTTCAAAGACACATTAAATATAAATACTTTCACCACGAAGAAAGCGGCTTCTGCCCTTTCTTTTCCTGGTGGAGCCTTGGACCAAGCAAAGGTGTGATGGTCTTCATACAGCACGAGCAGACCAGCAGAAGACACACGCTGCACGCACCTGAGGTTGACAGCCTACTCAAAAGCCACCTTCTGTGGCTTTGCTCAAGAAGGAACATTTTTCATTTCCTAAGAAATAAACATTATGACAGTCACATGGACCGAATTAAAAGTACAAAGACAAGGCTTCTCAGCCAAAGACCCCAACTTTTTATTAAAAAAATAAAAAATACATGTCCCATGGAAATCCAATCTGGGTAGGGCCATAAGGAGAGCAAAAAGGTTCCAAGGTCATGTTTTACAATCTTTTGAAGCAGGAATGAAGCCGATGTCCGAAGGAGGCGTTTCGTGCTGCAATCTGTACAGAGCTTCCCTTTCTTTGGCACGCTGCAAATGGTCCAGCGCAAGAACTTGCTGTCTTTGCTCGGGCACTCTTATTTATACACAATAAAGCCCTTGTACGGGAGATCAAGGCTGTATTTCATTGATTTGACATGATGGTTAACCTGCGAACTTTGCCCCTGCTAATAGAATAATTTCTATTTGTTGATTCCTCTTTGGGGATCCTGGGGGTAACAGTTGCTCCAGCCCAGCTCTCATTTGCATGTCTGGTGCCAAACGGTTTTACAGCTCTTGCCGCCACAGGGCAGAGCCAGGACGAGGTTAATCAAACCCAGTACCTACAGCTGGCTATGGAGTCCCTGCACCTCTCTCCCTGGATCCTACCTGTAATTCCCAGGGGCTCCCCTGCCACTTGGCTCCGATTTGAACTTGGCTTGTGAAAGTTTGGAAAGGTCCTCAGCCAACAAACCATCAGTTCCACGGGAATCCATGCACTGCCCACAGCTCCCAAAGTGGTTGTCTGGACCAGGCTGGCAGCAGTGGCAGAAAATGGGAGCCCCTCATCCAGATAAATCTTGCCCAGTCTGAAAAGCTGATAGCCAGCCAAGAAAAAGACCAAAATATATGATCAAAAAGGGTAAATCTGTTGAACACTAAAAGTATGGTTTTCCAGCAGGGCTAACCCACGCTAAACATGGACTGCTGAAAAAAAGGCAATCCCATCTCCCCACGACTACCACTCTCCTCCCTCCAGCACCAGCATTTCTCCCAACACACCCTGCAGACAAAAACCCTAAAATTCCAGGAAAAAAAAAAAAAAAGGCAGAGAGGGAGAGGACTGAGACGCTCCAGTCTACAACAGGACAAGGAATACGTGGGGGTCAGAGCACTGAAGGAAGAATAAAACCCAGTGGCTTCTTGGTCATTTGGAGGTGGGTCCAGGGACTAACATGAGGTCCTGGTGCTAACCACTAGGTCTCACTGGGGTATTTCAAAGAGCTTTTTGTCCTCTGGCTATAGCTTTCCCCTCCTTCCATTTTTCATCAGGATAGGTGAAAACTATTAATCTATTAGCTAGTTTGATCAGCTAAAAACCTTCTAAAAGCTGATATGTTAAGGAAAGGTGGTATTTTGGAGGCCACGGGACCAAAAATTTCCAGGTCTTACCACAAAAGTATACTCTGGAGTCTTCAAAGGTAAAATCTAATTTCCACATGGGTTTTACAGAATTTGGATAATCTGACTTAAAACTGCAATGGTTCTACTTAAATTCATCACTGCTGTCACATCAGTGACAAACCCAGACCTGGGCTGCAAGTAACAATGGTTTTGATTTTACACGGAAGTGTGACCTGCTGCAGTGCAATTTCTGAGCATGACTTCGGACAAAACAGCTTGTTCTGGCATATGATAGAGGGGAATGAGAAGACCCATGTCCCAGAAGAGACCTTTCCTGAAGAGCTACACGGGAACATGAAGATGCATGTCTCCAGAAGAGACCGAGGGGAACAAGAAGATGCACGTCTCCAGAAAAGACCTTCCTTGACATGCTCAGATTATGAGCAGGAGATTCAGGGCTGCACCAGCCAAGGGGCATCTTTGCCCCCAGTGAGCAAAGATGGTCCCTGGAGCAGCTCAACCCTGAGCCACGTGTGTATGGTAGCAGAAGGAAAAACATAGAATCACAGAATAACTTAGGTTGGAAGGGACCTTAAAGATCATCCAGTCCCATCCCCTGCCCTGTGCAGGTTCACCTCCCACCAGACCAGGTTATTCAAAGCCCTGTCCGACCTGGTCTTGAACACATCCAGGGATGGGGCAGCCACAGCTTCTCTGAGCAACCTGGGCAACCACCTCACAGCAAATAATTTCTTCCTAATACCTAATGTGAAACTCCCCTGTTTCAATTTAAAACCATTACTCCTCGTTCTGTCACTACACTCCCTGAACAAGAGTCCCTCCCCATCTCTCCTGTAGGCCCCCTTTAGGTACTGGAAGGCCATTATAAGGTCTCCCCAGAGCCTTTTCTTCTCCAGGCTGAACAATTTCCTCTCTCAGCCTGTCCTCATAGGAGAGGTACTCCAGCCCTCTGATTGTCTTTGTGGCACTTCTGTGGACCCATTCCAACAGGTCCAGCTCTTTCCTGGACACGAGCCTGTTGACAAACAAATTACCCCAAAATCAACTGCCCACTGGGGTGTATCTCCAAGAGGACTGTCTTCTTCATAGGGTCCAAAGCTGCACTTCCAAATGAAACAGGCAGTAATTAGCTAACTACTGTCATTAGGATGGATGGTGTCAGACCCATTTCATCTCTCTATTTAATCTTCTTCACTAGCCCAGCAGCAGAGCTTTGGGAGCCCATTGCCATGGAAGAGGTTGGTAAGAAGGCAACAAGGACAACCGGCCTCAGTGCTGGGACAGCACAGCACTGGCAAATCCACGCTGAGCAAACCTCTGCTCTCAACCAAGTGTCAGATCTTTTCAGAAAGATGCTCAGAATTATATTCACCAGCAATTTGACTTTTTAATCATTTCAATTACTGTGACTAAAACCCTTCAATCGGAACAAAACCAGGAAAAAATAACCCCTCTCCTTCTGAAACAGCCTGCCTGGCTTAACAGACCATACCAAATCGTGAAGGTTTTTGCTTTTGTGGGCTTCACATATTTCATTTAATGCAGATAATTAACCTCAGTTTCTAATTTCAAATCCTCCACATAAGGAAGCAAAGTGATTGAATACATTCACTGACAGACGGAAAATTAAAATATTACTACAGCTTCTGCATGTGGCTCAAAAGACAGGGCCTTGCAAAAGATCTTTCTTCTTTTATTTGACTGATTAACTGTAATTTGCTTAATGGATTTAAGGATGAGCCTAATAATCCAATGATATTTCCAGGAACTGATTTAGGATATCAGCACCTCTATTCTGAGGTTTTTTAAAACACAGCAATTTTGAGCACTACACATACAGCCACTTCTGAAACTAGATTTTTCTGCTGATTCTAATAAAATTAGGTCTGTGATTTATTTTAAATGCACGGTAACTGCACGACTGGCCTAGCATCATGCAGCCACAGAGCTCTAACTTCACGGAGCACTTTCTGAAGGCCCAAACCTAGGGATGACCCATGACTGTGGATTTTTCCATCAACCAACAACCCATCCCAGTGGGCAGGGAGGACTTCTTGCATGGCTTGAGAAGGTGGAGAAGTCAACAGCTCTACCCTAACACGATGCCAGTGTGTGTTCCCACAGCACTCCCAAGCCCTTCTCGGTCCCTTTTCCACCAAGAAAGCCCAGTGTAACAGGATTTCACAGTCTGTCTCAATAGTTAATAAATCCAGGATCTAACAGACTATTAAAGGAAAACATCCAAGAAGCAGTAATTTTTAAAACGTCCAATGGTAACTAATTATTCAAGGGATTAGTCCATTATAGTGACAACAAAGAAACTCTGAAAACATAAAGCCACGTTGAAGCTGACGGGCAGATCAAAACCAAGGTGTACCTAGCCCGTGGCCCACCTCCTGGGGGAAGCACTTCTCAGCAGCTTGGCATCAGTTTAACTCTCCATACAGCTTTTTAGCACCCAATTTTTTTTTAAAACCAGGCAGAACCCAAACTAGCCCATCTTCCAACCCAGTTCTCAAAAACCCAGTATCTCATCAAAATGGGAACAGATGGGCCACAGCACTGTCAAAAGCCCTCCAAGGACGGAGATCTCCCCAAGCAGGGGGGAACCTGTTCTTGGGCTGCATTGAGCTCCTCATGAAGACTTTCCCCACCCCCCGCCATGTCCACTCTGAACCAAAAAAGGGGGATATAATTCGCCTTTTCTGCTTGTAAGAGAAAAGATTCTATGGCCCAAATTAAACTAAATCACAGCAAAATAAGTTAGCTGCTTCCTGGAGGAGGGGAGTAAATGCTTTTCATTTATCAAAAGAGAGTGCTAAAAGCTTCAACTACCTGTCTTTAAAAAGAAGCCAAAGCGCTGATCCATAACCAAACAACAAACACGACATTTCTTCATCTTGATTTGTGCAGAGGCAAAGCTATGGGCACAAAAGGTATTATTCTTCAAATAAAATCCATTTGAAAGCTTGGCAACTGCTGGTATAAATACTTTACACTGTTAATGTAAGCATTTCCACGCAGAAGTTTCATCAGCTTAACAATGTATTTAAAAAAGCTGGCGTAACTTCTGTGCAAAAACACCATCAGTCTTTGTCTTGTATATCTTACAGCGCCGGAGTCACTAAATTACCACTTACAGCTATTAGCATCAGACCCCACCTCCCCATTAGACTCAGTAACTTCTCTCCAGAACAACACAGAACCAAACCCATTATTCAGTAACTTATTTTCTTTAAATTTGGCAACAGCCACAGATGCCAAATGGGGCTGTATCGATTACAAGTGTTGTTACGGGCCCAGCAATTTTAATTCAATGTAAGTGTCCAAAGCTTATTCTTCCTGTCTTTAAGCACAAGTAAAACATACAGTAGCTGGTTTTATTTCCAGCAAGCAATCTCTCAGGAAGCTCCAGGAGCCTATTTCCAACAGGCATATGCTGCTTCCCCAGCTAAAAGAACCACCAGTAAGACAGCAACGTTTGCCTTAAACTTTCTAAACGTAGACTGCTCCTGAATAAGTGTTTGTGATTTTGCATCCCTGATTTTCCACCCATTCGGTACAATTAACACCAGCTCCTTCACCGCGCAGGCTTGAGTCAGAAGCCTGCAATTTAATATTTAATTACGAACGAAGTAGCAAACCTCAAAATTAGGTTTGCCAGCTAAATTTCAGCTTCTTTGTGAAATAGGCCCAGCTTCTGACTGCTGGACTGTTGATGCTGCCTCAGCCATGGAGAGGTCCCGCATTGTGCCTGTACCAGCCTACACCCTTCCTCTCCATGTTACAGTTCATCGTTGCACTGTCTCAGACTAGAGGTTGTCACATCCCTATAAAAGCTTCCTCAGTCGTCTCTCCATTTGTTTTCTCTGTGTACCCTGTTATGAAGAAGTGTGGGATGTATGTTTTGGGGACACATATCCCCACACGAATCCAGGGAGGCTGCCAGCATGCGGGCACAAGCATGAGGACCCTCCTGGTGATTTCTACCAGCCTTAGTGGAGAACCATCCAGCGGCATCACCCATCCTTTTCATTTCAATCACCACCACCACTTGTGAAATGCCACTCAGCACTCGGGAAATCAAAGCTTAGATCTTGTAGCCAGCTTCCTTTTAAAAAAGCCCAAACCACACATATACCAAAGCCCCTGTTGGGAAATTTCTCCACCTCTGCCTATCAGTAAATGAACACAAAAAGAAGTCACCCAGCAACTGGAGACCTCACCTATTACCACGTGTCCTCTCATCACCGTCCCCCAGGTCTCCTTTCCAATAAACTGTCTACTTCATGACACGAGCCAAAACCCAAAACAACGGGCAGAACCAACCTACAGCTCCAGCCTGCTGGTCTTTCAGAGCAGATGAAAGCAGAGCTGCTCACACATAACATCATACACTCTTCTTGCTTTCCACAACGGAAAGAAAGCAAAGGCAATGGCTGCAAGTGCTGCTGCCCAGTGCTTTGGGAGTGGGAGGGGAACCCCTTCTGATGCAAAGCTAAAGAGACAACAGAAGAAACCCACCCTGACAAAAGACCCAACTGTGATCTTTCCCCACCAGACACCAAATTTCCAGCTCTTTTAAGAGGCGGGCGCTTTCCTGGAGCACTCGAAAACCAGGCTGCAGGGCCTGGTTCTCAGGCACAGGTTTAATTTCTGCTCTTGGGATCCAAGGAACGCTGTCCCGGCGTGTCAGAAGAAGGTTAATGAACGATTTAGCCACCCTCACAACCACGTTAGTGTCACTTTCGGAAGCTGCCAGTTAATGCCCGAGATCTTCGGGGGTTACCCTCTTTGAAGTTCACTGATCCATAACCAATGTCCAATTAATTTGCAGGAGCCTAACTATAATGACTATTGGCCTTTTCCTACACATACAAAAACACAGTGGGTAACGGCGATGCTTTTGGCTTCGGGATATTCTCACATACGCACGCACATTTGCACACCTTCAAAATATCCACTGTTAATTGGGTTGTCTTCTGCCATTTGAGGAATTTTTAACATTTGCTCTCCTGAGAGCAGAGCTACCGCATCAAGATCTATCAACTTTCTGCTGCGAAAAATTTGGAGCTGATTCAAGATGCTCATTTGTTAACAGAGAAATAACTTCTAGTGCATTTGCTCAGATTCCTCTTTATTTAGGGTTTCCATGGAAGCCAAGGAATAGAAGTTCAATCTTGGGAAGATTAAACAGACCCTCAGATATAATGCAAAACAGCTTATTTCAACATTCCCTCAAGAAGAAAAACGAGAAATTCTTCCACACATACGCAAGAAAATGAAAAGGTTGGTGGAATTTTTTAAAATAAAATTGGGACTCAACCTCCCAAACGCTGCACGCAGCCAGCTTCTTGCTGCCAGCAGCCAGCACAGTCACTCAGGTGAGAAAGTAAATGAACACAAAAAGAAGTCTGCAGGATAAAGACGCCACAGCTTAAAACCCAGCTTGTTCAAGACAGCTATTGCTATACAACATCCGGGAAGTAAGTTAATTCAACCACAAGGTCTTGCACAAAGAGCAACAATCACCTCATAAATTAGTATCTCAGCAGATTTTTTAGAATAAAAACAGCTTGGCAGCATCTTCCAGAGTGGTGCTCTGGATGCTACCAGAGCTGACATACCACCATTTAAAAACTAAAAGAAATCACTTATCTTCAGTTACTCCGGGCTGAGAAATGACTCCTGCTCTGGTGAGAATGGTAAACATTTCCGTGCCTCCCTACCCAACGGGTCAGCGGAGCATCAGTAGCCACAATGACAGGCTGTCGGACACTACAAATTAACAGCAATGCATTTTTTTCTGACCTCCATCCCCCAGGTAACAATTTACTTCACATTGTTCCAGTCTGGTATGAAATCACCCAAGACCAAGGAACTCCACTCCAAAATACTTCTGTTTCATAGCATGTTTCTTAACCATTTCAAAATCTGGCACAGATATATTGAGATAATGGGTAAAGTGCATTCTTTTTTTTTTTTTTTTTTCCAAAGCCAGAGCTGAGAAGCGCAGCGTTGCACACAGGATTTTGCTACCTGTTCCAGTAAGGAAACTAAACACAACTGAACCTCAAATAAGTTATTTTCGATCTTAAAGCCATTATCGCTGTAATAAAACAAAACAAAACAAAAAACCAACACGTAAATTGTAGACTTTTCTAATCCTTCACTTATGGTGAGTACCCGACTGCTTGGTGAAAAAGTGAAAACACACTTCAAGAAACATTCAAGGTTTTTATTAACTCCACAGGAAAGTCCCTGGACCCTGGGATTTTGTTTTTCCAACTCCTGATTAAAACAGCGGGAGTCCACACGAATTCTGTGTGTGTGTGTCCCCTTTTTTATTTTCCTCCTTTCCCCAAGATTTCCACATGCAACATCCTCCTCCTCAAAAACCTGTAAGAAAACAAGAACCAAACCGAAAACATTTCGCCAGCTGAAAGGCGCTGAGACCTTGCAAGAGGTGGGATGCGTTTCCAGCTGCCAGCCTAAAGGGACGGCCCAAGGAGATTAAACACAGAAATGCTTTTCATAAGGCCGGTGCCTTTGAAGAGGACAGTTCAGCTACTTCATTTCGTAATCTTCACAAAGCGTCAGATTTTAGCCTAAGCAGGTCTTAAAATAAGATTTTACTTAAAAAAAAAAAAGAAAAAAGAAAAAGAAAAGGAAAAAAAAAAGAAGTAGGAATGTGTTCTGGCCGGGTTCTGTTGATTCAGCAAAGGTTAGACACACACACGCTTATTGATCCCAGAGAGCTCCCTGCTAAGTTAATTGTCTGGAATTTTAACTGAGCTCTCAGCAAGTTTCAAAATCCATGTTGGCTGGAAGTGGGTGGGGGACCCAGAAAAAATAAAAAAGCAAGCTGCAAAACTCTGCAACTCCTCCAGTTAAAAAACCCCCAAACAACAAAACAACCAAAAAACCACAAAGCAACAGCAATTACTTTGATGAAGGGAAAAGCTGCAGCAGGGAATGATTTTAACTGGATTTGGTGATTCTGACTTTGACACCACTAGAATTCAGTGCAGGGAATGTCACGTGCAGAGCAGTACTGTTATCAGGGAGCACCATGAACCCCATTTCACCAATACAGATATAATACACAGGTGAGGGCATCTCCTGCAAGCTTCCTGCAGCCTCTAATCATGGCTCATCACAACAATTTCCTGGTGTATTTAAGAGAAATTTTACCATCGGCTGTACTCGCCTGTGTTCCTGTAACTGAACACCGAGGTTCTGCCTGTGAGGTGCAGCCTCCGGCCAACCTGAAACTGCAGCTCGCTTGACTCCCTGCATGCATTGGAGGACATGGACTGCCCACCAGGCCCTTCCTGACTCCAGCAGCAGCTTCCCCAAGCAAGGAAGATGCTGCAGGGTTGATTCAGGGCCATCAGCCACAAACACCCTTAATATAACGCACGGCCAATTTCAAATAAAGCTTTGGATTCCCACATAAGCACCCACATAACACCACCCCGTGTGGATGCTCTCCACCACCCAAGGTCCTCTTCCAAGGCTTCCCATCACCCCCACAGTGTCCCGCAGAGAAACCCCTCTGCAGAAGGAATGCTGCCCCGGCGCTCCCCCTACCTGAACTCCCTGCCCTCGCTGTAGCGCCGGGCCGAGGCGGCACGCTGGGTGGCCGTCTCCAGGAGCAGCTTCTGCGTCAGCCTGCTGGAGGGTGCTGAGTCCCGGCTGGCCTCGGGCTCGGCCTCTTGGTCGCACTTCCACTCCTCATCCTCGTTCAGAGTTGGCAGATAACCGGGTAGCCCTTTACCTGTTCCAGACCCCGAGCTCGGATCACTATAAATTTTTGGACTTTCCCCACCTGTCCTCGTGTATTCCAAATAAATATCCGACTTAAGGAACAAAGGGTAGGTATTGTCTTCTATCATGCACTGAATCTCCGTTTGGGCCTGGTCAAACATGTCGGGGTCAATCTGCAGCTTCATGACGCAGTCTTTGATGAAGCTTTTTGTGGCCGGTTTGATCTGCCGGGACACAATACCGTTGTTGTCGAGGATGTATTTTTTGTAAATGGCTTTTGCCAGCTTGAGTCTTTTCTCCTCATTAGATGTGCATGGCTCCAGCTTCCTGAAGCCGCTGCAGGCAAACCAGAAGTCCAGCAGATCTGCGCAGTCCTCCTGTTTCAGGAAAGTCCTGAAGAGGTTGATACCGTCTTGATCATCTAGCAAGGAGTGCAGCGACTCAGCCCACTTCAGGTAGGGTGGAGTTGGTGAAGCACTCCCTTCGGGCTCGTACCCCAAATCCAAATCGGAGCGTCGTGGGGTTGCCGTCGATGTCTCATTTCTAACCACATCACTTTTACCGGAGTAGAAACCATGGCTAACTGGCCTTGGATCCGTGGACACGAGCTCACCCTCCTCACCAGGAACCGGTGGCCTCGGAGCATCTTCAGTGAAGCTTCCTCCAAGGTCTAAGGGGAAGCCCTTCCCTTGGACATTCATTTTTCTGGTCCTTGCTTGTGCAGGAACAGTGGGGGATGAGCTCAAATCTCAAATCACCGATATGTGTAGCTCCAAGGTGAACAAGTTTGTTTGGCTGAAACAGATGAGAGGAAAAAAGTGAGTAACGTTGTAAATAAACACTCTAAGATTACAAACAACTATGTGCCATTACTGTATTAATATCTCATTTTCAGCAGAATCAACGGCAAAGCTGTCAGAGACTTCAGAGAGCACAGAACTGAACTCAAACCAGGCACCCTCTAAAAATCAGTTACGGAATATCGCAAAGTATGCTTTACATCCAGCATTCGGCATTGCTGGTACAGCTGACACCAAACAAAAACAGCGGCCAACTTCACAACGTGGATGGTTTTACAGGACCCTGGGATCTGGTAATCCCCATGTCCAAACAAATCTACACGCAGGTGCCACACAGTGCCGTGGGACACACATGCCATCTTCTGTGCTGCCATTAACCCCTCTGCACAGCCTACCTGGACAGAACACACACCAGCTCTTACTAAGCATGTTTTATATCTGGCTACCGACCTAGTAAATGCTCATCCCCTAACAGGAATTTAAGGCTTGTAAAAAATATTTCGAAAGAATATCCAGTTAGTCCCGAGAGCGAGACTGCACCTTAATCAAACACAGGTGGCTTTCGTACGCTCAAGTGACATACCAGCACCACATTCCTTGCAAATCTCTGCATTTTAGAAATAGCGCTGCGTCGCCTCATCTAGCTCTAGGGGAATCCAGATGCATCGCTGACCCCCATATTTTGGGCATCTGGACTGCATTCTTGCTTCAGATGGGCATGTTAGCACAGGAGCTCAGGTCTGGCACTGGTTTTCACAGACAAGCCATCGAGAAAAAGCTTCATTTACCCTGACAACAACGGCACGCTACGAGCCTAGGAAAATTTCAGGTCATCAAGGGAAGCTGAGAAACCCATCTCGAGAAGGAAACCTGATCAAGTGCAACGTTTTTAAAGAGCAAAGAGTCAATATGGAGGATGGGAGGGAGGTGTGGGGAAGGAGGGCGAGGACAACCCCCGGGGGCCGTGACTTCCGCTGCTCAACAAGGTAAACTTCGTGATTTAAAGGCAGCGGCTGA
>VZRU01014918.1:0-63533 GCA_013398155.1 Pedionomus torquatus
TCCTCAAAAAATGTTTTATATGCAATCAATTTGGAAGTATTTTGGGGAAAAAAGAAAAAGCATCTGTCATAATCTAGCCTATTTGTTCAAAGGCCTGCGTTGACAATGGATATATTGTAAGTCTACTATATCTTCTGTAAATAGTGATAGAATTTGCAGTGTTGTGCAATTTACATGCAGGTAAACATACGAAGCTATTATTGATGTATCTGTTCATAGCCTAGATGTTTATTTGCTGGAAGATAAGCCTGGGCTTATAATACAGTCTGTTTTGCTAGGTCTGTTCCTAACCTTCTCTTTCAAAATGTCGATTTCAGACATTTCTGTGATGCCAGAAAGGAAAATGTTGAAGGTTTTAAAAACTTGTCATTCTTAACTACTTTAGAGTCAACTTAATTAAAAAAGACAAATATTACCTTTCTTGAACCAGTTAAACATTTCTGGCCCCAACTTCTGAAAAATATTAAAATATTAAAAAAGGTAAAGATATTTCACAGAGGAATTCCAAGAAATAGAAGGTTTACTTTTAGTCATTTTTAGGAGACAGTCTCATCAGCAGTGTGTGAATCACATTTGGGTTTGGTTAGTTTGATTCAGCTCCTGAAGTTCATATGAACACATATTCATAATTCATAAATATATGAATTCATTATGTACTTATATCCAATATAAGTAGATTTGAAGGATTAAATTCTAGTTATCCCCTTCTTTGGAAAAGGTGGCTTCATCAGTTAGGTTGAGCACCCATTGTGTTTTCTCATGGGAACACTTGACAGACAGGAAGAGAGCTCCGTGGTTATGAGACCTCTCTGGGACCCTAGGTGTGGGTCTCTCCCTGCAAACTGCTGCAGATAAAACAGCAAGTTGTTTTCTGATCCCTGGCAGCATAAAATCCGTGTGATTTTGAAAGCTGTTACATAATTTCCAGTGCGGATTCATGTTTAAATACATGAATCAGCTCATCAATAATTTCTAAGATATCATATGCAGCTTCACAGACCTTGGGCTGCTTTTTGTTAGGAGCATTTAAGCCCAAGCTTTTACATAATCTTAAGTGGTTTGCTTTCTTATGTTGAATAAATATCTTCTGATTTCTGGCATACATTAGATGAAGAAGGTTGCGCTGCTGTCTGTGAGGCTACAAACCCATTTTACTGGTAGCACAGCGATAGTATAGGATGGCCTGTGAGAGAGATGGCTTACGAGATCTATTGGTGGCTTGTTCTAATGTCACTGTATTTTTGTGTTAGTAAAGAATTAAAAGCAGCGTTGATGAAATTTTGAATTGCAAGAATGAATCCTACCACTACTGCCCAGTAAGCTTTAATATGGGCTTTTTATAAACAGAGTTATAATTAACACTTGTATTGTTCTATATTTTCTTATTTAACATCACATATGTGTTGCATTTATTGCATGTTTTACCTGCATGTGAATGGAGAATTGGCTGAGTATTTCAGATAAAATGTGTCAAATGTTTCAAGTGTGGTTAAAGAGAATAGGCGATTTTATCATGCTAAAAAAATCTGAAAATAATGCAACTGAGAGAGCTAAGGGCATATTTATTTAGAAGCATGGTTGAGAATCCTGGCTGCCATCATATCACACATTTGTGCTCCTGGGTTTTCTTGACCATAAGAAGACTAGGACATTTTCAAAAGCATGCAGTAATATTTTGTTAAGTATTGGTCTCCTAAATTCACTTATTGCACCAGTAGCTAGTGTTCTCCAGTAACTGTCCTGGGGCCAGGGAGCAGAGCTGTAGCACACAGGCTGCAGTTCAGCAGGGAGCTGCTCCATGGTTGCTCCAGTGTTGCTCTCTTGTGGAAAGGGTGAAGCAGAAGGTGGAAACATCCACATGTTGACAGACAGGTCATGAGGTGCGGGTTCCCATTTCACTCCTAGCAGAGATCTGTCTGTAGCAATATAAAAGGCATTAGAAAGTGGCCAGTGGTAATGCTTTTACAGTGCTGGAATTAAATAAAGGTGCTTTTTTTTTTTGCAATAATTATGTTGATTTAAAACCACAAATGTAATTTTCAATACTTCTAACCAGCATTAACCGTGCTGTTAAACTTTCATCTGACAATTTGTTGGACAAATTTTCTGTATAACATGGACAGAATAATGCAGTGTTGCCTGTGTCTGAAGGTACGGAGATGGTTCAAATGGTAAACTCTTCCTAGAAAAGCAGCTTACCAAAATGGACCCAAAGGAAAGTTTGCGACGTTACTTCTTACTTTGCCAACAGCTGACTTTGACCTAGGTTTTGCCCTCTCTTGTACCATATGAAGCTGTGACCACAAAAATATACAAAGTCAGAGGCAAAAAGCAGGGAAAAATTGCTGAGCGCATTTGAAGTGCTTGGACAGCTATTAATACACTGCACAGGGCATGACAAATGAGTGTCTGTGTAAATCAATAATGCTTTCTCTAAATGGACAAATGGTTTAGTATGAATAACAAAGAAGTGCACATGGTAACCAGCATTGTAGCATTCTGTCAGGGATTTTAAAGTTCACTGTCATAACTTTGTTCCTCTTGACCTTTATTGATGATACCTTCAAAGCACGTTGAGCTGCTAACTTGACGTAAAACCTTTAGACCTTCACCTCCTGCCCATGGCGGGGGGGCGGACTACATGATCTTTAAAGGTCCCTTCTGATCCAAACCATTCTATGATACTAAGATCTCCTGTGTGCAAAATGCAGACTAATCTTCATTTTCTTCTCTCTTCCTCCTCCCATCCTTTTGTTCTGTGTCAACTCTGCAACGCTTGAGTAAGGAAAACTGTCTTGTGTGCGCTTCTCTTTTATTCATGGCTTCTAGCAGAAAGTTCAGTGTTTTAATTCATTTCATTGTCGTTATAAAAGTGTAGAGGATTGTCTGTTGAAGACTTCCTAATAGGTACATGAAATAATTCTCCACTTAACGATGCCAGTGCACCAACTATATCTTAATTCATAAATTGTTGGAACAGGCTGGCCAGATAACAAAATGTTTCTGTTCCTGTTCTCTTGACCTAATAAATCAAGGCACAGAAAAGTAAGGTTTAAACTTTTTAAAAAATATTTTAGGGACTTAAACCAAATCTTGTTTTCAAACATGATTTAAGTGCTTTGATTTGCTTTTTCAAGAGCCACAGAGAAATGGCTTTTGCAGGATGATAAGTGGAAATTGTCCACTCAAGTTCCACATAGAGAAGCAAGTCTGGAGGAGACCTGGATGTCTCATGACATTCACAGACATGGGAATGTGTCTGGCACTTCTAGCAAATGCAGGTAAATGTTGAATAGTATGGTTCGTAGACAGTCCTTAACCCATTGTAATAATCCTCTCTAAAATTGTTATAAAGAAAGAGGAGAGAATGAAGAAATCATCCTCAATGCCTGTGTCAATTTAAGAATATATGTATTAAGTGTATATTTATTTCAGCTATTTGTAGTCTGCTGCTGTTATTCAGCTGAAAGATGCCATGAACTATGAGTATAGATGAGGACTGAACCCCCCCCAAAAAAAAATCTCAGATTTGGCACAGTGAGACTGGTGGGAGATCTCGTGCTTTGACCACTTAAACCTAGAAAAAAAGACTGTGAGCTGGAAAGGAGCAGAGCGCTTCCTGGCTCCCAGCCTGCTGATAATAAATACTTTTGGGGAGACATCATTTCTCTCTGTTTCAGGGTGGGGAGCTTATATTTGTTTTTTTCCTATAACAGCTGGATTGCTATTTGTTGTTCATTAATAAAAACATAAATGTGACAACATTAAGGATTCTTTTTAATATGCATTTTAGACTTTGAGTGAAGATGCATTGTCACAAGCATTTAAAATTCATGTGGTTGTACTGCCTGAATGGTTACTTCCTGTGTTTTGGTGTTAAGGGTATCCTAAAGTTAATCAGCATGACCATTTTTAAGAACTGCCTTTACTGATCCAGTATGTGACATGTATATAGAAACATGAAAAAGGCTAAGGCTGCTGTCTGTCTCCTTGATTGTTCTATGGCACAATGAACGACAAATCGTCATGAACTAAGGAACTTCCTCTTGCCCCGTAGAAGTTTTAAGGAAACATTGTGTATTGTGAAACAAATATGGTTAATTTTGCATCTACATTCACGGGGAATAGATGGCAGATTCTTACTGACTTCAGGCATGTTACTAGCCTCGAATGAAACTGCAAACAGCTGCCCCACAGGAGAAAATGCAGAGTGTTCTTCAATATCAGTGAGGGAGAGAGAAAGCTCTTAGCTGACCTAAAGGTAATCTTCATCATTACTAGAGCTATGTCTTCTATCCGAAGAAAGGGATTAAAATCAGAGTTGACAAAGTCTCTCGTAATGACTGTATCTTGGCAGTGGTATCAATACAAGACAACCTCTGGTTTATATAAAGTAGTCTGAAGTTTTCACTTTCAAATTGATTTTCCATAAACTCAGTCTCGCAATTCAGAACAAAGCTGTCTCTAATTTAGGCAGCTGAAGGCTGAAATCTTTAGATTTTCCAATGTTTGGAGAGACTTCTGTGCAAAAATGCTTTCTTCCAAAAGGTACTAGGAAGTACCTCTGTTTTGACATTTTAGGACCCTTGAATCCATCAGGATCCAAAAGCAACATGTAATGTTTCATTTAATGGTAAGTTATGCCACAGTTATTTTTGGCTGACTGAATGATACCGTACCTGAGGGCTGACCCCCCAAGTTAAAGCCCCGCTTCCCCTAGGTGCCGATGGCAGGCGTTGAATGTGACTGGGCTGCATCACTCTAGTGCTTGTGAGGCTGAGGGACAAAGATGGTTTATTTCTATGTGTAATAAAAAATATACATAAATTCCTAGAGGACAGCTATACCTAAAATTAGAAATCATGGTAGAAATCAGTTGATATCTAAGAGAATACTGTTCTCAGTAGTCTCTTTTTTTTTTTTTTTTTTTCCTGCATAGTCCCCTACTAGGTTATGTACAGGAAAAGTGACTACATTAGCGGTCAGCACTTCTCTACTGCTGCCTCTTTCAGGCAGTGAGAAGTGTGGGCTTCTTATTGCACCTTAGCTTAGTTGTAAGTATGGCCTGAAAATAAAAATGAAAATAAAATGTAATAGCAGTTTCCTCCAAGGAGACCTACTTTGCTTAACTGGCAAAAGATGCCTAGAATATGCAGTGCTGGAGGTAGGCAGATCCCTCTGAGCAAAAATTAAGCGGACTTTCAATAACATCAAACCCCAGTGTTTTCTGTTAAATAAATGAAGGCTTGGATTAGGAGACAGAGTTTTGAGACTACAAGTGCTATTGCAAATTTTCCGAATGAATACTTTTGGGCGAGTGAGGATTAGTATCGAGTATTCAGTTGCAATATAGAGTGATTTAGTATATCAAGTACTGGTTTTCCCATGTTGTGGGAACTGGCAGAGGATCTTAAGCAAAGGCACTCAAGTGTTCCCTTCTAGTCCAGTCCTCATTACAAAAATGCCAAATAAATAGGCATGATTTGCTCAGCAATCAAGACGCACAAAAGTCAAGCTAACAGTGACTGCATTGCACCCTTTCATTACACTTTGGAAGTCAGTGGTGTGAAAAAAGCGTTTATTATACAGATGTTTCCACTGTGGCTTGATAAGAGGGGAAATGTAGCATTTATTTAAAATGCTGTCAAGTTCAGATTTCCTAATTTTCGTGGCCTGTTTGTAAAGGAGTAGGCTCACTGAAATCAGAGATTCAGCTAACAGATCCAAGAAGAGTCAGCTTCCATTTTACAGCCTTGCAGCATCCAAAGAAAATGGTATAACAGAAATATGGGAAACTCTCTGGGTATTTGGTATAGTACAACTATATGTTGTTCTTTTAGACAACTCTGTGTGGGAGCAGTATGCTCGAACTGTTTTAGGATAAAATCATACAATATACTTTTATGTTAGTGAAAATGAAAATTTAAAAAATTAGACCCATAGGTATACCAGCATTCATGAGCTGAAGGCTGTGCAGGCTCGTCCTTTAATGGTTGCTTCAAAACAGTTTGAAGAAATTTTTTTGGATGGCATTTTAGGGTGATATTCATAGAGAAAACATCTGAAAATCTTTAACTCATATAAACACATTTTTATGTAGCAATCACCTCTTTATTTTTATCAATCAATCTACAAGAATGCATCTTTAAAAGCAACCTGATAACTGTATCTGGTAGCCTCTTCTCTATGGAGGACTCTTTACCCTCCAGCTTCTGATTTCATACTGCTGTTTTTGCGGCTTCTGCTTCTACTCTGCTACTTACTTCTGCATCTGTACTTTCTGCTGCCTCATCTCACAGTGTGCTCTGCAGGATCACCCATAGACTTTTTATAGCCATATGTTGAATCCCTTGGTAGGTGACATTGTGAAAATATGATGCAGAGCATTTTACCACTTTTGCTGGCTTTGATTGTACCCTCAAGATAAAGCACTGATTCTGTACAGTTGCTTCTTTAGACTTGTAAATAAGTAAACTCTATATGCCCTTGTTTCTTACCACTCTTTTATTCTTTACTCGTTTTCAATATGCTGGATAATTATGGATGTTTACTTTTTCTTCCTTATTCTATTGTTAGGATTTAGCTGAATTTGCTGTTAATGAATGAAATTGTTGTTAATGAATTAATTTATTTGACTTGGTGATTTTCATTTTGTTGAATTGTTGACTCTTTGTAACAGGGAAGAGAGATCTGCCCATCTTTTCACAGAGTCTTTCCATGCAGTATGTTACATTAAATTTTTCTTTAAGGTTAGAAATGTTAACGTTTCTGAGTGTTGTTTTGTATAACCACAATGCTTTTGAAACATCATTTGTTTAACTTTTATAGGTTGACAGAAGGTTAAAGTGAAGCAAGTAATGTAAATTGTATAATAGCTGTAATTATGGGAACGCATTGATTTTGGTGTTACGGTTACATGATGTGAAGTTACGCGTGGAAGGCAGAGAGGTTTCTAGAGCCACTGTTAACTGACAGGTTTTTATTTATTGTTTCAGTTTCTCAATCTTTAAGAGAAGACTAGTTGAAACTGGCTCTGATGCAACTATATACAGCACACTGTAGAGATTTTCCTTCTCCAGGACTGAAAGAGTTCCTAAAGTCATAATATATAGAAAACTACATTGATTTATTGTAATTTACATACCAGATTGTGCCATTTTGAAGTTTGCACTATGCAAAAATACAAGTGTAATGGAAATTAAAGATAGATAAAAGGCACTACTATACAGGAAGCCTTAAAAAATTTAAACTGACATATGTGAGAGAAAAAAATCTGACTTTAAGACTGCATTTACATGTTGTAAAATACCACTGACACTCTTAAAATGATAGGAATTGTCTTTTAACCAGAGACTAATAAATATATCTGGTTCAGTTAAAGGGTATAATTCGTCAATTAGCAGTAGTAGTATGACCAGTGCATCTGGAGTCAGCCTCTGCAGAAAGGCTTATGAACAGCTACCACAGTTAAAAGTTGACATAAGATTGCTTTTTGTTTCCTTTTAATAGTTGCTGCCTCTGTTTGCTTCCAAGTGCCTTTCTCAGATAGCAAGTTTGCTCTAAACAGACCTGGGGGGAAGAAAAGATACACCAATATCTTTTATAATGTTTCATTGCCAACTCTATTGCACCTGACAAGATGAAATTGTGGGCATACTTTGAATATCTGCTCTGATGTTGTTCTAAATTGTAACGCACAGTGTGAATAATCTCATAAACGAATGTCACTTCTGTTTTCACTCAAAATGCAAACTTGTAGCAAAATAAATTGTATGGTGCTTTTTATTTTGGGTCTTGAAGAGGTACACAAAGTAAGCACCCTGAGAATTTTTATGAACTATTATGTAGTACAAGACACCCTTTGATTAGCTTACGTATTTATTTGTTTATTTATTCTGTTTTACTGTAGGCAGAGAATTCAGCACTGGCTCTGGAAAATGAAAATCAGAGAGAACAGTATGAAAGATGTCTTGATGAGGTAAGGTAGATAAAACGGTTGTTCTTACCTGGTGCTATAATTAAATTAATAGAAATGAATCTCTCCCTCTCTCTCAAGGTTGACACTGTTCTTCAATTTACTAGTATTACCTCATTCTAATTAATTCCAAGAACGTGTGTCTGGAAGTCATAGATAATGTTCTCCATGACCTCTGCTGTAAGTCCTGTTTTGACCACACGTCTTCACCAAAAAGTTGATATCCTTGTGACTGATATTTGGGACTGGTTTGCATTCATCAGGATGAGAAAATGATAATTTGCCTATTAGGTCTTGTGTACTCCTCCCTTTCAGTGGAGTGGAACACAGATGGCAGCGGCTTCTTCCATCAAAGGTGCCCCAACCTTCCTATGTAATCTAGTCTGTAACCAGGGAATGTAGTCTCTCAGCTCCCACTAAGGGTTGCCTACAGAACTTTTTGTGCTGGGTTTTTACTAGCTGATGGCTCACTTCTGCTACCCCACTCAGATTCTGATCAGCCCTTCCAGTTATAGCTACAATGTAATTCACCCACCAGTTTCTGTCTGAGGACCGCAGCAACGATGACCATTCCAAAGTGTCGAGTATCTCCTATTGCATGCAGCTTTCTCCATGCATTTACTGTTCCTTACTTGTTCCTCTCATTTATCCTGAAATAAGGCTCTTCAGCATATGCAAGAGCTTAAAATAGTTTTAAGACTTTTAGTAGCTCCAACAGTTGCTTAGTAGAAATCATTTACCCATTCCACAATCTGAATGCGTAGTAGTATAAGTAGTTAGCTAACATGCAAAAAACCCAAACGAAACAGAAATGACACCAACTTCTCAGATGTGCCTTTGAGAAAAGAGTGTATGGATATGCTAACCACACGTAGCAGATGACAATTCATATCTCCATACCAGCTTTTTAAATTTGTAATCAGCATTTGCTGAAGTGTCACTGGCATAAGCAATACAGCTTTGGTACAAGAAGCCTCTAGTTTAGTGTAGAAAATGTCATCAGCAAATCCCCACTTTTGCCACTATAGCATGTTTTCATCTAGGAGCTGGAGTAAAAGTCTTGCAGATACACTTTCCTACTAGTTATGCTCTGTTCCTTGGCACTGGAGTACCGGCAGAGTCTTGATCTGCATTGGCCTGTTACTGCATTCAGTGCAGACTTGAATTATATTTGGGTGTCTTGGTGATAAGGATGAAATTACCATATAATTACTAACTTTAATTTAAATTACAGACTTTAACTTAAAATTATTTTCTGATTGTCTAGGACAAAACCTGCCTACATGATTAATTTTGGAAATGAATAAAATGCTGTTAACTATGCATTCCAGCATAACACTCCATGCAGATTATAAGGACAGAAGATATATTTTTATTATGTTTGCAGAAACATGATGGATTTCCGATCCGGGGTTGTGTTTTTTCTATGCTGTTGCAGTTTAAAGAGCAAATAATTATATCAGACTATACTCTAAACTTCATTATCCTCAACATTACGTTAGCTGTTTTCAGTTCTTCCATATTATCACAGCTGTATCCATCTTCTCCCACTGTGTCAAATTTTTCAGGAGAAAGTGCTTCTCATCACCTGTGGGTTTATGCTCCCCTGCTTTATTTTTTTGTTTGCTTGTCTTCTTCCTCTTCTTGTCTTCTGTTTTGTGTGCATTGACCTCGCTTGTCCTTCCCCAGGCTTGGTAGCACTTTTTCCTTTTACTTCTCCTTCCAGCCCCACAGTGCTTTGTCAGTCACACTGTAACCAGCATTATTTTAGCTAAAATACCTTGGACCTAATCCTTTCTGAACACTCAGGTAAAGTTGTTGCCAGTGACTCAAGCAACAAAACCATATTTAAGAATTGCAATTTCTGCAGGAGTTGCAGGTTAGCACTCACCTGGGTTCATTCCCTTCAAGGAACTTCACAAAAAAAACATGTTCTCACCCTACTTCATTATAGCAACAATAAAAAGAATAGCAGATGATACATAAATATAGAACCTCCACTTCCAACCAGAATCTTCTGAGCTTGTGTTTTATGTGACAAAGTCCTTTCCAAACAGGGATTCTTACTGGAGGTCTTAAGAAAATAAAATGCTTTCTGTGAATATTTTTATTTAAAAAATGAAATTACTTCCACTGGAAACTTTCTTTCCTTTAAGACTTTAAGTCTGATGCTTCCTCTGTTCATAACACCTTACACCAACCCAGATTATTGAAGGTGAAAATCTCTTCAGACCTTCCCTAGTTTGGTCTTCAGGACTTCAACAGCTTTTAGGAGAAGACATACCCTTTACAGCTATGTGTCTTTTTCTGCTGCAGCTACATTTTGCCCCAGGGTGACCTGATGAGTTTAAAATGAGGAACAGAGATGTATCTAGGAACACAGGGCTGTGTTCACAACCAAAACTGAGACAGCTAAAACTGCCACCAAAAAAAACTTGAGTGCCAACTACAAACATTGTTTTACTTTTGCCTCCACAGTCCAGTAAGTTATGAATGCATTGAACTTCACCTGGGCTGATACTCCAAAGCTAATACCTAACCTTTCTGGCCAGTTATATGTTTGGGATTCTTGACAGTCCCCTGAGGTGATGAAGGTTGGGAACGTCTTTTGGTAATTACTGGGAGAATGCTGCCATCTTTCACTGATCATTGGGCAATCTCAAATTGCAGCTCCTCTGCCCTGGGCACAGGCAAACTCTGCTCAGGGCACTAAAGCACCATTTGATCTGGCCACCCTGCAAACGATGTCCTGCTTGGTCCCTCGGGCCTCTCCATCAGTGTGATAACAACACTTGCTGTGCACTGTCGGCGTTCTGCTGAGATGTTGGCTGGTGGCTATTACGCTGCATAAGAAGGAAGTAAAAATAACCACCATTATTTTTCTGGCTACATCTTACAAAAAGATAGCAGAGCTGAGTTTTATAAATGTGCCTGCCATTATTTTCTCACAATTTTCTTTTTGTAATCAATTATTTCACATGGTTCTTTTCATTTATATAATGTCCCACATTTAATGTTTTATTAAGCTTGCACCTGTGACTTAAAAAGACATGCTCTGTAATAATTTTCATGGTAAAATTCAAGGAAACACAAATATTCATAGAGATGAAATCCGAAAAGAATATGGATAAAGCTGAAGTGAGTAATTTATTAATTTTAATAAATATTCACATACATGTACATATGAACATCTGTTGTACATACGTAGACGTAACATATTTACATGTAAACATGCATTTGTTGTACGTAGAAACAAATTTACAACAGCATTTAAAATAAGTTGTCATTGAATTGTTCTAGTACTTGATAAATAACAGAAGAGCTCATTTAATTTCAGAAATACTCCATAAACTTACCTTTCTGTCTCTGAAAAATTTAATGCAGAAAACAGAAATGTTGTCTTTTACCTTTGGGGTTTGAGGTTAACATGCTTAATCTTAGTTTCCTATCCTGGAATTAAGTTGTCAGTTTATTGGTAAGTGGTAATGTCATATTTATTCACATCACTGTGCCAGCTGAGATTTCTGTCAAGCTTCACCACACTTAACATGTAGGAAATCGTGCAACCTATGGTAGATAATATTTTTGCTAATTAGGTATTTTTTAGTTTTAGAATTAGCTAACCAAAAAGGCAAGTTTGTCTTTAAAATGCATTGTTTTTTTTTTTTCAAATTTGAATAAAATATAAGACCTTTCACTTTGGTACACTTTGTGTGCATGAAATGTCTTTGTGAGTATGAAACCATACTTTAAAGGCAGCAGTATAAAACCTCTACTTGTAAAAGTTACAGTAGGGTCTCTATTCCCTGATTCATTCTTCTATGCCTTTTCTATTAAGGCCACTTTATTACATGTATATGTAAACATAACTGCATAAGGAAAAAGTGAAGCTGGATCTTTATCTCTTTTATTGCAATCCACAAAAGGAAACCTCACCTAAAGATCTTGGCTATTAAGTTCACAGGGAAGGCAGGCAGTGTGAAGCCAAGCAGTGTCATCTACTATGTAATAGCAGTGTAAGGAACCAGCCATCTCTATTCTATTCCTTGTTTCCCCTTGATTGACTACATGAATCACAGGTCAAGTAATTTTACAGCCTGCTTTTTACTGGAATTGAGCCACAATTCTGCCTCATATCAAGGGGGATTTCACATATTCTGCATCTCAAAAGTCAGTGCCTCTGCATTCAATGGTCTCAGTTTCCTCGTTTTTGGTAGTTGTGATTATCAGTTTCGTAGTACTGGCTTATGTTGTTCATCCATATCCGTTGTGTCTTTTGACACACTTTTAAGTAAAACTGAAGTAGGTCTGCTAGTGTAGCAGTTTATTTCTGTCTGGACACTCGCGCTGCTGTAGGAGTGGAATTGCAACCTCATTTTAAAAGCAAAAATTTGGATATGATTCCACTTATTGACTGCTAAATTGATCTTAGTAACTTCAGAACATTTCACTGAAGGCTTCCCGCCCTTTTTTCTGATTAAAACCAAGAATACAGACCTGAAAATCTTAATGGTAATAGCAACACAGTTTGCTAAGTTGCTAGGTACTAGAATAAAATGATCTCGTTTTGGAAAAAAATTAGTTACATGCCTCTCTTAATGAGATCTGTGGGAGCTATGGATCTCTGGCAGGTACTTTCATTTAGATACCTGACTCATACACTCAAAGTTGGAAAATCTGTCTTGTATGCATGGGCAAGTTCAGGTTTTTTCCCATTTGGAAGATTATACTTTTTGCACTCCTCTGTGCAATATATAAAGCTATAGGAGTAATTTTCTAGGCCATTCAGTTGTGAGTGACTTGTACACACTTCAAAGAATCTTTTTGTTCTTCCTTGGTAAAGTAACACCATGTCAGAAAGTAAAGAAATAATGTATTTGATATGGTTTGTTCAATTTTCAGGTAGAGCAAACAGACGTTAGAAGTACATGCCAGAAGGAACATTGTCAGATGCAGATCTTGAAAGCCTATAGGGTTTTTCAAAACTGTAGCATATTTACGTCTGTTGGTTATTAGTGTTCTTATATTAGTCTGTGTCTCCTGTGAAATCATGTGTAGGGCTATTTTATGGGACCATTGTTCCATGGGCTGTCTTAAGTTAGGGATCAGTTTGGAAAAAAAATTATACTGGACAATTTTATGAGAGTATGAATCAAATGTAACTTCTGAATCTAACAGAACTGAATTATTTACAGAAGTGAATTAGCTTCAGCTATTTCCTCACAACTCAGTTCATATTGATGGTGTGGGTTTTGTTTTTTCTTTAATTCGCTAAGAGTAAGAAGAATCAATACAGATTTGGTGACATCTGCATATGCTTTACTGTAGTTTCTGAAAGCTGAAACCAAACCAGAAATGATAGCTACTGTCACTTTTTTTCACGGAGCAAGGTCTCTAGTTGCTCTGCCTAAATGCCAGAGTGAAAATACAGACACATTGTGTGAGAACATATGCATGTATAGTTTTAAATTACTTTAGAAACGTAAAATGCAGCTTAGACATCATGAACAGAAAATACTACCTCAGTCCCTCTTTCTGTCCCTCCTTTCTCCCCTTCCTTGCCTCTATGCCTGCTGATAAATGTAAATTAGTAAGGATGTATAAGATTAATAACTTCAAAAATTCCCTGTTGAATCTATAGTTCTACTAATCAATGGTGTGAATCTCATTCAAGTCAATTACGCTATGTGGTGTGAATGCCTTCCAACCACATTCTCATGACAGAGGTACTTTTATTTTCTGTGGCGTTTTATGATTTCTGCTTGTCATGATAGGTGTACCATTTTGTCAATATTGAATCAAGAAACAATTAAACTTCCTGAAAACATTCAGGACTCCACCCTCGGCTGGTAAAAATCAGCTCTAGTGAATGCAGTCAATCCATGCTGATGCGTATCAGCTGCACAGAGAACCGTGAAAACTTAGTCTAGTTCAAAGAAGAGATGGCTAAAGTTAACCAAATGTCCATATTGTGCCGCAGTTGATACAGTACGCATTTCTTTATAATGAGCACTAGCACAGAAGTAGTTAACATGCATTTTATGTATTCTTGTTAGTATTATCTAATGAAAATAAATAGTAAATAATGAAAATGTTGGAATTGGTGGTGGTGTTTGTAAATGGAAAATGAAGTGTAAAGCCCAAAAGAAGATACTGTTATGGATAAACACACACTATAACATACTTAACTATTTTATGTATCTATTTCAGGTAGCTAATCAGGTTGTTCAGGCTCTACTTAC
Source organism: Pedionomus torquatus (assembly GCA_013398155.1). Taxonomy (NCBI): domain Eukaryota; kingdom Metazoa; phylum Chordata; class Aves; order Charadriiformes; family Pedionomidae; genus Pedionomus; species Pedionomus torquatus. The sequence goes on from VZRU01014918.1 coordinate 14,218, forward strand.
TCAAAAGGTAAGTTGAGGTTTGGGTACTGTGGTGTAACGTAAACCTTGCAGATGTTCATTGTTTTGAGAGAGATATATTCTTATACAGTATACATGTTAAATGATGTTTACACATTTAACTACCAAGGCTGCCACAAGTCAGGCCCGAAGTCAAGGTGTTTTTTAATCCAAGTGAATAAAAATCCATGAGACTGCACGTTGATCATGTAGTACACATGTCCAATTTTTATTGTTTACCTACACTGAGACAATAGCACCTGAAAATCCTTCCTCCAGAGGGTGATTTTTCCATTCCCTATCCATAAGGAGTTTTGTTGCTCCCATTGCTGTGTAATGTAAACCAGATAAATTGCAGTGCGTGTCAATAGCTGTTGCACTCACAGTCATGGTAAGGACAGACTTCCTGCTGTGCGTCTGTTCTTCTCTGAATAAAAGAGAAGGCTCTGTGTATGGAATGGGGATTCAGCTACTCCACTTGTGGGCTGGAGACCAGCAATAGAAGATGTGTGTTTTGTCTTAAAAAAACCTTTTGATGTCCTCCTGCTCCATTCTTCTGGTAAGCAAAGGAAATGGTGCACAAGCACAATTCTTGTATGGTGACTACAAACCTTGCAGAATGAAAAGATTCGCTATGGCTTTTAGAAAGCTCAGTGCCCGATCAAGTCATGTCTGAAATTTCCATTCACAGTCCAAATGGTTGGGTAGGATGTATGCTTGTTTCAGATAGAACCTCATGGGAGCAGTAACATTAAAAATTAGCTTCCTAAAATGAAAAAGTGATCTGGAAAAAAAGTAAAATAGAATTCAATAGAAAGAAAAACAAAGTAGCACATATAGGCAGAAATAAATAGCCGCGCAGAGAGGGTGGGACATAACTTACAGTTAAACTAACAAAAAAGTGGTCTTCAAGCTGAACATGATTCCATGATGTCATCTTGTTGAGGGGGAGAAAAAAGACAAAACATAAAGATTTATAATAAGCTGTGAACCCTTCAATATTCATTAAATGATCCTCTGTGAGATCTAGACCACTTGATGAATGTGACATTATTAAAATACTTTGGATCATTTAGCTTTAAAAGGACGAGTCTGGAAAAGACATAAATACAGTCTTTCAGTCAGATAGTGCAAAGAATATAAACTGTTTTGCCTACACTGACTGACAGGACAAGAAATTATGTTCTTAAAATGCAGCAAGAAACACCAAGTTAAGATAATCAAAAGCCTCTGCCATGCACCCAAAAGCTTTCTAGATGCAAATATAGAAAAGTACTGGAATAGATTTTGAGGACTGGCTTCAAAGCCTCTAACATGGAGAGTATTCAGAACAGTAAAACAAAGGGGATGAGGAGGGGCCAAGGGTGACAACAAGGCAGCCAGGATGCTGAGCATCAGGTGTCAGGGTTGGACCTGGAGGTGATGTTCAGGGTTGGCTTGGGTCCTGTGTTCACCAGGCACATCCATGGGCAGGGAGTAGGTCTGAGCGAAGGCAGGCCAGGGGTTTATGTTGCACCTTGGGATCAAGGAGGCAGAAGGCTTGGTGTGGGTGTAGCTGCAAGGTGTCTGCTGTGCAACTCATGTGTGAACGAGATGACCTTGAACTCTGCCAGCTAAACCCCTAAAAGTGAGGAGTGTGCCCTCACAGCAGGATAGACATCTGCACCTTGGTGAGTGGTAACTGGGCACAGAAGGTTGCGTTTGGCTATCTGCACATCAAGGAAAAGGCTTGATGCCCTTCTCAGCTCCTTACTGGGCAGATCTTTTGCAAATCAATTTTATGACATTCTGAATAGATTAAAAAATACACAAGGAGATGTTCTAACCCCATTAAGTTTGCTCTTGAATATCCTGCCCTGAAGACAGAGATGTCTAGGTGATCTGTAGGTGAGTGATGAGCGACTCTTGGAGGGTACAGTTGCCTGTTGTACACAACACATTCCTGTTAGCAGGGAATCATATCGAGAATCCAGAAGTAATAATGTTCCCTAAATCTCTTCACCCAACAGCTGTGGCCACATAACAGCCATACAGCTGTTACCACAGGTAAGGGTTGAAAGTATCATTGCTCCATCCCATGGGTTTTTTTTGAGGTACAACAAAGCCTGTTAGTCTAGAACTAGAGAGATTGCCTTAGAGCGGTTGGAAGTATTGGAGCTTGGAGGCGATTGGTGCGAACGATAACATATGGGGAAGCTCGCACTGTTGCTATCTGTGCTGTGTTACTCTTCCTGTACTCTATATACACACATGCTGTATGGTCTGTGTATCGTCAGAGGACTGCAGTCTGCAGAGCTATTGCTCTAACACCTTTTAGAAACATAACTTCAGCTATTTTTAAAAAAATCTCCAAATCTGTGTTTCAACGCAGCTTAAATGGAAATGAAGGCATTTTCTCATATTAATATAAACAAAAACCTCATACACATTTTGTAATATAAAACCACATGTTATCATATATTTACAAGAGAGTTCATCTCCATATACTAAGCTCTGCTTTGGGAATATTACGGTTGCTTCCCAAATGAAAAAAGAGCTTCCCGGGTCCCTTTGCAAAGGCATCAGACATTTTGATGACTACTTTCTCGGTAATGAATCCTCCCAAACTCATAGGAACCACGGAGTTCATATGGATACAATAAAACCAGATTTGAGTACATTTAATAAAGTGACTTACTTAGTATTGATGGGATTTAACAGCTGCTTACCTATTACTGAGTAATAACAGCTAATTTAATATCCATAGAAAGAGGAAAGAGGGTACTCTTCTAAATGCTAATGAATATTAACTGTTACAGAGCACCTGACACCATTCATACAGGTCCTTTTATAGAAAAGACAGGAACACAATAGCACACAATAAAGAGGAAATTGGACTCCTCACACGAGTCCCAAATAGGTAGATATCGGAATCCAAATAGTAACCGGTAAACAGATAAATCTACCGTCGTGAAGCAAGGAGCGAGACAGGGCCAGTCATGCCACAGTGAGATAACATACCTCTGGGGCATAGTGAGACATGAAGAAAAGCTGAGAGCTTTCAGAAAATGGAGAAGAGTGATTTTTGTACAGTAACGCACACTGCGTAGGCTTTGCTGTGAATTTGAAATTGTCCCTCAAGGACTAATTTTTGTTTAAATTAAGTACATGCTGTAATGTAACGAATAAAGCACTGTGTACTTGCCAGTATGTGGAAAGACGGTGATTCCACCAAGAGATTCTGGTGACACAAATTGAGTGAGCAAAGCTTCAGTGATTTATCAATGTCACTGAAACCTTGAAATGGAATTACAGTCTTAAATGTGCACTTTTCAAGTATATAATTTGTTACAATGCATCTAGAATTTCACTAATATGAGAGGCTTTTTTTTAATTGTGACTATGGAGAAACTATATTAAATTGAGATTTGTGCTGAATTAGCCACACAGCAAAATTTTGTAAGTCTATGTAGCAATATCATATGGATTTTCTACCACTTACTAATAGAAAACTTTCCCTCTGGGAAATTTAAGAAGTCAGAAAAACAACAAAATTATTAGAGACAAACCTGTATGCTCTGATATTTACTTTAAATATCCATTCTTTCTCCTTCTACCCAAAAACTTATATCACGTGAGATGACAGGAGTGCTGGGAACTGGATTGTTTTTCTTCTTTTTAATTTTTTCCATAGAAAACCTGGATCAGCGGTTTGAAATTTGAGTTATACCACTTAATGAATTTTTTTTGTGATGTCTGTATCTGCTCTTTGCATATTACCTTCCTCCACAGGAGTGTATTCAGGAGGGTGCTTTTTTACTCCGGGTTCTGTATGAAAGTTCTTTCGTCTTCATTTTCATCAATGAGATGAAAAATAAGTGAATTAAGTGTTAAAGCAGAAGATGCACCTTCAGAGGAAGAGCAGCATATTTCTGGAACCTCTAATGAGGGCATTGAATCCCAGTTTGGAGGAAAGTGAGTCTCATACTGAAGAGAAAAAGTAAGACTAGAGAGATGCTCAGATATTACTATAGTGAGACCATAGGAATATCTTAGATATTTAGGAGATTACTATTTTAATCTTAATCTTTCTAAATTTAAACTTTATTTTATGAGAGTATCACTACCTTAATGTTCCTCATTTCTCTTCTGGGCTATGTGTGGCTGTACCACTGGCATGGTTTATAGCATCTGAGTGGATAATCTACTGTCTTGTATTTCACTTTTTGCAGAAAGTATAAAGTTTGAAACGTAAATCTTATGGTTTTAAAACTGTAAGATAGGAAGGTTTTGAGCAGAGACATTGCTAAGATTTAATATTTTGGTTTTTTACATTGTCAGTTTCTGAGAATCCTTTTTCCCTTTTGGTGCACTTAGTTGTGTTGAGATGTTAAACACTAATGTTGTAACAGCTAATGCTCTGTTTTAAAATCTCTAATTATTTGTGAAAGGCAGATAATGATGAGTCTCAATGCTTGTGGTTTCCTAATAGAGATTGCCTTGTATAAGAGATCTCACTGACAGAAATGAAACCTTTACGGCTTTACCAAACATCGAACTCCAGATTTTTGGGGGGTTATATTGGGAGGCTTTAGCAATTTTACTTGAACAGCCATTTGACAGTCACCTAAAACTAATATGAAGAAACCATCAAGAGAAAATAACTGCACTCATTCAGTAGCATCATAAAATGATACATACTATATTCATAAAAAGATGTTTACAATTCTCTGAAAGGCTGAAGATGAGCTTATTTTATTGTGTGTTCACCTCTTATGACCTCAGTGCTGGTTACAGTGGAGACTAGAGAAACTGTAGGCAAGAATTTAAGGTACATCTGACTAGAGCTTACTCTTCTGAGTTGTTTTCTCATAAGGCTAGCTCATCCTGTTGATAATGGTATTGACAGGGCAGCATATGGGGATCCAGAGGCCTGTTTCTCCACCTTCGTATGTTGGAGAGTAGTATCAGCTAGGCAAAACCACAGGGCAGCAACAGTCCTAAATTTAAAGGAATATGGGAAAGTGTTTTGGAGATCTAAATATTTTGGGTTTTTTTCAATAAAGATAGATAAGGCTGCCCCTTATTATTTTTACATGTAATCCTTATTACGAGACCACTATTCCTGAATTTCAAAGCTTTCACACCTCAGAATGGGCAACTGAAAAAGTTAGGCTGAAAGTCTGAGTGTCAGATTCCACTCTCTTCAAAATCCTCTTTCTGGTAGAATCCTGTATTCCTTCAAGTGGCCAGGAAAAGCAGCTCTTAATGTTGAACGTAGGCATTTGCTGTATCTGAAAGCCATTAATGGCTTGTTCATGATGATCCTGACTCAGCCTCGACTAAAAGATCTGCATCCTGCATCGTTCAGTTTCTAGAGTAATGCCCCATGCCTGTCATTTTACACTCCAATTCTGCTTCTAATGGCTTGTGTTAAGGCTTTTTAGTACCTTGTGGGAAACGTCAGGCAGGATCATGCTACCACATGTGTCTGGTGCGATTAAGATAGACCAGAGCCTGGTCAGCTCTACAGCAACAGGTTACAGTGGGGAAGATACAAATCATCCACAGTTCACCAGCCAGCAATGCTGACTTGGTTATTCCAGAAAAAGCAAGGAGGGGTGCAGATTTCAGAAGAGTACCTTGAAGGCACTGTGCCACTTTGAACTTCTTCCTGGTTTGGTGTAGCGTGTGCTTTTTCCTTAGCTTATGATTATTACAATATTCATGTCCTAATTGTTGCTCTCTGCTTTTTGTCGGCTGGAAAATGAAACACATTGCTACCAAAGACACTTTTTATACTGATAGAACACTCCAAAAGGATGTGTCAGGTAATGGCTGTTTCTTATTATGAGTCTTTTTTTAAAGTTATCCTTGTATGATCAAATTACCAGAGAAAATGAACTAGTGCATATTTCTGATTTGAACTATTTTAAAAGTCATGTATGTATTTCTTCTTAGGATCTCTGATATTACATTAAGCTTTTTAAGTGCTTCTGTTACTCACTTTCTAAACTTCCTAATTACCCTTGTGCTGCAGGATCTGAGGGAGGAATGTATAAAGCTGAAAACAAGAGTTTTTGATTTGGAACAACAGAATCGAACATTAAGTGTGCTTTTCCAGCAGAGAGTCAAACCAGCTTCTGACCTCCTTCTTCAGGTAGGAAATGGCCTTTACAGAAAGAAAGCTAAAAGCTTTATATTTCTCACAATTATGAAATATTTTTGTTCTTTTTGAGGTTATGTCAATAGGCAGGAAATGACAGCTGATAGATTTAATATGTTAGAAGAATATCTGTTATCTGTACCATGATACCATTGAAACTGAAAGCGTACACCAATGAGCTATGACTACATATTACGTGCAAGTGTGGAGAAAGGAGCACACCTGCAGAGTAACTTACTTTTTTAGGTGCTTCTTCACTATGATAAATGGAACGATATGGGTTCATTATCCCTCTGCAGGGGAGAAGCTCAGAATCCTTAACATTCTGCTTGATGGTGAACAGTGTAATTTCCTGTGAGAAGACAGCCCATTTATTTAACTTTTGCCATATGTGTTGCAAGGACTTAAGTACATCTTCACGGGCTTAGAGTGATTTTTTGTCCTACATTTTATGGGAGGATATAGCTGAGAAACCAATTGACCCATCTCCCACTCCTTTGCCTTTCTGGAATAATAAGAGATGTTTCAGTATCCCTTTTAATTTGGCAAAGTCCATTATTCTGAATGAATCCATCGCTTTGACATCCTTTGGTAGAAGTAGAATTGCTTTGAACAACCTGCTCTAGTGGGAGGTGTCTCTGCGCATGGCAGGGGGGTTGGAACTCAATGAACTTTAGGATCCCTTCCAACTCTAACCATTTGATGATTCTAAATTCCAATATATTTGACCATGAGCTAGGATTACAATAAATGAGGACTAATTAAAACAATCTTATGGTAAAATTTAATCCTTGCACTGTTGCTCAACAGCTGGGGCTTTCTAACTTTCATCAGCTTGGGCTGTGTATGAGGAAACGTGGTCTGCTCACCAACTGGTGCTTAAAGGCAAGGGAATCTCCGTGGTGAGGGCAAAGAGCTATACTTACTGTGAAGCTAAAGCACAGGCAGAGCGGTGCCAGGTCACCATCACAAGAATCTGGGTTCTTGTGGTTTCCTCAGGTTACTGTTCTGCCTCTTGGTTTTGTGTTGATTTAGGTTTTGCTAGGTCAGGAGCGTCTCTGTTCTGATTTCTTCTCCCTCTCTCCTGCTTTCTCTCATGTTTGTTCACCCTTCATCGACTCCTGTGTAGGACTGATTTCTCTTTATCCATTCAGATCTTCTAACACATCTACCACACAAAGGACCTTTATTGCTAACATCTGCTTAACACAGTCACATCACCTGCTCCTTCTTTCTGTTTAGTTTTTTTTTTTTTCCTTTCTTTTTTTTTTTCTCTTCCTGAAGCATGACATGTCTAGTCCATGTTAGTATTGGTTTAGATTGCACAGAAGTCCTACATTGCACATTCTCCCAACTCCTTGTGTGGCAGCAATAAAGCGAGGTTATTCCGGGAATGTTACAGAAGTGTTAGATAGCATCTGAAAAGTGAGATCAATGCTTTGACTTGAGTTCCTTGGAACTGGATTGTGTCACTGCTGTGAAAGAAGTTGAAAGCGATGAACCTGCATCAAATGGAAAAAAAAGAATCAAATAATCTTGCAGGTTTTCCTAAGGGATTCAGACTTTTTTACATCATTGTCCCTGCACGGTTTGGCAGGAACTAATGTGTATAGATTTCCTCCCCCCCTCTTTCACTTGCTTTCTCTTTATTGGCTGAAGTAAAAGGAGAATTAAGACCATTTGCAAAGTCCAGGTCTCCCAGACAGCAGCAAAATTTGCTGTTATCTCCCTGTGCTTGCTGTCAACAGATTTTAAGCCCCTTGGGGATAAAAAAGCAGAGAAGTTGCCGTGTACACCAGAAAATGAATAGCTTCTGTTATAACACTTCATATGATATTTTTACCAGAAATACCCCATAAATTTGTGTCCAGAAATGTATTTGTCTTCTAACTTCACTCTGGACTTGAATTAACAGTGTATAGTCTGTGATCTTGCAGTCTGAGATACAAAATCTGAAGAAGGGTGTTTCCTTAGCACTGAAATTAAGCAAATATTGTTTGCCTACATAGAATTGAAGCACAGTTTGGATTATGTCATCTTGGACATGCACATCCCAGATTTAGAGCAGTAGCTAAATATTTGTTTGAATCTGTCACTCTACAGAAGAGTACTGTATACGTGGTTAAGGACATTCCTGTTAAATCACAATCCTAATCAAAGTGAGTGGGCAAATACTGCTAATGGGAGGGGTGGCCTTAATTTCACCTTTCCTGTACTGTCTGATACAATACAATTCAGTTTTGTTCACATGCTGGTCTCACCCTGGGTGTATTCACACTCAGGATGATTAAAAATCTTGAGGAATGCTGCAGAAGAGAATATAACCTGAAAATAAATATTGTTTGTTATTTTTTCTGCATATCAGCTTGTGTGCTTTGATTGTATGTTACCATCAAATTGTTATGTAATTGACATTAGAAAACTGTTGTTAATTTCTCTTAAACTTAACTTAACTCTCAAAGAATAAGCTTATTTTTAAACCACAAACATGTTTGACCTCTTACATTCCAGAAACATAGATTTCTTAAAAAAAAAATAAAAAAAATCACCATTGTCCTCCGGTTTTTTGTATATTTGATTTTGAGGAAATATTACATGATTCAGGTGTCTTCCTCTTGGAAAGGAGGGCATTCACATTTTTTCAATGTAAAGTCGGTACCAGTGTAGTGAATTTGACTGCAGAATAATGGCCCATGTACCTTACCAATTGCACTGTGTTGTTTTTCCTCATGCTCCTCATACAGATCAAAAGAAAAACTGATTGCTACCAATTTACAAAAAAAAAAAAAAAAAAAAAAAAGAGTGAGTTTTTCATGACTGCTTCAGGAATCCTTCACTGTAAAACTGTTATTAAAAGCATTTCGCTTTCATGCATTGACAAGAAGTGTAAATACTCGTGAAATCAAAGGGCCTAACGGTACTTTAAAAGAAATATGCATGTATACTTGAGGCATGTGATTATGTATGCTGCCATGTAAGTTCTATGCTACTAAAAATTTTGGTGTGCTTACTGCTTGTACGGAGAGTGACACAGAGGATATGTTACTCCAATCATGAAAAGATTAAGTAATGCTGATGCAAAATGTTAGGATGAAAAAGAGATGAGGTTGGGTTTTTGTCACCTCTTCCATATTGTAAATGATTGTAAGACCACTCCTATCCTTCTGGGGATATTCTTTGTAGCTGACGGGTGTGCTTTACTGAGCTGTTGTTAGAGTAGATAACTAAAGAGGAACCTGATCACCTATTTTTTAAATTTTTTATTTTATTCAGCCAATCTCTCTTTTCAAAATGCAGCAGCCTTGGAAAAGTGTTTCTGTCTCAGTACCATCTGAAGAATAGAGCAATAGTTTTAGTTTACAACAGGCACAGAGGAGTAGCTTCTGCCCAAGCAGCCTTCATTTTCCTCAGTTAATGTGGTTGCTAAAAAGAGATTAAATTCTGTCTGTCATAGCAAGAGAGGTTTGGGGAAAGAAAATCAGGAACTCCATTTTAGTGAGCCACCTTGTATTTCATCTGGCAGTGGGAGAAATAGTTGGAATAATAGACTTAAGATTTAAAATTGGGTAGAGAGAAACTGGTTGGAAGCGAAGAGGTAAATTTGTGGAGGTGATATACAGAAGGTTGCTAAAGATATAAAATAAATCCAGAGAGGATACAACAGTAGGAATAAGAAGCCTTAGGTGAGACTTCACACTTCTCCTTTGCCTGTGGCCATGTATAGCATGTACAAAATATTTTTAAATGTAAATGTCCATATCACTATATTTCTGTCTTTGCTTTAAACTACTAAAATCACAACATTACATTTTTTCCACTTCTTAGCTATGTTGTCTCACAGACTTGTGTTATCTTTATTGGGTATGGGATGCTCAGTCTTGAGTTACAGATCTTTTTCTTCTAGATAGTCCTCCCTTTCTACTCCTAACTGTAAATGCAACTAACGGCATTGAACCTGATTCTTACATTATGGAAAACAATGATAACTTGTATAAAGTTACTAAAGATAACAGGGGTCAGGGTTTGCCTTCTTACAGATATGGCAGTAATTTGTTTATATGACGTATCTCTTTTTACATAAATTCAACATGTTTTTTAGCTGAGTTCTTCCCATGGATGAAGATTTGCTTTCACTTTGCACCCAGAAGTTTGCTGTAGCAGTTCTTTTGTAAAGCATACAGGGAACCTTGCATGAAATGTGTTAAAAAGAGGCAGGCAACATTCATGGAGTTGATTTATTTGATTAAATAAGTAATAAAACTTTCATAGTTGGAAAAGTATAAAATAGTATTTCTAATCATATAATTTAAAGTATCTCTCATCCTAAACTGTATTTTCACTGCCATTTTATTTCCATTCTACTTTATCAATCCAGAACAAAGCAGAGACGACTCTTGAAGCACCCCTGTGTTTCTCTGGCTAGATTAGTTTAATTTATCAATTGTGTGCCATCCACGTTGTTTAATTTTATGTCTAAAATTTTGTCTAGAATGCTACAGCACAGTCTGCTAAATTCTCAGAAGGTCAGTTTAAATCATAACTTTGTTACAACTACATTGCTATTAGCACTTTTAATAACCTGACAATGATGCTCTGACATATGAGATAGAGTGCAGCTATACGTACTTAGATGGAAACAGCTGTACAACTTAACAGGAAGGGGTAAATTGCACCAATGACATCATTATATATGGGGAGAAAAAGAGGACAGTTAATTGCTGAACACCTGACAAAAGGAGATAAAAGATCTGTCCTCAGAGCCTGACCTCTGGTTCAGACATTGTTAGACATGGTGATATCTAAATGTAGAAGGCTAAAAGTGAAGTTACATTGCTTTACAGCAATCATACACAAAATATTTAAGTATTTCAGAAAGTAAGCATCTGAGGATTTAAAATTAAAACTATCACACACCGTTATAAAACAGTTTGTCAGCAATCCAAAGTATATTTAAATAACTGGATTGTTATATGCTGAGCAGCAGCATAATTCCTATCTGACAGAAACCAGCTACTGGTCCTGCCTTGTGCCCCTGGGCTCTTCAGAAAGCAGGTGGACTTGAGACCAAGATCAGCAAATTGTATTTGAAGTTTTGAAAGTGCTGCAGTTGACCTGCTTATTTTCCTACTTCACATTTGTATCCATCAGATTGTCAGGGAACTCTTACTGCAAGTCTTCTGAAAAGTTCCAGCTCTAAAACAAACACTTTCCTTGTCTTTTAGTAAACACAAAAATATAACTCAGGTGTTGCAGTATCTGTAGTGGTATTTACTTACTCAGATATTAGGACTGGTGGCTTGAAGGAGAAATTAATTTCAGATGTGCCAATTGTTTCAGCAGTAGTGGAAAACTACTTGAAAGTTACAGCAATCTCAAGGGCTGTAACAAGGAGGTAATCAAATAAATTTAAAGCATATTTGAGATGTTAATGTTTAAACTATTACATTAAACTTTATCTAAGAATTAAATCACCAGTAGAGCACCTACTAAGAAGTGAGTTGGTGTTTTTTACACCATTCACAGTTCTCAAAAGATTTCAGGCCATAGCCCTGCTGAGTGCTTTCTCAAGGCTACCAAAAGTTGACAACTACTGTCATGAAGATCCTATCACAAGGAGCATCCAGTCTTATTGCAGTGAGAAATTATAGGAATGCTTCTGTGTATCAGGAATGAAGACAGTGATCTAGAAGGGAACACTCAAAGACCACTGAGACTTTCAAGAACAACTTAAACATTTCTTCCTGTGAAGGTGCTGATGTCATTATTTCAAATCTTGCATTATCTCAGTAAACTGGTACCTACTTTCCATTATGTCCTCACCAATAACATCTGAGAAGACAGAAATTAAAATCTTTGAATATTTAAATCATCAAGTAATAATACATTATAAACAGTATTTCTTACTTGCCCTGTTTGCAGCTCCAAATGCATGCCAAAGAAACATTACAGAAATAAAGTTTTCATGAGAGCCTACTGGTTAGATGAGTGAGTGACCAAAGTCAGTGATGAGAGAAGGAAAGGAATAGCCTCCTCCAAAGAAACTCTTTGTAACCTCCCTAAGCAGTATGACTTCTAGTTTGAATGAACAGCAGCAGCATAATACCTGACAGAATTAGGCTGTATATCTGATAGCCAGCCAGCTCTGGAAGGAGATTCTGAGATAAGCAAATTTGTGGGAGAGCACTGAGATTCAGTGGATGTCATCCATAGCAGTGGCTCTCTACAGGCCATCTCTACTCACTTATGCTTCTAAGTATGTAAATCACAGCCGCAATGTGTAGAGCTCTGAGCAGCTTTGTGACATATCTTGAGTGAAATGGCCTAGATGGCTTTTCTTGTCCCTCAAGAACTTGGGGGAATCCTGACTTGCTCTTTCCTGGAAACTATATAACTTTCATTCCTAAAAGATCTACCAAAATAGTTTGTTGGACCTCAATCTAATTCAGGGTCACAAAAAATTTTGCTGTAGACTGTGGTATGATGTATGAGAGGAGAGGTAGGGCATTATCCTCCACAACATTTAAAACTAAAGTAAATAAAGCACAGCTAGATGTTCAGTGAGAACAGTGTTTTATTATGAGGGAGTTAGATCAACTGACCTGATAGGTATGCTCCATCTGCAATTTGTGTTTTGGTGATCTCTTTTCTTGTCAAACTGTCGTCCCTTATTTCAGCACCTCAATTCTTACCAATTTACTCTCAAAAATAGAAAAAATGTTAACTAAAGCTCAACAGGCCTGTAGTTCTGATACGAATGAGAATGATTTTAAGAAAAAAATACCCCCAGCTGCTAGAATTTCATATGTCCAAGTACTTTAACTAGCCTTGAGAAGTTCTGAAGCACTGAAAAGCTTTCTGTATCTACACAAACATGACATTTCATGATACAAATTAAATATATAATTTTCAGATACCAAGTATAAAAATGAGCTTTTTCCATCATCCTAGTGACATTAAATTGCTAGAGGGATACCAAACCCAGTAAATCAAATAAGCAAAGAATCTTTAGGAAGTACACAAGTGATCTTTCATGAAATATTTGTGAATTATTTTGACTGAGCAGAGCAATATTTTTTAAGTTTTGAAGAAATATAGAAATATACAGGCATTGTTCTCAAGAGCAAAGACAGTCTTTCAGAATAAGCATGTGTCAAGACCACCGTGGGGTGACAGGTCTTAACAACAGAAGTGAGATTTTACTGCCTATTTTTTAGACCAAGAAAAATAAGCAGGTGACACTGGGTGAACCGTAGATTTCTCTTTATTTTATGCATAGATTTTTATTATCAGTGCTGATACACATGATGGCAGGAATCCAATATGGCATTTCAAACCCTAAGCAAGTACGTGGGCAGACTCATTAAGTACAAGAATGCTTTTCATGGTTTTTCCTATTATTGTGTACATTCAGTATTAGAATAAATCTAAGAAAAAAGGAAAGAGTTCCACAATAGGAAATACTATGGCTATATTCCTTTCTAAACTTGCCCTGCGCTTCATATTTCTAATAACCATTAAAAAGATGAGCCTTTCTATTCCATGCAGTTATATTTAACCTATAGCAATGCTTAACCTGCTGGATGCTCTTTCAGCCTGCTCGGTTTGCTGAACGTATTAGCAAGATGTATTAGAAACCTACGTGTGGTCAAAGTGTAAGTATAGAGGCTGGTTAGAGGCAGTTTTTATTCTAGAGTGTGAACTTTGTGAAAATTCTATGAGCTACTTGTGTGTTTATGTTGTATGTTCAGACAGATTCATTCGTTTGTCTGATGTTTCCGGCTTAGATGACATTTATAACTTTTTTGGTAATATATTTGATGCATCTAAGTCAAGTAACTCATCCAGGCTTCCTTTCTAAATGGGAAAAAGTCTTCCTCACTGGCATTTTGATAGCAAAAATTAGCATGGATTAGTTCTCACCTTATCACAGTATGTGATGTGGTAAGTACGAGCTCCATGTTAGATATAAAAGTGTAAGTTCATGTCATCATGTCAAGTTTTTAAAGACTACCTATTTTGCATTTCACAGTGGAATAAAATAGTAGCCACTGCAAGCCCGGCTTAAATACAACGTGCACAAACAACAGGTGTGCTAGATAATTGTTTTCTCATCATGGTGCATATTTCACACTCCATAACGCCCAAATGAAATACCAAAAGAATGCATAAAATTAAATGATTCAAAGGTTTAGAGGACGAATTCTTGTTGTGGTAAAGTGGAGATCTATTGAAATTCTAAAGCAGTATAGAAATTAACCGTTATTATTACAGATGTATCATTTTCTTCTTATTGCATTAATGGAGCTAAGTATGTAGCTCATTTTTGTTTTCTTAAGACTTTGAAACTTGAATGAAGGGTACCTGCAAAAGTGTATGTATATGAAAAAAATAAAATTAGATAAAAGATTCATTTAATCTGTTATTGCACTCAATATGTGTAAAATTTCATTTATATTTTACTTTATAACTGTGGTTTTGTTACTATTATTTAAGTGTAGTGGCACTTTGCAGACCTGAAGCAATATGGAATTATGGCTCTTTTACTTGTGCCAATAAGTACTCCACTTGCTAACATTTAAACTATTCAGATTATATCAGGTCAGTGTAATTTGCTAGTAATTTTAAATTATGCATTCCATCAAAATAATCAAACTAACATTATGCTAAGTGTTTTTTAGCACATAAGATTACTCAATAGGTATTTTCTGTTGCCATCTGTTATAGAAAGATTACTTTTCCTGTGATATACTTTGTATGATGTGTCTGCTCCTATGGATACTGTGCATAAAAGAAAGGGGTGGTAATTAGAATAAAATGCTCTTCATAATGAATCATAGAACACCTACTGAACCAACCCCATCTTTTAGTATTGAATTCTACTAATGCTCTCCTTTGTTTCCCAAATGACCTATCTTCTTTAATGATGGTTTGGATACTGCTAAGATTCAAATCCTCATCCAAAGGCCATGACACTATTGACTAAATCTCTGTTGACTTCGCTGAGAATGTGAAATACTGTATTGCAAGATAAAATCAGCACGTAGGTGCTCAGTGAAACTGAAGAGTCCATTAGTGCCTTAACTCTTAAATTACCATCTGGGGTGTCTCTCTTGATAAGGACAAGCTAAAAGGAAAACTTAACCTTTGTCATTAAATCTTTAAAAATGTGATATTGGCAGACTTGAGTCTTCCTGTATTTTTAGCATTTTTAGATTGCATTCATGCTCATTTCATCCCCTGGATGTGAGCAAGCTGTGTTTCATTAGTCAATAAGCGAAGTCTGGGTGCAGGGAGGAGCTCTGTTTTGTCTGTGTCCTGTGTGCATTACAAGGGCATCTTCAACGTCATGAATTAAACTCCATCTTACTGCATTAAAGGTATGGAAACCAGACTGCCAGAGTAATGGCATCTTAAATTAATATCAGCGCTTTCAAAATCTCAAATATATACCCACTTTTCATCTTTCTGGTATACAGTTTCAGAGACGAACTACTTAATATTGTAGTGTTTGAGTCTAAATTTTTATATTCAGTCATATTTTAAAAGCAGAAAAGCTCCATCTTTTTTTTTTTTTAACAGTTTCCCATTACTTACTCTCAAGTCCATTTTTTTTTTTTCTCTAGAAAAGCCTTGTGTACTTTTCCTGTATGGCAGATACAGGCACAGGCAGAGCACTAGACACAATTACGGATTATAGATACTGCAAGTGTGAACATGAATCAGAGATTAGCACTGTATTTTAGAGGCTCGCTTAAATTTATTCCTCTAAATGGTCCTTAGGAGATCTTGGCAATAATTAGAAATATGGGTACTCTCAGCTCTGTTACCAGTCTTCACCAGTTCATGGGGTAATTACAAATGGAATTAACCTTTAATTTAGGTCTTTAGGTCCTTCATGCACATGGGACAGACTTTCAGGTGTTTGGCCATTGTGCTGAGCTCTTCTAAAGATCTGAATACTTATTTGGTGCCAAACTGGGAGCTGACCCCTTTTGAAATTCCTCTATAATACCTCCAAACCCTGCTTTTATCTACCATGAAAAACCCATCTATTCACAAGGGCACAGATTCCTAATCGAATGTTGGCACCATGTCTTCTGAGCACAAACGGCTGCCAAAAGGGTCTGCAGTGATTGGCCATCTATGCTAGAGGTAAAGCTCCCTGCTGCTTTGAGCCTGGGGCTGGGCTGCCTGTCTTGACCCAAGGCTGGTCCAGGTCCTAAATAGTGTTTAGAGGGCACTGTACCTTCCCCTGCAAGAGAACAGCAAGACTGATATTTCCCTTTTTCCGATTCCTGGTACTCCTGGCTATGGCAGTAGCAGTAAGGTGCAGATGAACATGGGCAGTGCAGGTCTGTATTTTCATGTTGTCCAGTATGGTGCACCCCTCCCTGTTGGTACCAGCACTGGCTCTCCCACCCCACCTGAGTTTCAGCCTTATTAAGATTTCTTGGCATGTATGGCCAGGCTGATTGCGAGATCCTTCTGTGTTTTCCCACTGCTCTGGAGTAGGTCAGTGGAATTACAGAAGGTTGAAGCCAGGATTTGAGATGCTTACCCAGATCATCGGGTCTGTAGAGCTGTACTCTGTCCTGCATACAAGCCTCTATACAAGGGTTTTGTATATCAGAATAAACGTTGCAGAGCTTGAACTCCTGTATGGAGATCTTGTGGTCTGATTTGAGAGTTTCAAGAATGAAATAACAGAACACATGCACACTGTGACCCTCCAGAAGCTTTATTTCTGAAAAGCAGCAAAAGTTTGGGAAGTCTGTGGGACAATTCCTGACCTGGCAAACCTTCTTTTAATTTCAGTACAGGTAGTGGAGCCAGTAATTCTTACCAGCTGTGAATCTGCCCACTTACTCTTTCTGAACCATACCTCAAGTAAGTGCTTTGAGGGACAAGGATAGAATAAAATACCTTGTATGCAGGTATTCAAGAAAACCGTCTTAAAAGGTCTCTCCTTATTTGAAATTATTCTCAGAGCCAAAAAGAATGCATTGGAATCGGAGAGAACATATGTATGTAAAAGCCTTGAAGTAACAATAAAAGTATTTCTTGAAATCCTCCTCCTACTTTTAAACTCCTTTCAGTCCATCTGACATTTCAACAATATTGCACACACACACACACACAAAAAAAAAAAAAGGTGGAGGGATGGAGAAACCTTTTTAAATGCATATACTGAGGCAAGGAAAATACGGCTTGTTCAACATTAACCTTGACAAATTCATGCTCTTGTCATTTAAATGAATGAACCTTTCCAGTGTCTAGCTTGCTGGACCTTGGAAACAGCAGTGAAGAAGGACTGTAAAAATGATGTTCATCTCTCCTAAATTATTTTTCTGAGTAAATGAATGATTTCAATGAAATCCAAATAAAGATGAAGCTGCTCACTTGAATCACCTGTTCACAGCCAATGAACTTCCATGTGAAACAGTGCTTGCCCTCCTCTGTTGCCATGTATTGATCTAAAACATCTTCCCTGAGCCTTCTCTCTCTTTTTCCTCCTACAGGCAAAAGGTTAGAGTTAGATAATAGTATTAATTTTCCAGACATCTGCACATGTTTTAATAGCCTTTAGAAGGTTCGAAATGGTTTCTGTTTGACCACCACAGGGCTAAAATGTCATTAAGACTTAGATTGTAGCAATACATAACAATCATAGCCCCGTAGTTCAACCTGGCAATAAAAAAGCTAATTTATTTTATCAGAGATTTAAATTAATGTGATGCACTCCTCTCTCAACAAGAGCTGTAACACCACTCTTTCAAAAATACCTTGGCCCTGCATATTTTCGAAACCAGATAAAACACTTGCGACAAACCTTGTGTGTATTCCGTCTGCTTTTTGAGTGTTTGCAAGTGTCATTGTATATTCGCATAATACTACTTACCACTCCTGAGACCATTTTGTTTTTCCTGTCATATCTTCATTCCTAGCCTGTTTTTTTTCTATCAGACTCATAGACTCAGCAGGAAGATAGTGATTAATAGATCCAGGGCAATCTCCAGCATTAGCCTTCTTTTTTTCTTACCACCCTGAGAACTGGAATTTTCTTGTGAGCAGAAATTATTAGTGGTTAGGTAAATTGAGTTTAAAATAGCTTTTAGAAAAGGCATATGCAGTTAATAAGGATATTTTTGAAAATCTGTGGAAGAAATTTTTAGAGCTCAGACAGTTTTCATTTCCAACTACATGCTAGAGGAAAGCTTCAGCTTATCCCATTATAAAGTGATAAAGCAGCATTTGATGGCAGCAGCTTCTGTGATAAAATGATCATGGCAGCACTGAGAATGAATCTAATAAGGGAATTGATCTGTAGATTCCAATTCTGTAAGAGCCAACATCGATCAACATAAATGTCAATAACAAGATCGTACTGAGGTCTGCCTAATTCCTTTAGATGATTTTGGGGCATAGTCAGAAAACGAATGTGAAAATGAATTTTAAACTGTGGGAATCACAAAGACAAAGACCAAAATTACGTTGTGCTACCAGAAATATCACTGTCTCTCAGTATCTGCAATTTGGCAGTGTGTTGACATTAGTGAGTAGTATTTAATCGGATAATGATTGATAACGCTATGCCGGTTGTATAAGAGAGACTGAAGCATCAGTAGTTTTGATCTGCATTTTTGTTTTAAAGCATTTATTAGATAGAGTTAAATAATTAAAAAAATGCCCACCTGTTTACTGCTAAAGCATAGATAGCATGGGTAAGGCACGCCACAAAAGATTAATGGTGTAGTTCTTCCTTGTCACAGGAGTTCAGTATAAAGTTTCCTAGACTGATTCTGACCGTGTTGAAATGTGTAAGAAAAAATTCTTTACTTTGTGAGCAATGTAACAAGAGAAGGTGTCGGGATGTGCAGGATTCTGCCTCTCCCTCTTTGATGATCCCATAATTCATAGCACTTATGGGATGTTGGCACTCATACTGCAAAGTGGAATTAACATATTAATTAGTATTAGATCAATGGAAAGGTATTTACAAAAAGCATTCACTGCTTTGTACCAAATTAATTAGAAACCAAATACAAATATGTACTTAATAAAGAGGCTCAACTTTTTCATAATACTGTTCTCACAAAACTGCTGTTTTACCATACTCCAAGGAGTCTTCCATGAGCAAGCTCGTTGAAAACATTTATTTCATTAATTATTTACATTCTGACTAGCTGATTACCGGGTCATTGATGTAAACTGTTGACTTTACAGTAATTACAAACCACAGGGAACTTTATACATACATTTTCCCAAGAAATTAAATTAGCTCGTTTTACTATTACTGCGATATTTACAGACTCCTGCCATAGTGCTATTAAAATGAGAACTAACGCTTTGGAGTCTCAGAGCTTGAAAACACTGATAGAGTTATAAAATGAAAACTAGGATCAGAAAGGATTACTGTGTCTTTCAATGTAACTTTTATTTAAAGCAGTTTATAAAAATTAATAAAACTAAGGGATTTGGAACAGGAGTAATTTTAGGCTTACATTAATGTTGTCAGCTCTCTGAAGAATACAGAGAGATTATGTTATTTATGTTTATGCATCAAATATCTGCTTAATGCTTCCCAATTTATACCCTAGGATATAAGTTTCCAACCTTCTGAGTTACTTTGGAGTCTAATTCACTAGGTTTTGCCATCTCTGGATGGCTTGATAATAGTGGAGAGCAGCAAGCCTGGAAAATCTAAAGCAGACACAAGTGAAACATTTGTTTTATTTTTTGTGCTGGATTTGCCTTGTTAACAGGATTTTCTGATGTAGTTTTAGCACCCTAATCTTCCATACAAATGTCTGTAATATCATACCCTTGTACTTTCTCTTGGATGTTGTCAGTTAAGTCTCAGTAAACTTGCCTGGAGGATTTGCCAACAAAACTGACAAACCACTGTTAATACTGGGTTTCAATTTAAAATCTAGCTTCTTCTTTATCACCAGGCTTCTAGGGTTTTTAGCAAAGTCAGCCCAGTATGAGAGAAAAAACAACAAAACCCAAATTAGAAGTTTTGTGGAAGTATTTTTAATAGAATAATAGAAAATTTAAATCCGCTTGACTTGAAATTTCTGGAATAGCTGGAAACATGTTTGGGGTTTTTTTTGTACTAGGAGCTGATTTAGCTTGCTGAAATATATTTTACAGTTAATCCTTTAATATTAATCTTATGTATGACTCTTCCTCCTGTTACCACTGCATGTTTGTGATTGTTTTCTGTGTTTTACACAGCTGTAGGTAAGACTAATAAACAGCAGTCTCCAACTGCTTGCTGGTACCACTGTAAAACTTACCCTGGAGTTCATTTACTGTGTATTAACCCCCTCCTCCTACCAAAAATAAATCCAACCAGCTTTAGTAGTCAGTCTCCTGCCATACAGCCCTTGAGAACCCTAGCAGCAACATACAGGGCAAATATTTTAGTTAACCTGTCAGACAGACCTTAAGAAAGAACAGAATATTAAATATCAAAGACAACATACATATTCATTGTAAATACGGTGGGATATAAGACTTCTGAGTTGCTTTGCCAGTTCCAGACTGAGCTGCATAACATTTCATGTTACAAGTTTTTGCCAAATATCAAGTATCTTCATTAACAGTTCGGTCTATTGGAAATGGTGGCTGTAAGCAACAGAGAAACAGAAAAAGTAGTGTGATGCATTAGCTTTACAACTGGAAGTTCCATGTTCTTGCCTGCACAGAGGTGTCTTAATAGCTTCTACATGTCTAATAAGCAACGAACTTGTAGCCATTTTGGGTAGAAGGGTGTTTTAACGGCTGTTACTTTCTCACTCCAATTTTAGCCCCGGTCCTGTACATGGTTAAAAACTGCCCAACAGTAAGAGAAAAGAGTTGCTTGACAACTTGATTGTGTATCACATGTTCTCCTAGATGTCTCTTGTGACTCACTCCTGTTACCTCTATTGAAGAGCTTCATTCACTTTCTCTAAGGGATGTTCTGCAGCAAAAGATTAGGGCAAGAAGAGAGCTGTGGTGAACCTCTGTTTGGTGCTATGCTTCACCAGTACTTTGCCATTTTCTTTTCCCTGGCTGCTTGATGCAGAATTTTGGTGCTTAAGGAAATGCACAGGCATAGGTTGACTGGCTGTGGTTCCTATATGTACAAGTGAAATTATGGATCTAACTATTTGTTGCAGAATAATCTCATGTAGTCGGGCCTGTATGTTTTACCTGTAAAGGTGTAATAAATGTTACAAACAAAAGATGTAAATCCAGAAGAACTGTTGAGCTGTCATGTTACTACCAGTGAAAGGGAATGTGGACTCAGAATGCTACCCCAATAATGAGAGCAAAGAAAGATAGTATTTGAATCTAGTGTTTCTTCCTTTGAAAATACTGAACTTACACCACCACCACCCGCCTCTCCAGAAAAGTTATAACTGTTGTTTTCTTATTTCCTTATCCTTTAAAACTTGATCTCAGTTTTTAACACACTGGTGAAAATTTAGAAAGACATACACGTATATGAATGTTTCTATGTAGCTTATAAGATAAGGCCATGTTTTCTTCCCAGAACTGACACCAAAAAAAAAAAAATCACATTATTTACTGTTTGCTTCTGGACAGAAATACAATAATATGATAGTTGCATAGGGGACCTTTTTTAATGTAAAGGCAGTGCTGAAAAGTGGTAAAAAGGACAGGACTGCTTCTTAAAGGCACATAGTATTCTGCAGCTGAACCACAGGAATACCAGACTTCATGTTAATCTAAAATATTTATAAGAAACAACCACAGTCAGAAGCCATAGCCACAGCCTCACTTCATACTGTTTGGATAAATGATGACTGCAAAGCAAATTATTAGAGAATTAGAAGGAAAAAAGCACAGCTAATTCCACAGTGAAGTGTCCTTGAAATTATCCCGAAGGATATAGGTATAAAAAGAAACCCAGGATGGCATATACCATGCACAGTAACTGCTGGGAAGCTGGTTTCCTTCACATCCAGTAAGCAGCTGGAAGGACGAAGGCGAGATCCTAACCAAGCTGGTTGACTAGTGTAAAGCGCTCAGTATGACAACTGCTGGTGCTCTTAGAAACTGAGAAAATGGAAAGAACAGGGGTTTTTTACTACAGAGTTAAACAGTGATGGCCATGAAGCTCTGTAATAGGAAGTGAATAGTATGAAAAGTAGGAAATAATTCTGATTTTTTTATTAAATATATAACTTTCAAGAGCCTAAAAAAATTATAATTTTATTTGCATTGCATCAGTTATATAAAATAAACCACCAAGAATTGCCGTATTTACATAGCATACAATTGCAAGAACATTTCCTGCGTTAGTGATTATTAGAATTAAATAAAATGGAAATGTCTTTGTGCAGCATTCACTTTTGCTTCATATTTGGCCATTTTCTATTGACAACCACTTGTTCTGCTCTCTTCAGAAAGCAGAATTACCATATGTCAAAAGCATATGTTTTCCACACTCTGATTTGTCTAAAGACAAAATGTATTTCTACTTTCAGAGGTTTTATTATTTTTTCCTTATACTTAACTTTCTCCTTGATTTCAGATTATTTAGTGTCTGAGTTCACACTGCATACTTTGAGTAGTGCATATTCTTAATCTAGGTAACCTATGATGGGATAGATAAAGGATGTTCTTTCATCTCCAGCTGCACATCCCCTCTGCAATGAATCTAAGGACTAAAAAAAATCAAGATTTAGTTTCATGACAGATTATATTTCTGCATAAACTAATACAATATTAATTGCATACCTAATCATATTTTTTTTCCTTCGTTGGTCTGCTGTCTTCTATGGTGTAACAGAAATGTAGTAACATACTATTTCTGTAAGACCTTTGAAACTGAAACTCATCATCAGTCTGATTAATTCATAGCTGCGCTCTGCTTCTGATGGATATAACAGTTAAAGATGAACAAGGGAACAGGAAGAGTGAGACAGGTCAGATGATTGTGAAATAAAGTCAGCTGGAAAGAGCTCTTGTTTTTCATGAGCCTCTGTCACACCCATAAAGAGATCACCGTAACAGCACTCTTCCGTTGCACATTTTGTCGTGTAGTTTTGGTAGAGTTACTGAGACATAACTCATTTAGTGCAATAGGGGTAGAATCAAACTGGTGGACTTGTGCAGAGAATTATTAAAAACGAGTGGTGTGAAGCCTGCAGAAGTAATATTCCCTGCCAGTCCAATTACAGTGATCAGGTGATACAGGAGAGCAGTCCAGAGCCTGCCTGTGCAGGTTTGTGATGCCCCAGATAACAGCAGGGATGGGAAGAGGCCACACACACCAAAAAAACATTTACAGCTCTGGCACAGTGCACCAGGATGAAAATGTCTCCTTTGAACCTAGAGAGAGAATTTCTTTCTTGTGAATGATGGGCTTTGGCTCATGCGAGAAAAGCAAAGCCAATTGATTTAATAGCAATTAACTCATCCAATATTGAAGAGCCGTGTACAATTTGGCATAATTCATTGAAAATTGTTCTGGCAATGCTGCAGGCCATTAGTTGCTTCAAAAAGTAGATGGGAAGTGATAGATATTCTGCACAGATACAGTCAAGAGGCACAATAGTTCGGGGAGTCTCTCTGTAATATTGCCTCGTGCCAGCAGGTAGTAGCCTTCTTTTATCTTCCTAGAAAGCCTTAATACGGATGCTGCTGGGGGGACAGGAAACTGGCCTGCTATTTGATGGATAGGGTATCTGCCTGCCAGATAATTGTATTTCCTATTGCACGTGATATAATAGGTTTCCACCTAAATTATCAATTACTTTGTTTTTATTTTTTATGTGGGTTACAGGAGTTAATCTTGATGTTGAGCCACAAAGGGCGCAGCCTTTTTCGCATCAATCTCGCAGGTGAAGGAGGAGCTTTTTGGCTGCTGGTCACGGGCAGCCACGGAGAGGCCCTTTCTGTTCTGCCCTGGCCTCTGTAACTCTCAGCACCCACTTTTTCTAGAGACATGGATCCAATCTAACTAAGATGCTAGAAACTTTTGAGGCCATGTGCTCCAGCAGTACAGGGTAATTTCCAAGCAGGTTAGCCCAGGCCATGCCGTGTTCACTTCCATAAGGGTTTGTGGTTCTGCAGTCCAGTGTTTCTGATGGTTTCCTCTGTTCAGAAGAGGTCAGACATTCCCCACAATGTACAAATGTCACTCTCTTTCCCTGTGTCATTATATAGGCCACCAATAAATGGGGCAGGTGACTTGGATTTGTAACTCCTCAGGTTTGAATTTAAGTATTTGTGTAAACTGAATCATCTTTCCTGTAGAAATCCTTCTGTGCTGTGATCTACCTTTTGTTCCATTGCATCACGGTAGCGTCAACAATGATTTTAATTTTGTACAAGTTTCAAAGCAGCAGTAACTCCTGGATCTAGTTACGCAACTGTCATCTGAAAATAGCCATAAAGGACACAGTACATTTTGCGTATCTGAGAAGAAATCAGAATCAGGATAGATAGTTAACGCAATCTGTTACTTGATATTAAATGGATCATTAATGAGGTTTTTGTAGAGTTTTTCCCATTTTTGACTTAGAAAATGGAGAAGGAAAAAAGAAAAAATAAATGAAAGAAAAACAATTTTCTTATCATTTTTCTTTTGTAATTGGATGACTTGCTTCAGTGCCTTGTGACTATATTTAATTAATGATCTCAAACTTTGTTATGCTGTTTGTTAATGCTAGTCATTGTGCTGGCTGTGTGTCTGTTAGTTTATTTGCATATGTGTGGGGGAGAATATTCCCAATGTGATGATCTCTTGTTTGATACAGAAATATAATCACATTATACATCTTGAGAACACACTTCCCTTCTTTGTTAATCATTTTAGTCTGCTGATTCACCTTTGTTATTATAGTTTTATAGAGTCACAGAGTTTAACGCTGGCAAAGAGGACTCAAACGCAGCATGACCCATGTGCAGCCCAGCCCTTCTGGTCACTGAGCCCTTGTGGAGGGACCCCATAACTCCAAGGCGTTTACAGCATGCTCTGATGGGCTGTGTCTTATCACTGGCCAAATTTTTTTTCTGTTTTCTACCTGTTCCAATCGGGCTTATCTCTGCTCTTTTGTCTGTTATGGACAGTAACAGCAGCACATGAAATTCCACTGGATGACACTGTAAGGAAGGGTGTATTTAGTTTCCCTTTCTGGGATGCATGTATGTCCTCATTTAAGCAATGAAGTATTTAAAACACCTTGCAGGAAAAAGGGGAAGACAATTTTACAACTGTAAAACTCCTATAGCCCTATTTCTAGAATACTTTTTTCCTGGGAAAATAAACATTCAAGTATCAATGTTCATCCATGTCAGATGCCCCCAGTCATCATCTTTAATGCACAGATCTTTCTATAGCAGCTTCTGCTAAAAAGTCTCTGGAAGCAAGAGTCAGGTGACTAATTTCACTGGAGAAAGTAATTAATTCCTCCACAAAGAGCAAGTACAGCACCTGTTCATAACTTTGGTGACTCCTAGTTCTGAAAACAGTGCAATTCTGTGGTGGTTCAGGAGTGCAGTTGGAATTATTGTCAAGAATAACACATATATTAAGTCAGTAAATCTATGAGTATGGGAAGGCATTTTACCTTGAGCTTAAATCTTGAACAAACACCTGACAGTAACTCCAGTAGTAACACTTTAAAAGGTGCACACTGAATAACTGGCAATGAGCATCACTGCTGTTAAAATACACGTTTCCTGCATGTATTTAATATTTATAATGAAAATTAAATTTTTGGATACTGAGTGCTTACAGCATTTTAATCTGATCAACAATATATTGGACAAAATGTGCTCATACAGAATATTGATCATTGAAAATATTTTCTATAATCTGTCTGCAACAGATAATACCTCATAAAGAAACCTGGATGAATATGTAACTCTTGAGAAATTACTCCCAAACTTTTAATTAGTAGTTTTTTTTCAAAACTGCTAGATTCTCTGGAATAGATGTCAGAAGCACAGCATGTAGATAAATAACAGAGGCTGTAGGACTGGCCACCTGCTTTGCTCTCCAGCAGATGAGTTTCTGCAGTGGGTACCAAGAGAGCGGGCTAGGGATAAAATACTGGGTGATTGATATTTCAGGGCCCTGCAAAGAACTGTCTTACTACTACTGCACAATGACAAAGGGGTTTGGTGTCTGCAGAGTCTTTTTTTCCTCTTTGACCAGGCTTTTTGGGTGGGCAGGTTGATGGGTCACTCATGCAGCCTCAACAAGTCTCCACAGTTTGCATCGTTCATAGGGTCACCCTGGCAGAGCACCCTGGTAGGGTCTGCACCATTTGTTCCTCCAAGCTGAGTTCCCCAGTGCTGAGGAGGAGGTAGATGTGGTCTCTCAGGTTGCAAGTCTAGAGTATTAATGGGAAAATGAAAAGAGAGCAACCCAAAGTTCTTTTGTTTGGTGGTGTGGACTTTTTTGTTTTAAATCCTTTTTCATTGATGTCAGATCCATACTGCCTGTTACATGATATGTTGGTCCAGTGACTGACAAGACTGCAGATATTTCTTCTTTAGAAGTCATCGGCCAAGGCATTCACATAAATCATGGATTTTATCGAAACTGCAATTAAAGGAAATCAGGTTTAATGCACACTGAAAGCCTTAGTAATTAGTATACAGGTGAACATGGAGGAAAAGGCACAAGCTTAGCCATCCTTCCAAGTAAAGCTGAAAAAAGGACTGTGTATATAATCGAACAGCATGTGAATATTAATGCACAAAATCCTCCGAGTCCCTCGCTCCCTGATGCAATTATTTTCTATTCACATTAATTGTTCCTAACAGATGACATTAATGACTTTGAGTTAAAATGTGTGCAAAGGAGGCCTTCAGCAGATCAATGCTGTTTAAAAATAGGGTCACTTTTGCAATCATTCACTCAAGGTGTAACAGCTCGTAAATAAAAAAACACTAACATGTTGATTGATTTATAAATGTTAATTTTGTAGTTCATTTTTATGCTTTTTTCCTGAAACCTATCAAACTCTGTGGATAACAGTGGGACTTGCATTCATTTGTCATTGTTGCCTGTGAAGTAATGATAAGTTGCAAAACAGTGACTAGAAGAAAAAGTAGAGTTTGTTTTGGATGAAGAATGATCTGTTCTGCAGACAGGAAGTCTTGGATGAACTAAGCACAAAGAGCAACATTTCAAATTAGAACAAATCCTTTTACCTCAGGCTCTTCATTTCCCTTGAAATTTAATCGCAGAGTTTGGAATTTTAAAAACGCTGATCTGCTGCATATTTGACAAATGCTTACGCTTTGCTCATTCCATTCTGCCCCCCCAGAAACTCCATTCACGCATCTTGGACCTCTCATCCGGGGAATTGCTTTCAGAAGTAGAACAAAACAGAAGCCCGATGCAATCTCGTACTGCTGAGGCTCAGATTCACGTGAGTTTTTGTGCTGTCCTTGTACCCCTCATTCGGAACCCTCCTTTTCGCCTCTGATGTCTGATGTCAGGGATGAGCCATAAAACTGATCTCTGAATTGAAGCACTGTTGAGGCAGATAACAATACTTCTTCTTCCTTCTGTTCTCTGAAATTCAATATTGTGTCCTCAGTTGATATAGTAAGCAGATAGTGTCACTCTGTGCAAAAAAGCATAAATCTTAGCCGTGTCCCCGAGATACCTTTTTGGGTATTGATTACATCTCAGAATCTCTGAGAAATGGTCAAGGAGCTTTTTATTAAAGCCCATACACCGTATTATTCATCCTACTTTTATGATATATTATGTATGAACTTTTAAAAATTCATGGGCTCTGCTTTTTTTTTTTTTTTTTTTCTTCCAGATGGGGTTAGCTTTGTGCTTATATGGCAAAACGTTAGCCAGTGTGGCTTTCATGTTTCATTGTCAAAGAGAAAAGTAGCTTAAAACACAAAAGTCACATAAAGATAGACGGAAACAAAGGGAACAAGAACAGAACGTCGAACCTGCGTGTGCCTTTGATCTTGAAGTATAGTAGTGTCAACAAAAATGTAATCTCCTTTGTAATGCATACTTAAGACATTGTTTCAAAGGTTCACAAAAATGCTAATGAACCTTTGCATTATATGTAATTAAGCCTTCAGGTTAGGTTTTTCTAATACAGAGTTTTGTGTTGTTAGTAGTGTGATCTTTCAGTTTGCTGTGATTTCTAGTGAAGATTATATATTTTAATTGTAATACTACATTGAGGCCTTTTTACTCTAATTTCGTTAAAGGTAATGACTTAATAGTCACGGTTACAAAATTTACAATTCCACCATGTCAGTTAATAGAGGCATATGCAAGTTTAATATATTTAATTAATGCATCATAAACATACTATTCAAAGTACTTTCTCGGATAATTTAGAGAATAAAGGCAAATTGCAGGAGAAAATCCCATTCTCTCTTTAGTGATCTGACTGCAATCTAGAAATCTGATAGATGTTCTGCTTCAGAATCTGTAATGCCAGGATATTTTTTGCACATTTTCTCATCTCTTAAACAATAAAGATGATTACAGTAATATAGAGTTCTTTTACTTTGCTTAGATATCTCCATTTTTCCCATTGTTAAAACTATAGGACCAAATGCCTTTCTCCTCTCTGGAGGTGCAAAGGAAACAAGGCGAGGGGGTGGAAAGGCTCTCAGAGTAGCTGAAGATGACAGGAGGGGAAGGTGGTTCCTGTCATTATGCTGTGATCTCCTCTTTTTTCCTACAGGAGATACTTATAGGAAAGGATTTTACAGGCATCCTTCCCTTAAACACTATGATGACTGGGACATAGTCTAGTGTAACGAGCAGAAATTCAACATGACATGTTTTCCCAATGCTGCAGCTGAAAGGCAGCGAAATAGCCAGAACAAGCAGATGCTGCCATTGGCCTCTATACAGTCAACCTTACAGGGAATGACGCCGTCATAGCTGAGGAAGCTGATGAGAAGGGGTCTCCCATGGGAACCACAATGTCAGAAATAAAGAGTAATTTGTCTCAACAAAGCGAGAAAGTCTGTTTTGGAGCCAAAAACGCAGGCATCAGCCTGCCTCTGATGCTGAAAGATGTATTCCTCCCAGAGCCAGTGGATTTAAAGGCTATTTCTCCTGCATCCATTTGACTTCCTGGGAGAACATGTACCAATAACTCCCAGAGGTGAAATGTGCTCTTGCTACCTCTAAATGATTTTCCCATTCATAGGTTTTGCCTGTGACAGAGAATAATGATTTGCCCTGTAGTTACGTTTGTCAAAAAAAGGAACATTATTATGTCAGTTGAGCAATGAACAGCTGTACTGATGAACTCCTCAGCAGTAAAGATTCTGCTCTCTCCCATTTAACTGAAAAAAGGTTCAACCCCAGTAGTAATAAATGGAAGGACATTAGGGAATAAATGGAAGAAATTAGCAGAAGTCTAACAAACATTTTAGTGTATGAGGAGTGCCTATAAACTGAGCAGTTTTCCAGAGGTTTGCAGGAAGAAACTGTGTCTACTGCATGTACAGTTTTAATAATTGTGTTGTGGATTCTATAACTTCAGATTTCTTGGGTTTTCCTGAATATAAATGTAGAATTTCCATCTAGGCAAAATTAATTTGGGCTATATCTACATACAAAAAATCAACAAATATTGTTTGAGCTTGCACAGTTATGTTCTGCCTTAATGAATTCCAAAGCAAAGTTTTGTGAAACAGAGTCATGTCACTCTGTCTGGTGTTCCTGGTAATTAAAAAGATGTCTGATTCTGTGAGGAAACGAGAATAGCATAACAGAATGGTGCAGACACTTAGCATTAAAGAAGCTCTAACACTGTTAGGCACAAGAGTATTAGTTTGAAAACAAATTAAAGGCATCCTAGATACTCCTACGGAGGTTTAATATTTTACCTAAAGTGCTATCTGCTCTTCATTACTCTCTTCCTCAAAGCTGGCACTTAGTCACAGTCAGCTGAAATTGCATTTGGAGAGGGGCGATAACTACACAAGTACTAAAGGCAGCCATAAAGTGTCAATAAATTGCATAAGCAAGAGGCTTCAGCTGTCTGCAAGCGACACAAAGATGGATTGTCCTACGTCAGAGAGTTTCTTAGACAAAGCTTTGAACTAGATAGGAAACCAAAATTAGACCATAATGGAGAGATTCCATTCTCAGTGGACATTCTGGTTGGGATACTAAATTAATTTACCTTGTCCAGGGTGTACAGCCTCATCTGTTACATTGTGAGGCTATAATGCAGTTGTCAAGATGTACTTGTATTCTTATAACTTTGTTTTCTGTATCTTACTGAAGCATGCTGCTTATATACAAAGCATAATTCAAACAGAGTAATCTTTAGCAAAGGAAGAGCAGAATATTTGTTCGAGAATAAAGAAGGATAAATGGAGGATTGTGGATTTTTCCCCCAACAAATGAAAATGTTAACACTTTTGAATTTATTTATCTGTATTAAATGCACCAGATACTAATGACATAACAGGAACGTGTTAGCAGCTTACTCACTTCTTCTGCATCCTTCTTAATCTAGGGGGAGGTTAAATGATCTTTTTCCACCCATATTTCTATTTCTTCTCATATTTTAGGAATGCCAGCAGAATGTGAAATCCGGTATACCTGTCTTGAAATGCCAGAGTCAATTAAATACGACAGGTCCTAGCCGCCTGTGTCCCCGGAGCAGCTGCAGTAGCAGTGAACTCTCCCTCTCAAGTGCTTGCAGTGAATATTCCAGTGGTTCCTCCTACACCTGGAATGATGGAAAGACATGTAGCAAAAGGGTAAATCAAATTCATTTTCTTCATTTATTAGCTTAAGTGCAGCTGAAATAAGATTAATTGAAAAGCTGCTTATTTGAGAAAATTTTTTCACTTTTTTCTCTCTTTTTTTTATGTAAAGCAGTTGTCACTAAACTAAGTGAGGGTTCTCTCCCCGATGTTTCCCTCCCTCTCATTCTCTCTGCTTTTAATTTTAATTTTTATTTAAATTCCTCTATCACTCCAATTTGCTCACAGTTTCCTCATTTATTCTGACATTTATTTATTCTGACATTCTGTTTTTCACAATCCAAATTGTTCTTCTTCTTTATCTTACTCCTTCCATCCATATTGTTCTTCCTACAGGTTTTCAGTGCACTGCAGCCTTCACATCACTATTAAAAGTGTTAAAAAAAAAGAACAAAGAAAAGTATTAAAAAAGAACGTTACTATTAAAAGCAGTGGATGAAATGTAATGCTCTGTGCAGCTCCTAAGTCTCTTCACTAAAATGGTAACAGCATTTTTGAGTAATATGTGAGTTTTATTTTGTTTTAACAGTCATCCGTAAGCTGGGATAAAAGAATAAGCATCGGTTCTTCGCTCCCAAGCAACCTCTCAAGTCCTGCAGATGATCTACCTCCAACTCGTATCAAGGAAAACCATATCTTAGAAGGGCTGAAGAAATTACAGAAGCAAAAAATATTACTTGAATCACCTTCAGTAATATCAAAGTGGGGTTACAAAGATTGCATGAACTCTAATGAAGGAATATATTCCCCTGGAGTTAAATGTGGCAGCTGTAACGAACAGACTCATTGTAAGCCAGTGGAAATGGGAAGTATTTGCATTGAACATAACAAAACTTTCTCTTACGATTCAGATTCTCATGATGATGCAGATGACGACTCTTCATCCTCACTGTTGCTGCAGGAAGTACCAAGCAAAGACTGCAGGACCTGTTGTAACAAATTAACTCACAGCGTTTCTGACAGTCTCTTTGACTGGGATCCTAATAGGAAACATTTGCCAGAAAGAAGTTCATATTTTAATTCAAAGGAGAGACCTGAAAAATTGACAAGTTTTGTCAGTGGATTTCAAGCAGAAGTAAAATCATGCACCAGAGCAAAGCTGCCAGAGTTACAGTTAAATCAAAGTCATGCTAGTATAGGCTGGAAGGACCTTAATTTTCAGCTTTCAGATACTGATGACAATGAAGTCTTGGATGAATTGCATATAGAAAGCAGTGATGAGAAAAGTCCATCAGATTTATTAGCAACTCCTTTTACTGAGACGTACACAAAGACCTCTGACGTGCTCAAAGTCTTGGAGAATTCTCAGTTTGTATCTACTGACAAAGAGGAGAAACACATATCTGCTCACTCAGACATTAAGCCAAAGACATGTAATTTCATTAAACAACAAAAGGTTGTAAAAAAGACCTCTTCTGAAGAGTGCATTACTGTAATATTTGATGCTGAGGATGGTGAGCCTATTGAATTCAGCTCACATCAAACTGGAGTTGTCACTGTAACAAGAAATGAAATTTCAATCAACCAGCCACAAACTAGGTCCAGTGCAGAATATACTGAACTTACTGAACTTATACCTCAGGGAATAACTGATTTGCAGACAGGAACCAATGCTAGAAACTACACCGCTTTAGAAAGACCTGAAGATGAAATGGAGAAACAAACTCTTGAAGATAATGCTGGCAATAAAAATATAGTTGTCTCCATGACCTGCAGTGAATCTTCACCCTGTGGAAGAGTGACACTGCAAAATACTCCCCGACAAAAACTAGTGAAGCCAGTGTATGATGTATCATACAAGGCCAATTCAAGTGCCACTGTGCATGCAGGGAGCAATCAAAAGCCAAACTTGACTAAAATACCCAGCAGATGTAAATTTTCTCCACAAAAAACTGTGATGATGCAGAGTGAGGAGATACCTGTAGCTCAACCTGTAGGACCTGCAACCCTTGAAAAATCACCTGCTCTGCCACCTGTAAAGCTTTCAAAATTCAAAAAGGCACAAAGTCCACCTCATAATTTTGACTCAAAAGCCGACTTCCCGGTTCTAAAGCCCCCTGCCCACCTCCTGCCAGGCTTGAAACGTCCAGGCAGAGGTGAGAGATTGAAGTATCCAAAGAGTCAGAGTCCAGCATCACCACTTCTGCCTCAGCACCTTATAGAGCCCAGTGACTACGGAGAACCACCAACCAGAGACTTCCATTGTGATTTAGCAACTGTAGAAGCCCGATCACCATCCCCACCCGTTCCTCCAGGCAGGTCAACATCCCTGTTGATTCGACCTAATTATGCTCATTCACCATCTGTAGCAGTAAAGTTAGGAGGAGCTGGTCCCAGTGAAACTGCAAAAAATATACTGAAATCATCACCATTAAAAGGAACTGTGAACTCTGGCTTTCATAATCAATCTAGTCATGAAATGCAAGCAAAAAATGTATCTTCTGGGGCCAAAATTGAATTATCTTACCTTCAAGAAAATGCAGAAGCAATTATGCAAAATAAATGCGTATCTCAGCAAGCACATAGTGCATGCCAAGGAATTTCCAAAGTTCCCACAAAGCAAGTCTGCCCAAAAAGCCCTAATCAGCTGGGTCTCCACAGGAATCGTGAATTTTCCAACACAGATTTTCAAACAGCCAGGTCCTTTTCTCTAGGCTGTCCGTCATTGGAAACAACTTCTTCACAAAACACATATTCCAGCAAAAAAGTTATTTCCACTGACGGTGGGTTGGATAAGCCACAAAAGATGCCAAACATTCTCCCTGCAACTCCTCAATGTCATGCAACAAGCACAAGTGAGCCTTTACTGTCTCAGGTAAACAAGTCCCCGTTGTCAACACTGTTTCATGGTAGTGACACCGCACACGCTACCCAAAACTCTAATGAGAAAGGAATGAAAACCCGTCTCCCTGTAGGACTGAAATTATTTGTCAAATCTCCCCAACTTCTCCGAAAGAGCTCCACTGTACCGGGGAAGCAGGAAAAAGACAGTATAAATGCAGCTTCCAAAAGTAATGTGAGTTCCAGTAAGTACAAGCAAATTGAATCTGTGAGTATAACCACTAGAGGCGCAACAGATGCTGAATTGAAAGACTCTACAGCTGATACCGAAGTAAAAAACAATTTTACTGTGGGACTTAGTATGGATACAGCATCACCTCCTTCACATGAAAACTGCAACTTGGTGGTAGACAGAGTAGATGGATTAGAAAACAAATTAGTTAAGAGATCTGTTTCTTCTAGCAACAAGTCGCACTTGAAGCCAGCTCTGGGCATGAATGGAGCAAAAGCTCGTAGTCAGAGTTTTAGCATTCATACAGGGGAAAAGCCATCTGCCCTTGTGACAGAAGGTCTCGGAAAAGTACGGACTCAGATAATTACAAACACTTCTGATAGAGGAAATTCTCTGACAAAGCAGAACTCAGCCATGGAAGGACTTCAAATCAAGGCCGTTCCTGGGACAGCAGTGACACCAGAGACTCTTTTATATACTCCTAAAACCACGGAAAATTCTTATTCTAGACAAGGTTCTCTTGGAAATATGAGTAGTTGCAATAGCCAGCATGGAAGCCCGAGCAAACTGCCCTTCAGATCATCTTCAAAAGTGGACTTGTTTTACAACACTTCAAAGTGTGATGGAAATAAACCATTTTCTCAGAAGGATGCATGCAGTCTGTCTGTCCAGAGTGAGAAAAGCACTGAAAGCTTTAAACACGGAGTTCTAAATAAAAAAAGTGTTCTGCCAGCAGAATTGGAGCTGGAAGCATCAGCTACTGCATCCTCCAAACAAGTTTCGTCGTTGCAAAACTCAGACGAAATAAAGTGTCCTCACAAACTGGAAGTAACAAAGTCACGAAGACAGCAAGACATGTCTTTAATGCTAGCAGAAGTCTCCGAGAAGGCTACGGATGTTTTGAGTTCACCAACTCTACAACCTACCATAGAGGAGAAAGTCATGTTATGCATTCAAGAAAATGTGCAAAAGGGTCAGGGACAAACCAAATCTCCCACTGGGGAGACTAAACAAAAGACTGGGCCCTCTATAGCTAGTTGGTTTGGCTTTCGGAAGAGCAAACTCCCAGCACTGAGTAGCAGAAAAACTGATGTTCCTAAAACAAAGGTAGAAAAAAAAGACGTAAAAGTTTCAGGGTTTGGAATTAAGCAGGCAAAATTAGAGAGAAGAAAAGAGAAAAAGAAAACGGAGCAACACTGTGAAATAGAGAATGAAATTAACAGGAAACCAGACAACGGCGACATTTTAGGTGATGTCATGGAGAGCAAACCTTCAAGAGACACGCCTGGTGAGATTGAGTGTGAACAAGTTAAAGGTTCCACCACAGCTACATACTCACCGAAAGACAGTTTTATGAAAGAGCTTTTAAACAGGTAAAACTTCGGAATAAAATTTGGGATGTGTTTCTGTACACTGTAGCTTTACAGATGCTAAGTTCAATGTATTTTCCTTTTTTGACCAAGAATGCATAGTAGCAATCAGTAGGTACGCTCTTGGGACTTTAAAACATTACAGGAAAAAACATTAATAGTGAAATGATAACTGTGTACATGTTACTATGTTAACGAAACAAGCAGCCTCTGAAATTAAAGAATGGCAAGTTGCATCCAAGTTGGTAGAAATTCAAACGGTTCCAGAAATCCAGAAAGGATGCAAGTGGTGTGTAAAGATAGAGGATAATTAGGAACATGTTTTAATGCGTTCCATCTTCACATATTGTAACCAGCAAACATATATTTGAAAACTAGTTATAATTAATTACATTTCTAACTATCACGGCTTTTGGTCACAGAAGAAGTTAACAATTGCTATCCTGTGTTTGCACGTTTGCCCCACAGCAGTCCCAAATATAATATAAATCATTATGTGTGAAAGACTAAATTGATATACTACCTGAAATTGCAAGTGACAGATTTGATCAAGGCTAGTTAGAAACATTTATCACTCAAAGGTCTAGAGACAGAAAGATACAGAGAGGTTGCTTTAAACATTAAAGGAATGGAAAAGTAGAGTGATTGAAGAAGGGCAATGTAATTTATCAGAGGAATCACTCTCTACCTGCAGAGCTGATAAGAAAGCAGCTCAGCAGACAGAAAGTGGATCAAATAATGTTTCCTACAGGAGTGTGTCGAAGGGCAGCTCCCAGGGCTCCTCTCTTCACGGCAACTCTATCAGCTCTCAAGGAAACCACAAGAAAAACAGCAACACAAAAGCTGATATGGAAATGCAGAATCAGACCCTGGTAAGTGCTTTGGTACGTGAAAGCATTATTACTTTCTTTTTAACTTCTGGATGTGTTCCTTATTGCCAGTGCAGACAGACAGCATAGTAAGTGTTTATATATGATAAAAAGATTTTGTGTAGCCAGAGAATTGTGAATTAATATGAAAGTTGGCAAACTATAGGCCAGATTATACAGCTAGTCATGAAGATTCTAACTGCTTCGGCTGGCAATTCAATTCCAGTGGAGATGTATGCACAATGATACTATAATCATCCTGCACTACAGTGAAATAATAAGACCATTTGCTTTTTTTTTTATTATATTTTCCTCTTTCCCTGAAAATTGCATGCCAGTGTTAAACATTCCTCTGAACATTACAGAAATCAATAAGCCTGAAAGTGCATTGCTGGCAGGGATAAGGCAAAGTATTTGACCACATATGGGAATATTTGTCACTTAAGAGGGAGTCTTTCAAAAGCTAAAACATACATTTGACCCATGTCTCGCTTTGTACCATGGAAATTTTTCCTCTTAATGCTCTGTAGTTAGTTTTATGCTTCAATAAGGTATTAACTATACTTGAGACTTTATTTTACCTAACGAATAGGAAAGTTGCAGTTTAGAAGAAAACTAATTTGGTTTTCTGTTAGCTGCTAGATTCTGGTTTTTGAAAGGTTATGTGAGTGGCTAATTTCTCTTACATCAAGAAGCATACACACAGAGTCTAGGATTGTAGCCTAAAGTCAAATTGAGTGGGTGCCCTTCCTTGAGAAGTTTCTAAGAATTAACCTTGGAATGGAGTGAGCAGTTTCTTGCCTAGCAAGGACCTTTCCCATGATGTTTGAAAGTTGAAACACTGGGAGAATAGAGATGCTTTAACTCAATGAGCATTCTGTTCTCATTCCTGATAGCTGTCTTGACCATATTATTAGGATAATTATTAACAATAATCAGAATTTTCACAAAATAGCCTGAAAACTTGTGCCAAATATAATACTGAGTTATTATAAGTACATAAAACTAAAGCTAAAACTGAGTTATTGAAGTACAGCACATGCAAATATTTCATTTGAGAGAATTTGAAATAAAAACTCTTTAGGATGTGTTTCGTGGGTAAAACAAATTTCAAAAAGGTTCATAATGGGAACTGGAAAAACTCTTAGCTAAGTACTGGTGTGCAGCATGCTTAAGGTTAAAGTTTCCTACACATGGTTTCAACTTCAGGCAAATGTTGGGGTTTGTTTTTTTTACTTCAATGCAGATGTCATTCCTAAGAACATCTGCAAGGTCATTTTTTAAAACTTACAGGGAATGTATGCTGAATGAATGTGTTGGAAAACTTTTTCATCCTGACTCCTGTGGTATCATCTCTTCTTTGAAAATGTAGATGTCTCCTGCATTATAAAACCACAAATTATAAGCATATCTAAGGCTGTCCTTGTAGTGTCACTGAAAGGAAAGAGAGAGAATGAAAGTCTGGAAATGTGCAATATGCAGGAAATTCAATCCAACTGATCTAGAACTTTGATAGCAAAGCAGAGCCCCTTATCAGAGCCACTCAGTTTAACTATGCCCCATTTAATATGGTCCTGACAGCTTAGGGTATATCTCCTCTGTACAGAAGTGCACAAAACTCTACACGTTGCTTCTACAAATTCTTTCTACCTTATTATTTTCTAATGCTGCAATAATTTGCTGCACTTTTTGTCTGTCATTTTGTGAAGTCCTCCTAAGTGCAGCAATAATAGTCACTCAGGACTTAAAGTATATCATCAAGAAACACACTCTTTGTTTTATCAGGGAAGGAACTACAAAGATTGTCCTTAATATACATAATTAATGGAAAAGTGCTAATAATACTAATTAGTTTTCAGGAAAAGGCATTACCTGTCCTGTAGCTTACACCATTTTGCTCACCCGGAATCAAAGCATTTTTAGTATTGTTTTGAAAATTAAGTTGCATTTTTATGCTCCATTGCTGTGAATTTCATACTGTGGTTTTTGTGGCACTTAATTACTGAAAGAAATAGCTAGTGCCAAGCCAGAAGGCTGAAGACATCTAGAAAAATGAGATTAAAAGGGTACTTACAATTCTTAATGCTAATTTATGAAAGAGATGTACCTTAAGATTCCACATTATATGATATTTCATCTTGTCCTCCAAACTTCTACAAGAAAAACAATGTAAAGTCTTTAAATTCAAAGTTCATGCATCTTATTACTATCATTTCCAGTTATTCTTTGGTGTCTGCTTACTTTGAAGGATTGCAAAGGACTGGGAGATAACTGTGACTGAAAACAGTCATATGCAATAGAATGGTGTTGTGCATTTTTTTTACTTGTAAAAAGACAAAATTAATACTTTTGGAGAAATAACATAAATCTTTTCCAAAGCCCGAAGCTTAAGAAGATTTCTTTGGTGTTTTGAACAATGCAAAGCATATTTAGTAATATTGGTTCAGTGCAGAAGGTACTGTATTTCAAAACAGCATATCATATACATACATATATATATATATATAGCTATATTTTGCCTCTTTAAACCCTGGCCATAACATTTCTTAACATTACTTTTCTTGCAAGTTTTTCCTTTAAAGCCTATTTAATTTTTGATGATTAAATCTCTTCTCTTACAATGTGCCAGGTAAAGACTTGGGGCACTATTATGCCATAACATATGCACCAATTACCTCTGATTTCTGTTCATGCAAAGAATGTTATTGCTTGACTGCCACTGAATTTATGGAAAAAGCAATGTTCCACCAATGGTAGCCTCGTGCATTCACTTTCAGAGGGATACGCTTCCCGTTAGTGTTCATCAAAAAAGCACTTTGCTCTAAAGGCCAGCCAACAGAAATACATAATACTTTAGCCCACACCAAGGATATTCCACATTCTCCGATACTTTTTCATGTCCTTGGCTGGAGCTTAAGGTGAGATACAATCATTTTTGTGCCGCACTGCTTCATTTCATCTTTGTGATTTTATTACAGCCCAGTGTAATTTAGAAAAGCCGTGGGTTTTGCTTTGTGAGGTGGAAGCGTGGCACCAAAATCAAGATACCCAGAGTTTTGTATAGCACTGTCTGTTTGTTTGGGGAATACCCAGAGATCTATCCTAATTTTGTGAAATGTCACGTCAGCAGCAAGCTGCAGACTGCCACATTGTATGCAAATATGAGAATTTGTTTTACCCACAATTTGATGCCAAATGCTCACATGCTCTTTTCTTCATTTTCCATAGCCTGAAGAGCCTCATTTCAGAAAAAAATAATAATTTAAATAAATTTTAAAATAATAATTTAAAAAATGTCCTCAGATCCCTGGGATTAAGAGATTATAAATGCTTTCTTATATATATAGAGAGTGAGTCTTTTGTGTCTTACTGAGGCTAATCACAAGAAGTCAATAGGGCTACTTGTGTAAACCAGACAAGCAGAATATATACTATGATTAAAGATATGTCATGCAAATGATGATAAATTATACTGATTAGTTTATAGAACATATTTAATATTACTGTGAATGTGCTGTATGTGGTTTAAAACAGTAGAGAGTGATTAACAAATAATTTAAGATCTCTGAGATATTGAAAGTAATTTTTTTCTGCAATGCTGGCTTTCCTCCTCTCGTCAGCCTGAAAGTATCTTCATTCCTGTTTGATTTATGTAGTGTGGCAGAAAAATATGTCCCTGGATCTGAATTATGGCCTCCTATGCACGTAATGGAGGTTTTCACTCTATGCTAGGAAAATACTCAGATTATATATGCTTTTTGGAAATAGGAGTGTAGAAGAACAGAGCAAAAATATGCCTTCATCTGAGAAACAGAGTATCTGAGGGATTTGAATAACACATACTTGAATAACATGTGCAGGATCATAGTGTGCACTGCATTCTTAAATGAAGTTTTTCTCTCTATTGTTTAGCTAATAAATGTTTTTGAACAGAAGTGGAAACTAAAATGTCAAAATTCAGTGTTTGCAAACTGAACTGTAGAGATACCACATCACATAATAAGTTCACATTTTTAGCATACAATCTGAAGCACGTTTTTTCTAGAGAGAAACAAAGAGGTCAGGAGGCCTGAGCATAATTATATTTTTTTCAATGCAGAAAAAGAGTTTTTCTTTTGAGGAATTCCATCTTGGCATTTTTTGACTGCTGCATATTGTGAATTTGAATGAAGTTAAATACAGGTTGTATACTTCTACTCTTTGCTGCCCTGTAACTTTGCTCTGGTTTATTTCTGAAAAGATACTCTGTAGTTATCATGAAGCAACGTGAACAGAGTCACAAATCTTCTTCACTTTTGTTGCACTATGTACAGGCTAAAGTAGTCACAGAGAACCTGCAAGAAGAAGATGAGGACACCATGACAAGGACTACATGTCAGAGTCATGTGATAGGTACAAAATTATATTTTACACTGGATTCTATTGCTGTATCAGTTCTTGGGGGAAAAAAACCCAACATGTTTAAATCTCATTACTTTATTTGTTTGCCCACCTAATGTCAGCTTTAGCATTCATTTAGCTTTGTTCCTGGAAAGCCAGACTTCACCAACTATGTAAAAGATAAGTACATAGTGTTACCAATTGTGGATCAAAGTAACACTTGACAGAAGAGCTTTGGAATCTGGCTATGAAAGATCATTTCGGCCTCCAAAACTAGTGGGCTATATATAGTGGCTAACCTCCAGGGTTGTTATGCATGATGCTTTCAGTGGGAATAATGCTGATGTACTGTAAATCTGTCATATGGCCTTGAGTTAGTAAACTTCAGAACGAAATTCTGAATAGCAGAATAATTAGTGTCATAAACTAAATCAGAAGGAGTAGCAAACCAGGTGTCTATTCAGAAAACCTTAAAGCTGTTACTGAAAATAAAGTTGCCATTGCTCTATACTTTTCAGGAGGGTAGCACCATCCGCCCTGCTTCTTGATTGGCATGTGCTCATTTTTAACCTCAGTACAGGTTAAAATCTTAATAGGCAATGGAGGACAAAGCAGAAGTCTGTTTGGGATCTGTATTAGAGCAATATGTCACCAATAGAAGGAACTGACTCTGAATGAGGAAAATTCTCAGGCTGAACTAATTATTTTTCTTCCATCCCAATAATCTCAAAACTTAATTTGCATTGATGTGAAATATTTCTGTTTATTTTTTTAATGCAGATACTGAACGAGAAAAAACAGTTATTTGTAGAGCGCCAAATCTGAATCTCTATGGGTGTTTGGCATTCCCTAAAGTGTTTGCAAACTAAAGTCAGACCTCAGTTGTGCCTTGTGTTCATGAGACTCTCAGTTAGCTAGGAGGGGTCAGCGCTGTGGGTCCAGCCCATCTGTGCACCAAAATCCTTTTTTTTTTTTTTTTTTAAAGAAAAGTACCTTTCTCTTTACCTTTGTCAGGGCTGATGACATAGATGAAGTGACAGGTAGGTCTGTGGCCCAGGTCTACACAACTTCACAGTATACAGTGCTACAGACGTGCCAGGCAGTGCTGCCCTTTGGCAGTTCCTATAGCTCATACAAAGACCTTCCCATTACCTGAATTACACCAATTACAAAAGCATCTTCTTTTCCTTAGACAATGCCATCTCTTAAAGGCTCAACACAGGATTCCAGACCTCCTTGTTTTGCCTTGTCTAACCATCTAGAGTAACTCAAGGAGTTCACTGTGAGGATCTGGCTGCTAATGTCAGGAAACTCACACTTTAATGATGTGGAGACATTATGTGGAATAAGTAGTACTGGCACTGTAAAAATAATAGAAGTGTAAGCAAATTTGTTAACATTAGCGGGGTGAGTCCTAATGCAGGATGTGCCAGTCATTACTTATTTCAGCAGGACAAGCCCAAGCCTGGGAAATTAGAAGCATGGATCTAAGTGCACTTCTTGACTACTCCTAAATCAGTATCGTGCTGTGTTTTATTCTGCTCTCATCAGGCTATGTTTTTTTTTATATTGGTGTTTTTGCTACTGTATGTCCACATTGCTTTTTGTAAACAGCGAGCTTTCTTACATCTCCTTTATAGTTCTGGCATTTTTCTGATACAAAGTCTTTCATAGAAAGATACTGATTTTTTTCAAGGCTGAAACTCTATGCAGCTCCAAGAAACATTCATTCATAACATTGTTAGTTTGAGATTTTTACTGAAAAACATACACAAAGAAGAACTTGTGAAGATTATAGAGAATTTGCTGGTATGGAGAATTACCTGAGATGTGAGAGAGCTAAATTTGGCTTTCTTTGTTATGCATTTCTAAGCTTCTAGTTGTCAGAAGCAGAAGGGAATATTACAGGAAGAATGGCTCTGTAAATGTTATGCCCCACTGCCATCAAGCACATGGTAGTGACCCAGGTTCTTAGTCTGATCAAAGGGAGCAGCTCACATCCTGGTGAAGGCTTTTGGCCTGTAAAATCTTGAAAAGTTCAGTGGGCTCTAAATTAATTTCTTACTGCGTCCTTCACCATCATAAGCAGTTGTTTTAAGAAAACAAGGTTCACTGTGGTTTTGAAGCTGCACTTAATTCTACTGGAGTTTGTTCTACTGGCTTAGATCTAAACTGTTAACAAGAAGGTCCTGAATGTATGGAAGATGTAGAAAGGCTATGATTAAGCAGGGAAGATGTTCTTTACATACTAGGAAAAACACATGTTGCTCTAGTTGTCACTGTCAAATACCTAACTTGCTATCTCTTCTGCCCAATTAGCTAATAAATAAGATACATACAACTGAACAATCTTCAGGGCTGGTATCACGTAAGACAATGCTGGTTCATCACTTTCTAATAATGAAATACTCCTGGGTGTGTTAAAGAAAAAACATGTAAAATGCTGGTTGCTAGGGCTTTAATTTATTGTCAGTTGTTGATCTAAACAAATTTAAGTATTTTGCTCACTCTTTGGATTTCTTAAATGGAAAGAATACAAGAATGCATGGTAATATAAAACTTCCTTTCTAGTATACCTGTATTTCAGGAACACACGATCATTTCTATACGAAGCTTTCATTTATATTGTGCTATATTGTACTTAAACATATATTTAAGCTCTTTTTTAAAATTTTAAACCAAAAATTGTTATACCCTGAATGCTTTTGCTGTACTGTTAGTGAGGATGCCAAATGTGACCCAGTCAGCAGAGATGCTACCTGTGTTCCCACTTCCCACAATCAGGAGACCACAAATCCTTGTGGAAATTCACAATTACTACTTTCAGGTCCAGGCATCTTCAGAGCTCCTTCCTCAAGCTCTTTGCAATAAAGCACTTGGGTATTGAAAGAGTGATGAAGCATGAAATGCTGAAGTACCTAATAAGAGGAAGGACACTATAAAAGGCTTGACTTTTTCTTAATGTCATGAGACATTCCCCAGCTCAGACAGGTACAGCAGGGTCTACGAATACTCCTATAAATAAAATTCTTTTATTGAATGCAAAGACAATGTGTCAAACTCCTGCCAGTCTTGCTTCCATGTAAACATAAAAAAGCCTTCATTTTACAAAGAGAAAGAATTCTGTTTCCCTCAAGGGACTAGAACTGTCATTGTCTGTCTTGAAATTCCCCATTGTCACAATGGCCAAAAAAATTATGAGGCATTTACAAATTACACCTTCACATAGAGGAGTTAATAAGTGGACATCTTGAGAAGA
This sequence comes from Pedionomus torquatus, assembly GCA_013398155.1. NCBI lineage: Eukaryota > Metazoa > Chordata > Aves > Charadriiformes > Pedionomidae > Pedionomus > Pedionomus torquatus. The sequence goes on from VZRU01014918.1 coordinate 58,007, forward strand.
ATAAAGCATTTGTGAGGAAGTTTAATGTTTCATATTTCAAGTACTGTTTCAAATTAGCAGCCACTCCTGGAAAAGTGTGATTGTATTAATTATAATGTATTAAGAGTTTTCATTGATAAACAGCTTCAAGGGAAAAGCCAAAAATCCATGGCACAAGCAAACAAATACTAATTACTGAAGAATTAAATGTTGCGGACAGCCTCACATGAGAATACTATGGTATACAGTAAAGTCATACCAAAGACAGTTTACTTGATTATAATACTCATCTGTTACGGATAAAATACAGACACTTTGGAGGAGCAAAAGTGTTTTGGCTATACAGGTCCCTACACAAATTAAAAGGTTACTGACCTTGTTTTCTTTTTAGGAATATATATCCATAATGAAGAGGAAAACTAGTTGTAATTATTCATATAGTTCTTCGGTCTTGATAAAAACCTATGCTGGGGCTGAAGGGGGAAAGACTTGGTGTGCTATTTTCTCAGACATCAACACTTTGGTGATTTGTCAAACCCCGTGTTTGAAATCTGCATGATAATAATGTCTCTGTATCCAGTTTCCTTTTCTCTTTGTTACCTCAAATGGGTGACAAATTCACTAGAGAAGCAAGTCAATATTGAATATGCTTTTTTCTAAAGATAGACTCAAGCATTAGAGAAAACACAATCTCAGCATAAATTCACCAGCCTAAATTGGCTGATGAGATGGGTCTGAGAGGGTTTCAAGTCTATCCTTAAATTTATACTTTGGTTCCAATACAAAGAAAGATGATTTGTTTTGGTACACATATTTCTATGTGTACATGTGATTATTTAACATAGTGGATTTCCAGTGCTCATTCTATCCTTAGCAATTTCTAAATGAATCAAACAATCACTTGTAGGCCAAAGCCTGAAGTTCAGGGAGTACATGAAAGCATGGACAGTTCATCTAAAGGAATTATTTTATTTAGCTGGAAAATGTTTGCTTTCAAATGTTATCTTTAATATGTCACTGATTGAACTAAAAGGCCACAAGTCATTCTTTAATAAAAGCCTGTTCAGCTTTGACATCAGGGACATCACAGCAGGTAGGTTTTGCCCTCAGAAATCTGAGCAGATCTGCAGATATTGTAGAGAGCAAATACTTGATAACTCAAGAATTGGTAGGAGCAATCCAAAATATATCTGGGTGTCGTTGGTACTGTCTGCTTGGCTGGAAGCACCAGATGCTACCCACTGAAGTTGTGTGGGGAGTTAATTCCCTGAGGGAGGCTGGGGTTAGAATCCACAACAGAAAGTTTGTCAGTTCTTGGAAAGAAGTTATCGAACTGTGGCATTGACCCGTATTGTTTGTTTGGAGTATTTCAGGCAAAATTCAGAGCCAGACAAAGATTATGAAGATAAATGTGGTCAGTATTTTTGAAACTTTGAAGAAAGACTTGGGTCTAATTTTTGTCAAATTCTCTATAGAGGTCCAGGTCAGTTGCTCAAAATTGATTCATCCAATATTAAATGGGAGCCTTGTATGTACTGGCTTTTCTATAATACAGAGAAAGTGCCTGCAGATACTTAAAGAGGTTCTGAAAAGTCTCTAGCTAGATAGAGGGTTGGGCTTCCACACTATCAAAGCAACATTAAAAGTGCACTGTGGACTTTGCTGCTTTGTGCTAGAACAAAAACACACTCTGAGGTCAAGGGATTCTTTTGTAGCTGTGCTGTAGCCCGGTGCTCAATTTCATTAAAGTTCTTGATAATCATCTGCCTTATAGCAGGCTTTATAATCTTTTTTTCTACTTTCTAAGAACAGCCTTGCTGAAGGGTTTTGCAGTTTAATTTAAAGGCAATCTGGTCAGAAAAGGGAAGGGCTGTCTTTTGAGCAACTTTTTGGAGGTGTTTTTTCTTTAGAGAATTTTGGTTGAATCCCTTAGATGCCTAATATTGGTGTTTGATATTTATATGTTGTGTGTTTTAAAGTCCACCTCTTTAAGCTTTGTAGGCAGCAAAGAAAAGTGATCAAACTGCATTTTAGTGGAAACTAGGAATGTCTTTCACAGCAAGTTTTATAGGTAAATTGCTAGCAATTGGTAACAATTCTACAGATATACTGATAACAAACATAGGACATACATCATGTTGTAGATGTAAGTGGGTTTGGCTTGAAGTGTCAGCATTATGATTATTTGTATTGAGGTATCAAAACACTCAAGATTATAGCCTTACCTGTGTATTCTGATACTGTATTATTCAGTTCCCAGTAGCCAAACTGTGAAACTATATATGACATTAGAAAAACCACACTTCATAAGCATTCTTTTCTATGAGAAGAAGGACCTGCATTCTTTCCAGTATCCCAGCTTAAATCTGTTTTTCTCCAAGTCCTCTTTTCTGTCTGGTTCTTCTGTATGGTTTTCCTGCAGGTATACCCATTTACTGCTGAGACACTATTTTACTCACCTTTCCCCTCACGTTTATTCACCCGCATCATTTAAAACTGGTTGTCACTCTTTACTGCTTGTGTGGTGCCTCATTATCTGGCACACCATAAATGTAGACCACAATATAGAGCCTGCCTTTTTGTTCCACACCGATACCATTTCTAATCAACAGATCCTTGCTCCAGTATCATCTGCCTTTTTTTTCTGTGGGGTTCTTTCTGAAATGTAGATCTGATGAATGCTAGAACTGAAGAAGTATGTTACAAATTCAATTTCTGAGTGTGCTGTTTAATATCCATATTCAGAATGCCTAATTATAAGTTATCCAGTTGCCTATAAAGTGACAAAAAATAATAGCAGTTCATCTGCTTGTTTAAGAAGCTTGCACCAAACTTCCAGTAAGAGAAGAAAAAATACTGGACAGCCCCCTCTACCAAACAAAAGACTTGGATTTATCCACCCTTACATAAACTGCTAAAACTTTGGGTGTTTTTATTGGAGTGTGAACAGCTGATGAATTCATGTTTTCTCGTTCTCAAGGAATGGAAATAGATGTGAAGGAAACAAGGCTGATTAATGTGGTAAATACATTAACTCTGACATGCATCATCCTAAAACATGTCCATTAAGCCTGACATATTTGAGCAAACACATTTACATTAAAGAACCCTCAAAACCTGGAGACATTAGGTGAGGTCTGTAATGAATTACTGAGATAAATGTAACAGAATAAGTGACAGAGGAAAGACGGTGAACAAATTGATCTGCATTACAGCCTGTGCATTCAGTGAAGAGAGGTGATCCACATCACTGTGGAGAGGTAAAAGGATAATCCAGAAGTTGCTTAAATGTCAGGCAAATCCTTGGATGTCTCTAATGCATTTAATGAAGAACAATATTCAACTGATAAAATGTCTTTAGACCACAAAAGAAATCCTCTTTTGTCAGGAAGTCTCAATGCCTGAGAAAACAACTTATCACTGTCAGTGTTAATTCCTTTCATCAGGCCATTGATAGAAGTTGAGAAGAACCATTTAGCAATCATCTTATCACTGATATAACAGTTGAATCATTCATTTACACATGATCAGATAAAGGAAAAATGTTTGTTTTATCTTCCCATCCACTCAGGAAAGATGTGGAATATGTAGAAGTCTATGCCAGTGAGGCTGCTGTCTCTAAAAGACATCACACAAAACCAGTTATCATCGAATCCATTTCCAGTACGGGTCTCTTCCCTTTCCAAATCTGCATGCTCAAAAAGGTTATGTTTTGATACAAGTTGTGACAAGGTATTAGATATTTTTATGAATCACCTATACATGAGCAATGGTGCAAGTATGCATGCATTTGTTTATACATCAGTTACAAAACCATTTTCTAAAGCCCTGTGTGCATGAGGAAGCTGAGAGGTAGGTGTTGAATCTGTAGGTGCTGACTGCATTGCTTCAGTTAGCGTGATTCCTGGGCTGAAGCTTTGAAATGCGACTTCAGTGTAGCAGGCAACTTAACAACAACCTCACTTGCTATATCTAACCAGCTTGTATGTTAATCCAAAGGACTAGATTCCTAATTGCTAAAAATAGAGGAATTAATAAATACTAAAGCAAGCTGCTTGCCTGTAGCAACATCAAGATCCAAGCTTGTTCATTAAAAAAAACCAACCCAGACCAAAACAAACAAGTCTCAAAATGTAGTGGCATAAGGGGCCTGGAAGATATAGAAGAGACCCTCACAATCTCCTTACCTATCATGGTTTTACTGTCCTCAGAATATTTCAGACAGGAGGCACGTGTGAACATGCACAAACAGAACTGAGCTCAGAAGGCATTTACGTTTGTACTTTCACTGCCCTAAAGGTCTCTGTCGGTTCCTCAGCATTTATGCCATTTCATGCCTCCGTCTAACATCCCCCACGCATTTAAATTTTAATGCAATTAGCAAGCACTGTTATTCTCCATTTGTACTTCAAAATCTTCACTTTCTGATCCTTCAACACCAGTGAAATGACCTGCGTCTGTGGCTTACAAGAACGACCAGCTGTCTTGTGTGTCCAAACACACCCCTAGAAGCACATAGGTTAGAAATCCTGCTCAGGGACTTCATCGGTTGAGTTTTGAGTATCTTCAAGCCTGTCATTCTAAATCTGTCCATCACCAATGCACCACTTCTTTGGGAGGCTTTACATAACATTTAGCAGTCCTGTGTTCTTATGCTGCAGTTTTCATGTTACTGAAGGTGTGCTCTGGTCATGCTGTTGAGTGGCCTTCCCGGGTGGTGTGGAGCAGCATTCTACATGTGACGCACGGAACAACAGCTTCACAACCTTAGAGGGTTATAAAGGAGGGATGTTTATTCAGTGCTGGATGCACACAGGATCGCTCCCAAAGATGTGGGCACCAAGCACCATCATTTCCTGCGGTTATAATGCACAAAATATTACATATTCATGAGATTACCTAACATACCTATACATATTCAGTAACTATCCCCGCTTCATATTAAAATGAGTTCTCTGCCCCTCTGCGTCTGCACAGTGCTTCTTGGTAGTGGTCGTTAGGGGTCTCAGTGATGAAGTTAGTAGTCTTTCTCATTGTGAACTTTTCACCCCTGATGTCTTGCGCAAGCTCAGATCATCCCTGGAGCTCATCCAGACCCCAGGCCTGGTTTCGGTGCGTGTTGTGGCCTTGGCTTCTGTTTTGCNNTTGGCTTCTGTTTTGCTCCCGTTCTGCTCCTAGAGGGTTAGTTCTTCAAGATAAGCAAACACCTGAAAGCTTTAAAACTAGACAAAACTACTTTAAGGTTTCACACCCTATCTATGACAGAAAAAAACCCTACTAGACCCCTTATCACATGTACTGTCCCAGGACTTGCTCATCAGAAACAACTCACACTGGTGCATTTGCCTGACAAATTTGATGGCCTTCTATGATACTGCCACAAACTTGGTGGACAAAGGCAGGGCAACGGATGTCATCTTCATGGACTTATGCAAAGCATTCAGGACTGTCCCACATGACATCCTAGTGTCCAAATTGAAAAGTCAGGGGTTTGATAGATGGACCACTCGGTGGATAAGGAACTGGCTGGATGGCCGCACTCAAGGTG
>VZRU01014918.1:63632-112673 GCA_013398155.1 Pedionomus torquatus
CCCCTCTACTCTGTGCTCGTCAGACCCCACCTGGAGTACTGTGTCCAGCTCTGGTGCCCTCAGCAAAGGACAGAACCGTTAGAATGGGTCCAGTGGAGGGCCCCAAAGATGATTAGAGGGATGGAGCACCTCTCCTATGAGGACAGGCTGAGAGAGCTGGGGCTGTTCAGCCTGGAGAAGAGAAGGCTCTGGGGAGACCTTATAGCAACCTTCCAGTATCTGAAGGGAGCTACAGGAGAGCAGGAGAGGGACTCTTGGTCAGGAAGTGTAGTGATAGGACAAGGGGTAATGGTTTTAAACTGGAAAAGGGGAGATTTAGATTGGATATTAGGAAAAAATTCTTTGCTGTGAGGGTGGTGGGACTCTGGAAGAGGTTGCTCAGAGAAGCTGAGGATGCCCCATCCCTGGAAGTATTTAAGGCCAGGCTTGATGGGGCTTTGAGCAACCTGGTGTAGTGGGAGTTGTCCCTGCCCATGGCAGGGGTGTTGGAACTTGATGATCTTTGAGGTCCCTTCCAACTCTAACCATTCTATGAAAACTGATTAAATATCCTCTCTTTCTACTAAGTTGCTTGGCATCTCCTCAGTGGAATTTCATTAGCGCATGTTTTTCATACAGGTGAAAAGGTGAACAGGCTACTCTGCAGAATGGAGAGACCTGTGAGAGGAACAGCATTATTTGAGTTTGGGCCACTGGAACTGGGATGAATAGTGTCTGCTGTACTGTGTTCTTCACTCTTGTTTGGCATTCTGGTGTTTCTGCAGGGATTAATTTTGAAATGATGGTCTGAAGAAGCCTATGATAATAGAGTGAAACTTTCTGTGTATTTTTCTAGTTGTCACTTACATCCCTTGAAGATGATGGAGAACCTTGCCAATGTGAATAATAAGAAACTAACATCCATTAGTGTCTTCTAATTTATGTCAGCTTACCTTCTTCACAGTCTGGCAAAGACAAATCATTTCTTTGTACTTTAAAAGATAGCACACATAGCACTTGTCTAATTGCCAATTCTTCTGCAGCGCTTCTGCAGCCTACTGTCTAGCATGTCTTCCTTCTGTGGAGAGAATTAATATTTTGGATCAACACTTTCTTATTAGCCACAATGATTTGCTGTTAATTTTCTTCTTTGTCATTACATTTATTCACCCAGAAATACCAAATTTTATCACTAGAACGAGAAGAAGTGTGGCTCTTTATACATTATGTATAGGATAAAGTCTAATTATTATTCAAGATACTGAGAATCTGCTGGTCGCGTTCAGGCTTAAAATGTCAATTAAACAGGATGGCCAATTTCTTCAACTCTGAAGTTAATGCTGCTATGTTGATTTACACTACTTTACAGTCTGCCCTGTATATTCGTTTATATCCCTCAAAATCAGGACTGCCTGATTATCATACCTACTACATAGTACATGCTGGTATTGTCTATAACAGTCCTTCTATTTGAAATATTTCTACTTTACATGCGTCTTGCTTCTGGCTAGGACCATCTGTAGATATGTCTCTGAAGCTTCAGTCATGCATTTCCTATTAACTCTAGTTCATATACCTGAAGTACAACTGAGCGAACTGAAAAGCATTTTGAGTGAATATATGTTGAGTTACTATAAGAATTTGTTTCACCTGGGCTCACGTGGACTTTGTGCTTCTTTTCTACAATGACATCTAGTAGAATTTTTATGAAAAATACATTTTTACCCAAATTATCAATTATGTGTCCAAGCCACTTGGATATATATAGTGGCCTTTTGGTTCTTAAAGGGCGCTTACAAGAAAGTTGCAGACAAACTATTTAGCACGGCCTGTTGCAATAGGGCAGGGGGTAATGGCTTAAAACTTAAAGAGGGTAGATTCAGACTAGCAGAAGGAGGGTGGGGAGACACTGGTCTAGGTTGCCCAGAGAGGTGGTAGATTCCCTATCCCTGGAAATATCCAAGGTCAGATTAGATCAGGCTCTGGGCAACCTGATCTAGTTGAAGATGTCCCTGCTTATTGCAGGGGGGTTGGACTTAAAAGGTCCCTCCCAATCCAAACTATTCTATGATTCTATAAATAATAAACCCTCCTTTCTTGGTCTTTGCTACTTATAGGTACAATTTCTGAGAGCTGAGATAGTTCTTTTCTGTTAGAGAATGGCAAATAAAGGGAATCATCCATCCACGCCTTGAATGAGCAATCCCCAGTAAGGTGTTCCTTAGACAGTGTGCAATTGTTGGCTCCAAAGCTTTACATTTCAGGGTACTAAGGGAAACAGAAGGCTGTTCTTAATGAAAAAGCCTGGAAAAGCCACATTTCTGCATTGCAGCAAATCTGTTGCTTACCTTGGATTCACATCTTGCATCGGATGTGAAGACTTCTCTTTCTTCTCAGCTATTACTCATCTAGAAGTATTTCTTAAAGATAGTTGCGAATCTGTAAGGCTGACTGACAAGTGCAGAAATAAAACCAAAGGGGGATGTTCAGTCAAAAGAAGAAGAGTGATAGCTCTCCGAAGTATGTCTAGGCTGCCCTCATTGAGAGCCAGGCTGCAGCTGGACTGCATTTAATTATCTTTTACATTCAGCTTAAAGTTGCTCTTCACGTGAATTATAAGTCTCAGTATTTCTTTTCTACTAGGACTAAAATTGTATCTATTTCTAATATCCTGTCTCTTGAGAACAGTGAGTAGATTTTTAGAAAGGAAGTATAACAGTGTAACACAAGAGAGATCATTCCAGACATCATCAGCTGCGGGACTTTCCCAGCTGGAAGCTGCATGTAGACCTTCATATTTAATTTAATTACAAGAGTTCCCATGTTCTTTTTCCAACTCATTTAAAGTTTTGTTCTCTGTGACAACCCTGCTCCAAGTAGCTTGTCACCATCCTTTTCAAGCATGTGAAGGAGGGATCTAAATACCTGGAGGGGGATGGGAAGCAAATAAAAAATAAATCCATAGAGAACTGCCGAACTGGAGTACATGATTAATACTCACTAATAGTTAAAACGAATCTTTTGATTTACTAGGGGTTAAAATGAGGCAGCAATTACCTGGTTCAACTCAGAAAATACATTTCAAAAATGGGATTGTGGTCGTGGGAAACTGAAGATAACTGTCAAACTATTGGACAGATGACATACTGAAGTTTGTGGGTTTTGCAAACAAAAAAGGCTTGAATAAGAAGAAACAGTAGAAGGGATGCTGAATAAGTCAGTAAAGTCTGTCCTTATTGTGTTTGTTACTGGTATTATAAATAAGCATAAATTGTAATCCCAGATTCAAGCAACCATGAATGTTGACTGATGGATCTACATTGAAAATACACTGCACAGTTCTCCCATTTACCCCAATATAGTATACATTAGAAATAATTCCAGCTCACCAGTGCAGTACACATGGGAATATTGGGGCTGTGAAAGCTTGTGTCTTTTCTAGTTTTACCTAGGATAGCCTTCAGGGGTCTTTAGTTTTGCATACTAGTTATACTTAAGATCTAGGTAGAAAGCAACAAAGCATTCATCTTTGACTAATTGGATCAAATTATGGTATAAACCCAGAAGGAATAATCTTCTTAAAATTGACATTGATTTGGCAGAAATACTTTCATTTTTTTGTGGTTACTTTAGCATTGCAGATGAAGAGAAGGATGTGCAAATAAAGAGATCTGTTTTGCCATCTGTAGTTTAAGTTCTTCCTGCCAATGCCACATGTAGCTTAAAGATGTTTATTAACTGATAAAGCAATTTTGCAGAGACCTATTTACATTTGCAATATTATTCTGGAGAAAAAAGTATTAATTAATAATTTGGCATGTTTCAAAATACTAGAAAAATTATTCTCCATTTGTCTTTCTGAAAAAAACAATTACATGTTCTCTGGTTCCATGTGTCAGTTTAGTAGAAAGTCTTGAACTTTATAATGCAAAGAAAGGTAATTTGTTAGAACTTCTGTATTCTGTTAAAGATTGGAATTTTGCCCTTTTGTTGTGTCCTAGATACTCCTTGAAGAAAGACCGTTCAGTATTACATAGCTTTCAAAACCTTCTTTAAAGGCTGAAGTGAGTCTGTACTTCTGAAAACAGCTTGCTGGAAATTTCCCAGTGAAACTGCTCTTGATACAGAGCTATTTTTGACTGATGCTTTTTTTCCTGAAAATCTCTGCTTTCTGTGGAAAATTCTGGTGGTTCCTCCAAGGTTTCAGCTGAAATTTGTGTCAATCATGTGCAGTTTTGTCGGCCAAAACTTGAAAATTTATGTGAGGAAGATCTCAAACCAGCTGTAGTGGTGAGCCAGGGGAGAATTCCACATTTTTCATGAGGTGGGCTGCTGCTTTGAAAGAAAATGCTACTAGCATTATACATAGAAAGCCTAGTGTAAGCAGAACTACCTATGATCTTTTTGACCTAAAATGCACTTGTCTTCTTTGTTACTTTTATTTTTAATGTTAAGATACACTGGCCGTCAAAGTTAAGTAACATACACACATCTGTAACTTTGCTGCCTCCAAAAAGATCCTCAGTCTGCATCAGGCATTTGAAGTGCTGACAATGTCTGTTTACAGTCATTGCATCTGGTACCCATCGGTATGTTTTGTTAGTAAGATTGTGGTTCTACCTAACAGGGAATGGCTGAGCTTACTGAGCTGCTTCTGGAAATCCTGATGCCCTCAAGCAGCACTGAGAGGCAGGTGCCCTCTGGCAGTCATGGCCCAAATTGGGAGGGAGGCAAAATTTTATTTACAACACAGCAGGGCCTATAATTATTTCCTCTCAGGACATGTAAGTGCTAACATCCTGCAATGTCTCCCCGTATTATTTAATTCAAAGTGGGTGAATTTTCCTGCCCATCTTGAATTACATTATCTATATATGTAAAACAATATACCTGCTTAACAGAATTGCTGATTTACACCTTATTTTAGCTCTGCGGGTAAAACCTTGGATCCTGCAGTTTCCGTCAAGATTTTTATGGGTGATTTAAGCAGCATAATAAAACTCACATATGGTTTAACTAGATGGTCAAAATAACCAGGAGTGAATATATAGACTTCTTAAGAGTATAAACGTCCCTATGTAAAGAAAGATTGATGTGTGATTTGTGAATAGACTAAGCATCTGTGAAACTCTTAAGATGCAGCATAAGAAGGCTTTATTAGAACATGAATCTTTACCTGAGGAAATATTTTTAAAAACTCCTCAGTTACTCAGTTAAAGAGTTTTTTAGATTGACGTGGCATTATATCTCACTTAGAAGTATCATTTCGCATTATTGAAGAAATGTGTATCAGAAACTGTGTTTAGAAGCTGTATCATCACCTTATGTCTTCTATTGTATGAAAATCATGAAATCTCTTGAATATGTGCTAGGTCTCAACGTAGGTTTACAGAAGTTCAACATTAGAAAGACCAACATGTACCTAATCTAAAAAGGGCCAGACTTTGCTCCAATGCTTATTTTGAGTAGTACCCTATTTTTCAACCATCAGTGTAGACCTTAGCCTGAGGGAGGCTGGACTCACGTTTCTTGTGTTGTGCTGGAAGCAATTCCCTTAATAGTAGTTGTTCTGTGTTTTCTTTTATATTTTTTTTTTCCCAAATTGATTTTCCTTTCACATGCACTGTGTAAAATGAGAACAAAGAAGGGTACTATATACAACATAAAACAGCGTGGTAGCAGGTTGGATTGAGAACTCCTCTTACTCATGGGGTGACCGATACCGGTGCTTCTGAAGGAACACGAAAGCAAGGTCAGCAGTCAGCTTCCCTGGGTATTCTCTCCCAGTCTCCAATGATTTCTATCAAGGGTAGTTTCTGAGCTAGAGGTGGTGTGTTTCTGATATTTTTGTGGCAAATGTTTCAGAAGAAATAAGAAAAAAATGTTGAAAAATAAAAAATAATTAGGTTTAATGATCTGTTGCTGGAATTTAAGTTGCATTTTTATATGGGCTCAGGAGAGTGCCCTAAAAGACTCTAATGAATTCTAGGTTGTCAGTTCTTGTCAATGGGCTGTTTACTTCTAACTCTTTAATTTTGCATTTCAGAGAAAGATGTAAAAAAACCCACAGGAGGAGCTGCTACTGTAATTTTCTCCAATGATGATCTCATTTTTAGAATTCCTGAAATCTACCAGCCTGAATGTCCCTTTTCTAGTCTCCCCTTGTTCATACCCTCAGAACAGTGCACAATTTTTAAAAGATCCTTTTTATTCCATCTAATTTGGATGTGGACTCAATTTTGAAGAGGTCTTGGTGGTCTACTGATACCAAAAAACTCTGGTAACAAACATCAATGATGTTGGAATACCCCAAAGCCTGTCCAACTGTACGAATGACCATGGTGTCCAGCTCATGTAGGGCATGAACTGCATGACCACCTTGCCTATGAAACCTGAAAATTATTGAGGAGTAGTGTATTCAACAGACTTTCAGAAAACTTTCTATGTGGTGTTAACTCCTTTTACTTAGTAGCTGAGAAGCTTCTCAACATGAAAGGTCTTCCTCAGATTGGCCACAAAGCTCTTAGAACATCCCGTTATTGAGATTCCCTTGCAGTAAGGAATTTCTTGATCTCCAATAAATTTCTCTAAATTCTTCCTTATTTCTGTTTTCGATTTTGAGAAATGTTCCTCTACAGTAGGACTTGCAGGGACTTTGTTTTCTGCCCTAATTCAAGTCTGTGTGATGGGAGGGAGGGAAGGAGGGAAGGAGCTGTTTCAATGTTTCAGACTTTTCATTCTAGTCTGATTGTTCAGTGAAAGGGCAGATGGTTAAGTCTGTCTGTGTCCACTATAAAAACTAATACCATTGTGTGAGCTTCTTTCTTTCCTGGTGGGGAAAGGGGCAAAAACCCCCAGAATGAGGCAAGGAATTTGGCTTGTATGCCAGGAAAAATTTGCAAGGAAAAGCAATTAAGCTCAAATATAACTCTTTTCAGACTTTAATGTTTTGCAGAATCATTTTTCATCTATTGAGTAGTACTGTCGCAGCATCAGAGATTTAACTTTTACATATTTTCATTATGCAGTCTTGTGCAGCTTTCGCTGATAACAGTCATTTGAAGTGTCAGCGCAACTGATGAAATCAGATGGACCATGAACGGTTTGGTTTGAAAGCTGTCACTGAGATGTATAATGTATTTTTTTTATTTCGCAGTTGCTTCATAAAAGTTTAAAAACAACGCAAGATAATGTATATTAATTCATTCAGTAATACAAATTGTTCTGAGAGACACTTTTTTATTTGTATAATATAGCTTTAGGGGTGAATTAGTTACTTTTATTAGTGAAAAATTAACATCTCTAAAGAACTTTGCAGTATACTCTGTGGGTTTAGGACTGGGTTTTTGAAGATTTCTCAACACAGCTGAGTCACAGGATTTTAAAAAAATCTGTCTTCAAGTGTCACAATGGGAGCTGCTGGGCTTTGAGCACTTTGAAAGCCAGGCCCTTTTGTGGTTGCTCAGAATTAAAAATTAGTGAACTGTTTTAAAAATCTGTTTTTCATGTGGTTTATTTCCTTTATCATGGATAATGTCTCTATGAAGGAAGACTATAATCGATTAAAACTATTTTTCCTTTTAATTAAATGAGACACTGCTGGTGTGCTCCTCCATCACTCTTCCAATTATTTTGGGATCAGCAGGAAACTGTATTTTCTTGGAAGTATGGCCCTCCATATTCATTTCTTTTCATGTTGTGCCATTGCTTTCATGGTGCATTTCTAGACACATACAAGGTAAGAGTGAACAAGGCAAATCCTTATGTCATTTTAAGACACATGACCTTAGAAGATCATCTTCCAGTTTCCCTGAGCAAAAGACTTAGCTGTGCTGTTTGCTATACATTTTGAGTCTGCTTAATTCTCACGTGACAATTAGGAAGGATGGACTTTTTAGTTTCTTAGAGAATGCTTGAAAAGGAATGATGCTACAAAATCATTGAAGGTCCCCGTGGAACTGGGTTGCAAAATCAGGTTCAGCATTAACCATACACATGGTAGAGGGGAGACTCCAGATTTTTGTTTTGAGGATGTGCTTTTCTGTGGTGCTCCCAGTTTCCTCCATGTCTCTGCTGAAGGGCTCTACCTCTCCAACATAACCAGCGTTGCACAAATGCCTTTCCTCTGCTCAAGTGGAAGCTAATTGAGTCCTTTTTGATTCTGTATTTTCCTTTACTAACTCTGTCACTGATAGTCATTAGTTGAAACATTGCCTGTCCATGAGCTAATCCCCTGTTTAAGCTTGATTATCTACAGAGGCAAGGATGTCTAAATAGCAAGGGCAGACACATAGCATTTTAACTTACTTTTCTGCACTGTTATATCCTGAGAGGAACAGTTCAGCCACTTTGGGACGGGTATTTTACTATTCAAGAACAAAACAAAAAAATCTCTTGATATAAAGGTTGAGGGCTGGGATACTTCTCTTTGACACAGCAGATCCAAATATAATTCCCTTCATTTTCACATTTCCTGGGTCACCTTCTGCAACTTCTTAAAACGTTATGGCATGTTAGCTCAAAAATGTCACAGAAAACATAGTTGCCAGCTAGCCGTGGCTTCCACACCTTATCTTCTTTTACCTATGGAAAGAATTAATTGGGATGCAGCAATTGTGTGAGAGAAATCAGTCACTTGTTGCCCTTTCAAAAGATAGTGTGGAGTTCGTTCTGCTGCTGCAGCTCAGATAGGCCCTGCAAGGTTAATGTGCTCAGTATGACTTTCAATCTTTCCTTAATCCTGAGTGACGAGGATAAGGTAATGAGGACCATGCAAATATAGACAGCTCCTCTTTTGAGAAAAACCAGGAAACATAAATAGACATCTAATTTATCTGTAAGTAATTTCTTACTTACTATCAAATAAGACCCGCTGAGATTAAGATATTAACAGAAAATGACCATGTTAATGTTCTTATTTAAAAAAAAACAAATAGGCAAGCCTATAGAGAAGAAATATTTCTCAATTTCCAAGAGTATTAGAAACACTGCAGAGGAAAAAAATCATGGAAATGACAAAGGACTGCAAAACGACAACAGACTTAAATAACAAATGGGCATCTCATTAAAAAAAAATCAATACTCAAGAACACAGAAAATAGAGATGGAAGAGATATATTGGTTCATATTCTGCATCTCCTGTTAGAGTGCAGTTGTTCACTGCAGTATATCTTGTAGTCAGTGTAGCCTTAAATTGTTCAAAGCAAAGGAAATTCCTCTACTTCCTTTGGGAGTGTCTGCCACAGACTGAAGATCTCACTGTCAAGGGATGTTTCCAGACGTTTAACCTAAATCATGCTCGTTTTTCCAACTATTAGTGCTAAAGTTCCCTCCTTGGTGCTTGTACCTCTCAGAAGGACTATGCCATCGTAGTCCCTTCAATATAGTTTGCTCATTATACAAACAAAAGGCAAGTCTCTGGAAATCGATAGAGAATGGCGGGGCAGGGCGGTGCTATTACATCATGCAGCAATTGGCAGGTATCTGTACTTGCGTCTTTCTCTGTTCCTTGATCAATAGAGGACCTTTGCAGCAGGATGAATTAGCTGGAGGGCTGTGAGCGACCACACTGCTTCCAAACCAAGTACCAAGTTATTCTTGTCTGGCATTGTGTTGGAAAGATGTGCAGAAGCAGAGCGTAACAAGGTACACAAAGGCACGGCCGTTGCTAGCCAAGTTTTTCAGGATGCTCTGGGAGATGGCTGTCTGTAGGAAATTCTGTAGATCTTCTAAACTTTGTGTAGGAATAAATGTTACCTTTTGATTAACACTTTCTTGTAAGAGAAACCATGAAGAAAGCAGAGGTTGGGAGAGGCCAAGCTTTTGTGGAGTGTGGGTTTATGTAGGAAGAAATGTATTGCTTCTCAATCCCTCACATTGGTACTCCCTGGACTTTCTGTGGGTCTTCAAACTAAATAATTTAAAAATTCCAGCTGTAATCGCTTTCTAGGACATGCCTCTCTTATTCATTATCACATCGTAACTCTGAAGGAGGCATGTTTTAATGTTTTGGCATGTTAGTTTAATTGCACCTCAAAGTGGTTTTTCAGTGTACTCAGTTAGATAGATGTATCATGTCAAAAGCATACAAATGACAAATTTGTACTCACAAAATACAAAATGTTTTTCTTTCCTTGAAACCTTCCCTTGAGGATGCCCTTTTTTCCTGTAGACGCTCTCACAGTCTTTAAACACCAGCGACACCTTTAGCTCCACCCCATCACACAATTTTCCTGTATCTTAGAGTCTTGCTGCCAGATGAGGACACTGGACAGTGGGATTGGAACCTTCCCCCTCCCCGACTCAGGGAACAGATCTACAGGGCGACACATTTCTAAGCAAGAATCAGCCTTGGAAACAGAAGTCCTTGGACCATCTGAGCAAGTTCTTCTTTCAGCTCCTTCAGTAAAAGCCAAAACTCTTGAGCGAGAAGTGCCTTCAATAACTAAGAGCCAGGAGTCTGTGGAAAGCGTAATTAGTCACTCAACATCTGATCCAGCCATGACTGCCAAAGGTATACGACCTTTTCAAAGTCGCCTTCCAAAACCGGCTTCCTCAGGTAAAATGTCAATTACACTGAAAATCACATTATTTCTGCCCCTATGTCTGTTTTGATTAGCAGAAGTCCTATAATAATGACAATTGATAACAGAAATGTTAAATGCAGAGCAGAAGATATTCTTTTTATGAATGCATAAGGTTAACAAGTTTGTGACCTCAGCCATATGGAAATTTTGTTACACATAATGCTTATCTGAGGAAGAAAAATGTGTTAAGTACTTAAATCCTTTTCTCGAGAAACAGTACTTGAAGAAAAAAGATTCGCCAGCCTTGGAATTTGACATGAATAAGAATGCAGATGTTCAGCAATATTCGAGATCAGATTTTGCGGTAAAGTACAAAGCATATCTGTATTGTGACATAGGGAAAAAACATTCATAAAGTCTTGCTTTTGAAACCGGATTTGGACTAAGGACTCATTTGTCCTCAGTGCATGAATTCTGTCCCAATGAGTATATGGCTGTCATGACTTTACTGCATTATACAAGAACATTTCTATGTAAGAGTAGAAAATAACTGACTTTCACATAGAAGCTACACGTGCATTTAAACTATAAAACAAAAGCTGACAAATAAAAGGACTAGCAATCCTGGAAAGCACCAACAAATAACGCTGTATTAGTAAATAGTTCCACTGAACTCTGTGCAATTCTCTGTAAATGCACATTCACCATTTATATAGTTTTTGAAGGTTTTTGAGTTATTAATATATACATCAATAACATATAAAATCATTATGTAGTTTATAACAGGGAATTTTTCATACTCAGCATGATAGATATGGTACAAAATGCAGTAAAATTGGTTTAATGGAGAAGAGCATTGTTTTATCTTGACCAAATGCAATGTAATGTATTTATTTGGATTATAGCTGTTAGCAATTTGTCAGCATAAGTATTCATTGCTTCACAGAATCATAGAATAAGATTCTATAACTTCTGTAAAAGTTGTCAGTGCTTAACTTCATAAGTCTGTAGCACTGTCTATGAGAGAGATTCCATGTAATTAGTCTGTAAGGTTAAATATCAAGTTTAAGCTTAGTTTAAGGCCATCAAATATGTTTTCTGCTAATGAGCTGATGTATATTGAGCCTAGGAGGAAAGAAGCCTCTTTCATATGTTTATAAGATGCATAACAGAAGAATTCTAATTAAACATCTTAGAACTTAGTTGATTTAGCAGTATTCCCAGTGCAGAATTGTAATGGTATAATAGACTGCAAACGCACATTGCGTGCTTCATTGCAGGCTCCCCTACTTGTCTCAAATCAAACCTAAATAAAAGATATTTTAATACTTAGTGTTTTTTTTAAATAACATACTGTTCAAGAAGGGTAGAGCTAAAAAGGATTCAGAAGAGAAATCTTAGATATAGATTATATGCTACATGCTTGAATAGCCACATGTGTGACCTCAATTCAGCAGTGTGCTATAGAGTAGAGCCCATGATTAAACACTGTCATTATAACAAATTGAACAGAAACTGCAAGCACTGAATTGCTTCATAAGAAGTCAGTAGCAGCAAGACTGTTCTGATCTTAATGCTAATATTCACTGCACCAGCTTGTAAGGTTTGTATCTTAATTAAATTGTCATGAAGAGATGTTCAAAAAAAGTAGTATACCTCAGATGGTGGGGTCAACTCATTCTTTACTAGAATATTTTCATTCGATTCTTCTCTCCCTCGCTTTCTCATTCAAATTGCAATTATCACTCTATTTCATACGTACCATCTATCTTCTTTGATGTTCAGATTTTGCATAGTGCACATATAGCAAATAAAAAGTCTAGCTGATTGAGAATTTCTGCTAGAAAGGTACTTCTAATTATATTTATGTTAGCAGACTGTTCTCTCTCTGAGAAGAGAAAATAGCGAAGCAGATCCTACAATGCCTAGAAGTAGTTATTGAATGTTGTTTCTTATTTGAAAGGGTCTATCTTTTAAAACTAATAGAGGGATTTAAATCCATGTCTTCCTTTTCTCTGGTTAACTGGAAAGGGTTTGGATCAAGTTCTGCCCCTGTAGTTGTTAAAATTATTCCAGTAAGTTAGTAAGTTGTTCCTTTGAGTTGTAAGATATTATTTGACAAAATGAAAGTATCATGGCTTGCCCCCAGTTTTTAATGAATTATAATTGAAACTCTGGCATGAAGGTGCTGATGAAGCCTACAATTTAAATAATGTCTCTCTCTTTAAATAATAATTCAGGAATAATTAACCTTGCAAAGCAAAGTGGACAAGAACCAAGTTCTGTGACCTCTGCCTCATTAGAGCATCCTGAAGAAACTGTGGAAAATAGAAAAGTTCTTCCAGAGTGGACCTCCAAGAAAACCACTAAAATGAAGGTATAAATTAAGTATCATCTTTTAAATATGCATTGTAGTGTAAAGAATCAGAAATAGTGAATGTTTTTATAATAGTGGGAACAGTAACTTGCAATCTAACAGCTACGTTTACTGTCTTGCCCTTCATTTGCAATCTCATTATTTATTAGTACTAATAATACAACACCCAAAGGTACTTTGTCCTCATGGTTTATAAACATGTTTTAATTAAAAACTTCACAGACATTTTGTAGAGAACGAAATGGAGACCTTTTACCCTGTTTTTCTCTTCATGAAACTTGTTTGTTTGCTTTCCGTGAGATTGGGATCTCTTTTTTCCCCCAGGCCTAAGCTTCCCTGGCTGGCTGGTTGTGTAGTAGGAGCGTTTGAGCAGATGTACTGTGAAAGTATTGTGAAAGGGAAAATGCTCTTCTTACATGTTTCTGTGTGGTTTTGGTTAATCCCCACAATTATCTGTCTGTCCTTCAATCTTTTCATGAAAACCACAGAAAAAAACCCAAACAAGCAAATGCAATAACTTGACCTGCATACAAGCTAGTGCTGATGGTTGTCACATTATTCGTATTCAGGAATGCCAGGCTGTCAAACCCTGAGAGAAGTTCAGCAGGTTAGCAAAGAGAGAAAAAACTTTATACAGTGAGCTTTAGGCAAGGAAATTGTCAGACACTGTTCGCTAATAAGCCTTACAGTACAAGAGGCTAAAAGCATTTTGGTGTGTAACTGTTTTGCACATCTGTTTTATCCATGTATTTACCAACTGGAGAATCTCGCATTTTTGTGTGGCCTACACTCTGGATATTTGGAAAAGAAACAGGGAGATAAAAAGTACTTGTCTCATGTCTCACTGACAAACCAGTGGTGAGTCCTCTGTAATGCAATAGTGTTGGCTTCCAAGTAACAACCATATCCGTGTGGTCTTCTTCACCTTGGGCTAGTCGTGTCAGACCACCTCTAGTCCCAAAACCATCTTAACACATAATACATGTGATACTGCTAATTAGTCTGCCTAAGTCAGAAGGTCAGTGTGGTTGTAGCTGGTGTGAATGAGTCTAAATGGCTTCGGGACTACAGCTGACTTGCAATCTCCCAATTTTACTGGGCATGTTGGGCATATCTGGCTATGTGCAGTTATCCTTGAGTCCAGTCCTCTCTCCACAATTATGTGCTTCCTATCAAATGATTGTCCTTCTATGTCAGTTAAAAGCTGCAACATGGATGGGAAGATGGAGAAATTAATATCACTCTTTGAAAAACATAATTAAAAACTCTTTTGAGCCACTGATAGGCAGTTGGGGTTAGGATAGGAGGAGGGGGTGCTTTTAGCTGTAGTAACCATTAACTGCGCAGTATCAACCTTGGCTTCTCCATACTGGTTTTGTGGGTTTTATTGTGCTGAGCTGCTGCTCCTGAAAGGTTTATGCCTTCAGGCCTACCATGATTAGAAGCTGTCCAGAGCTGTCAATATTCCTCTTGAGTCCCAGAAGAAAATCCTTGGTGTTGCTTCCTGAAGAGAAATGGGATAGGAATCAACTGGAAATTAAGGGCTCTCCAGTACTGTAATGTAAATGCCAGGACAAGGGAGGTGAATTTAGGAAGAGTTTAGTATTTACTGGTGTAGAAAGTAAGTGTCATCTGCTGGCCATTCTAATTACCTCTAGATTGCTTGCAGCAAACCATTTGTTGTGTGATAATTTTATATGTTACAAATACACTGCATTAAACATACTTGTGAAGTTTTAAAATTGAACTTGTCGGATGAAACTCTCTAAAAACAATGTTATTGTGAAGAAAAATGGTAAAATCTGGACTGTGTCTGCCAGGGTAACTCAGGATACTTACCAGGACAAGAGAGCGTTATTTCTCCCATGTCAGACTGATGATTACTTATTGAAGGAGAAGTGGTTTAACAGTGGTTAAACTGGTACTGCAGACTTTTCCTGGTTTGAACTCTATCCATTTCTACTGCATGATGAACATCGAGTGTTCCACTCCTGATCCCATCTTCGGCATGATTTTGATATATATGCATCATCTGTATGATTGCAATACCCTTATTTGTACAGGACAGAGCTCTGAGAGTGTGTACTTATTCTGCGAGCAGCAGTGACACTGAGCCGGAGCCAGAATATGAAACAAATTATTTTAGAACTGCAGAGGAGACTTTTGTACAGTTAACAAAGAACAACAAACAAGGTAATTGAAAATGTGTACATAAAAATGTATATCCCTCATCTCCACTCTGGCACAGCAGCAGATATATCCTTCATTGAACTGTCTAGTTTTAACTTTCTAACCCCAGATCTTACTTCAGGCTAATTTTCCATTAGCTTTTTATTGCTTTTTTGCTTTTTATTCTGTATGTCTATATCTTTTTTTCCTCTCTTTCAAAGTTTTGGCTAGCAGGGGCTTAACTTGTATAAATCCCCGCAGTATAAGTAAAAAGAAGTCTTCTGTTACATTATTACAAAACTGAAAAAGATATCTTCCCCTTTTTTATTTTTAATTATATTAACCAGTTGAAATAACCCGATGATCAAGGCCATAGTTTTCCAACCTCTGCATCAAAGTGATGTTGGTTATGGTGCTATAGTGAAGTCTCTCTCATTGTCCCCTGCGTATATAGTACCATTTTCAAATATCAAACCCTCTTGAGGGAATTTATGGCAGTGTGGAATTTACTGAATTCCAGGAGATAAAAACATAATAAGTGAAGGTCTGGAGGTAATAGTTTTCTGTGTGTTTAATAACCCAAGAAATTCCTGTCTTGTCCTGACCACCAGCTTCCCATGCTGCAAGCCACCTTGCAGTGTGGATGCGTGCCCTCTGGGAGGGCAAGGAGAGTGTGGCTCACATCCTTGCCTACACAGCCCATGGCTTCCCGGCTGGAGAGAAATCCTGGCGAGTGCAAAGGCCAGTGCAAGGTCTCCGCACCACAGAAACCCTGAGAGCTTAAGCAGTACTTCAGTGATTCATAGGATTTGTGCTGACCCTCTGCACAGCAGTGAGCTTGACCTAGCAGAGATTAGCACCTGCAGTAGATACCGCGGTGATGAATGCATTAAAAATGCCATGGACAGCTAGATACTGTTGACAGACATAGTGTGCTCTTCAGTGTCTGCTGGGAGTTGGAATTAAACATTTGGCATTTTCAAAGCTAATCCATACTTTTTGTAATTCCACCAGAGAGAGAGTGGAGTAGGAAGCTTGGAGCGTTTATTTACATTACTCCTGTAACTTTGTATTTTTAATCTGTGTGAAATGTTGCAAGTCATTTAACTCAGCCCATGAACACTTATTTTTACAGATTTTGCTTTTTAAAAAGTCATGTCCTAATGCAAGAAAGATGTGCTTTGTTAAAGAGGTAGATAAGCATTTTTTTCTGTATCGATCATAATTTGGAAAAATAAAGGATCGTATCCTGTGTAAACATTTGCATTAAATGGCAGCAGATTCCAATTTTAATGATGACTAAGCAGGACTTGCAGTCACCATTTTACACAGCGAATCGTTAATTTTGTGTATGTGCCTAACTTTTGGGCAAGTAACAGAACTAAAATTCATAATTGTGATTGAGAAAAGTAGAAAAGAAAATTATAAAGCATTATTACAAAAGTATTTCTGCTGTGGTCATTCTTAATGGTCAGGATTTCTGTTCTGTGCTTTATAAATGCAGTTCTCACATTAATAACAGTACTTATTCCATGCTGTGTTCAAAGATCTTAGATTCTCTATGCACACATGTGATAGAACATCAAAACACACACATGAGGCCTCACAGAAAATATTTTTATATATATAGATTATTATATTTGTTAGATGAGTTCCCAATACATTAATGAATTTTTCACTGGTTGCACAATTATAATGTTGGAGTGATTTTCACTTTCAATTTATGAGAAGGGAACAGAAAAACTGAGAGACCGAATGCCCAATGCAAAGTCACTGATAAGACTTGCAGTGATTTCCCTCTCTACTCTGTGCTCATGAGACCCCACCTGGAGTACTGTGTCCGGATCTGGAGTCCTCAACAGAGAAAGGACGTAGAACTGTTGGAACGGGTTCAGTGGAGGGCCACGAAGATGATCAGAAGGATGGATCATCTCTCCTATGAAGAAAGGATGAGAGAGCTGGGGGTGTTCAGCCTGGAGAAGAGAAGGCTCCGGGGAGACCTTATTGCAGCCTTCCAGTATCTGAAGGGAGCTACAGGAGAGCAGGAGAGGGACTCTGTCAGGAAGTGTAGTGATAGGACAAGGGGTAATGGTTTTAAACTGGAAAAGGGGAGATTTAGATTGGATATTAGGAAAAATTTCTTTGCTGTGAGGGTGGTGGGACTCTGGAAGAGGTTGATCAGAGAAGTTGTGGCTGCCCCATCCCTGGAAGTATTTAAGGCCAGGCTTGATGGGGCTTTGAGCAACCTGGTGTAGTGGGAGTTGTCCCTGCCCATGGCAGGGGAGTTGGAACTCGATGATCTTGAAAGTCCCTTCCAACTCCAACCATTCTATGATTCTGTGTTTAGTGAGGTTTGGATGAGACTCCCAGCACATTGCCCAGTGTTGTTGAGAAGCTCAGTGTAATAGCTGGGAATAAGCCAAACATTCTAGGTTCTTCCATTTCAACCATGAAAATGTTTTGATTCCAATTTCATTATGGTCTTATTTTGATGTGATTCTGTTGGAGGCATTGGAGGCAGAGGCTCTTCTAATGCTACAGGTTATAAGGCAGAGTTGAAGTTCCTGTGACAACAAGTGTGAGGAAAGAAGCTGCTGATGATACAAGCCTCTAACTCCTGTGCATTTTCATGAAGCTGCAGAAAATCTCTTTGGGTTTGTTTTAGTCTTCTGAATGAGTTTTCAGCCTTGGACTTTGGAAACTGACGTTTTATTCCTAATATCTTTGAATTACAGTAAGATCTATAACAATTGGGAAGGACCTGTTTCTTAGTTGATTTTTAATACTGTTGAATTCATTAGCTAAAAATGTAGTGAAAAGGAAAGAATTGTCAGATACAGTCAAACTAAAGGAACTTAGTACATCTGCCATGTAAGGCTATTAAGACAGAACAAAATCTTACAGTAAATAAATAAGTACAGTGATCCCCGCAAATTAACTATCTCATCTATAATTTAAAAAGAAAAGAAACTAATTCTGGCTCACTCGTCTTCTTCACCTTCAGTACTAAATATGAACTGTATATGCATTGATTGGAGAGTTGGAAGCTAGTATTTTAATGCATTTATTACATTGAATTCCAGATACCTTAAAACATTTGAAATACATTTTTAAAAATGTAATACTACATTACAGTGTATCTATTCATCAATTAAATATGCCATAATGCTATTATTTTTAACATCTCTTACAGCTGAGCAAGAAAAACAAAATCAGAGAAAGTCATTTCTGGGGAACCCGATGTCAATCTTGGATTTATACCAACACAGTCTCTATGGCCATTTTGGGGAGGATGGACCTGACCAATTAACACATTACAGTTTAATTGAGCAATTGAGTGGAGCGTCCAGTAAAGACAGCAAGGGCAAGGAGAGCCCAAGTGTGAGTTACTGTGATTTTTATATCACTTCTCACTGTCTTCATGATTATTTTTATTTGCCTCTTGTTTTTTCCTCAGTGTGTTGATTGATTACAAAAACCAGGCAGAGTTAAAAAAAAACTAGCATGACCTGCAGAA
Organism: Pedionomus torquatus; assembly: GCA_013398155.1. NCBI lineage: Eukaryota > Metazoa > Chordata > Aves > Charadriiformes > Pedionomidae > Pedionomus > Pedionomus torquatus. Next base: position 82,201 of record VZRU01014918.1, read on the forward strand.
GAGTAAAGATCTAAATATTTTTTTGAATAGAATGTTACATTCTTATGCTCACCTGTCATAGAATTAGGCTCCCAAAATTGACAAGTGGAGACAGGCCTGTACTAGCATTGTACTGTTAGAGAGGAGTTGAAATCTAAGGATAGCAAGAAAACACAGAATTCATCTTTTAAGACTGCCTCTGCACATATAGTTAGATAGTATCTATAGCACAACATGCAGTAAATGACTTAAACATCTAAAGTAGTATTCCTGAAAATTCAAATGAAACTGTCCTGTGGAAATCAGCTATCTTCTGATCTCTTTTACTATAACTCTTGGTGTTAGCTCTGGAACTCCCTGTTTGAGGGTTTTAAACATTATTTTCATGAAGATCAGTCCTGATCTTGTCTTTACCAATCCAGATCTTGATGCTGAACTGGAACAAATTTGTTTTCTCTGCTTACTTCATGTGAATCCACTTGGTATTTATTTCTGTCTCTAAAAACATTGAACATCATGCAGTCTCAACAGCCCTAAAAAGCAACTTCTAAGCCTGCTCTTTTCCTTTTTTCCCATGTCTTCTTCTCTCATCCTCACACTTCTTTCTCACTTTTTCTCTCTTCTGCTCTAACAAGCCTATTTGTTTGAAAATAGAGCCACCCAGCCATGATCCGCTGTAATCATTCTGCATCCATGTTCAGTGTCTTTCCCCAGTTCTTCTTTTTAAATACAAGCTCTTTGGTTTCTGTGTGTAGCAATCAGCACATTTTGGCTATGTTACCACATAAACAACGGTGGTATTGGAAAATAATGAATGAGCTGCTGTTTTGTAGCATGCTGATGAAGTACATAAGTGAAAAAGAATTTTTATCTCTTTTCTGAGCTTCAGAAAAATCACTGTACATTGTAACTTCAGAGGTGATTAACCAGAGTTAGAGTCTTACAGCTTTCAGGAATCTGGGCCAAATGTGCAGAAGGAATGTGTGGAACAAACTGGCAATGCCCCTGTTTATTCCATCTCTGCTGGCATGAAAGCCCTGCTTAACTGAATATTAAATTGACTCACGAACTTCAAAAGAGAGATCCTGAAATGTATCTGCCTCATTTCCCAATCAACCAAATTCCACTAGTACCCAGAATATGATTCAATTTGAATATATTTGAGTCATATTAGAAAAAACAATTTTTAAGAATCTGGCTTCACAGTTGCGAAGCAGAAATGGAAAACAAAAAAGGTAGCAGAAGAGTATTAAATAGGATAGATAAAAGAAAATAATTTGAGTATCCACTTAATTCTTCATCTTGAACATCTAGAAATTCATAGCTTAATTATGCAGATTTGATGAATTATATATGTATATGTGTGTGTGTGTGTATATATATATATGTAAATACCACTTCTGCTTTATGAAGGACAAAGTCTTTTGCTATTAACAGAGCAATTAGATTTGGTTATGCTGTAGAGAAGTGGCTCAGGGTTGCATCTACTTTTAATTCATTCTTCTTGTGCATTTCTCGTATATGACATCTCAGCAATGTGCCCAATCAGCATCAAAACTTGAACAGAACTCATTGAAATTGCCTTAGGAGCCTTGTAAAAATCCATCATTAAACTGGAAGGCAACAGGTATAACTCAGCACTAGCATTTTTTGTGTATTATGTTGCGGGGCTTTTGAGATGACTTTTTGAGGATCTGAAATAGCTCTCAAAACAGCATTGCCTCTCGATGAACAGCAAAACCTCAATAAAGCACTAGAGATTTGCCTATTAGTATTAAACTTTTCAGGATGACAAATGAGAAGCACTAACCATGAAAAGCAGGTTGCCCCAAACTCCTTGTTTGAACCAGCACGGCAAATTCTTCAGAGTTGTAATTTGTCCAACCCAAGAAGATCCACAGTCTGTTTAAATTGGAACTGTGCAATTTGGAACATTACCCACAAAAAAAGGGGGGACACCAGAAACTGAGGCACTTATGGCCAACTCTTAAAAAAAAAACAGATAAATTTTAAGGGGGAGAGGAAGGAGAGGGAAATAAAGCTTTCATGCAGAATATTTGGCATTTTGGAAAACGAAGTGCTAGGTGCTTTGAATTTCATTCCCAAATGGTGTGTGCAAAAAGCCTTTTAAAAAAAAAAAAAAGAAAATAACAACCAAGTGTCATGATGGACAGAATGAGTTTATACTGCTTGTCGAAAGAGCAGTGTGCTGTATCAGCCCTCAACCCAATTAAATTGGACTGAACAGCACCAGTACAATAGTGGCTTCAGAGTGGGGTGCTCTAATGAGACATTCTGGCAGGAAGCTCTGTTAACCCAGACTTACTGTCATTTGAATTGTCGTCTTTCTCACCAAACATATTCACCAGCCTTACCCCCAAAGTATACACACAACAAGTTTTATCAGCAAAAAGACTATCACACAGGAGTTTCAGAAGGGAAACAGCCAACGGGCCATTACTGTGATAAAGGCACACTGAATGGACAGTTGGAGGAATCAAAAAACACATTGAAAGGAGATATATTTATTGTTCCAGTTTCTTATCTGCCAAGCCTTAAACAGCACCCTGGTTAAATTTGCTTGGCACTAAGACCAATTTGATGTTACATTTATTTTGACCCGGGAAACATATTCTGAAATAATGTCATCCTTTTGTACACGGCAGAATTTTGGACAAGAAAAACAAATCACAATTTCAAGGAAAGGAATAAAATGTGTTGTATCACGGACGTAAAACTTTCACTTACATTAACAGCCATGGTATATTCTTCTCATGTAGGATTTTGAAAACCACAATTTATATATATATCAATTGAATTCATTTTAATTAAGCAAGTTTTTTTTATGACTTAATAAAGCATGTACAGCACTTGATCCGCAGCAGTCACCCCATAGGAGATCCCTGTACAGTGAAACTTCAGTGAGTCTTGCATTAAACAGCTGTTCCTGTTCTTTGTAGCCATAACTGGTAGTGCCTTGAGCGGTTTACTTACATCATGATTGCTACCATATTTTTTGCAATGAAAAAAATTATTTCACATTTCAATTAATTTACTGGTTAGACTTAAAAGCTCAGTGATTTATTTTCTCTTGTAAGAATTCAGAAAACATAATAAATTTCCGTCACCCAGGCCCACTGTCCGTTAACTTGTTTTATGATCAAACAAGAATCGACACAAGACTTTTTATTGTCTTCTTTGTTCCCTTGGAGAAGTAACTGAGTTGGTAAAAGATTTTATTGCTTAATCATACTTACGACCCCAAAGCATCATGAAAAATTTGTTTTCTTCTGTGTCTTTAACTAACCTTCACATACTTTTCTTCTGTAATACAGAAATACTTCTTGCTTTTGTTTGTCCCTATGTATTACTCAGTTTGAGTCACCATGGAGGCTTGTTGCATTTCAAGGAATTACTTAGGACTTTAAAGAAAAGATCCTTTGTGGAAGGCGTTGGTGCCCATCACAAGCTTCTAAATCCTTTTGTTTTCCCTCAGTTGTGATGACATACATGAGAAATGGGACATTTCGGGCACAGTTGCAATGGAAACTACATCAGCAATTTAACTAATTTAACAATTTAACAAAAGAGGCTTGTATGTGCAATGGGAAGTTACGGTCTTATTCAACATGGCAGAGTTTGTATGTGTTGTGCAGATGATTCATGAAGGAGATCAAATGTTCAAGTGACCATGTCTTCCAATTCAAGCAGATATTAGAGCTTGCTGGCAAATACAGGAAAAGGAAAAATGAGAGAAGTTTTGGCTGCACTTACAAATGGGACTGACGTGGCGGCATTCCCAGATAAATTCAAGGTTTTCTACAGCTGAGTAAGCTGATTGGGAGTTAATGCTGTACGATTGACTCATTGTGCTCACGAGTCTTCTAATACATCGTATGATCAGAGGGAAATATCCACAAAAGGACTAGAAACAAGAGTAAGAAACTTTAGTAATTGCACAAAACTTGCCAGGAGCAAGGATCCCAGAGCATTAAGCTGATACTATAGAGGATGTTCCAGCATTCCTGAATCACAGCAATAGTTAAAGCAGCCTAGACATTTCTGCAGGCCTCACTAAACAAGAGTAAGGGGAAAACAAAAGCAGGCATGAGCTGCTTCTGCGTGTGTCTTGTCTCCTACAGAGAGCAGTAAGTCTTAAGTTGGGGTACAAATTGGCAGCATGCTGGGTGCTTTGCACTGTTCACCTATTCAGGCAGCTCTTGGAGAACATGCCAGCAAAGTTTATGTGCTTGATTTGGGTTCTCTGAGTCACTTTCTGAAGGTGCCTTATTCTCTCTGAAAAAGGTCTTAGGCTCTTAAATGGAGTACCTCTTAAAAGAGACTCTCGGTTTTTAGATGTCTGAAGTGATTTCAGGGAGACTGTGTGCACCCTTCTTTCACACAGGACTAATTTTTTTTCACATCAGATAGGCTTAGGGAGGGATTCTGCTTATCACATGTGAAAAAGCCTAAGATAATGATTTGGGTCCAATTAGCATCTGGGAAGAGCTGCATCCTAGGAGTTTATAGTGGGGAGGAGGTATTGACCCGTGGAACTACTTGATTCCTTGCATTGACCAGAGGATGGGAGCCTAGGCAGCTAGCTAATTCCAAGTAGCAAACTTTCAACCCAAAGTTAGCAAGGTGAGTATTGCTTCAAGCTTTCCTCTGTGGGGAACTAGTAAAAAGCAGCTGCTGTATCTACCATCTGTATTTTAGAGAGTGAAGCTGCATCTCAATGCACCCTCAGGGGAGCACTAAATAATTACCTTGCTTATACTTTCATAATAGCAAGAGTTCCTGCAGCTGGGGCAGCACTGGGTAATGTTTGGGTAGTTGCTTGGTCTCAGAATCTCAGATCTGCTGTCTGTAAACTGGGGACAGCGATACCTATCTCACGTTACAGCCAGGAAGAAAACAGCTCTAGATGTCTGAGGTCTTTGTTTTGTACAACGTGTGTATTACTGCAAATACAGAATTTGATACAACTCTTACAAGTTATTATACTAGAAAGTAATAGAAGGTAGAAGGGGTTCCTTGTCAATAAGAGAATGTATCTAGATGGGCTGGATTGAGTCCAGGAATTAGTTGATTACTGATTTCTGTGTACTGATTGTATAATTCAGTTACTCTGTATCAAGCACAGGAATCTCACCTCCTCTTTGCTATTTTCCTTGCCAGGTTTAAGACAGCAGGAGCTTATGAGGAGAGGAAGGAATCAGTTATATTTCCTTTCCTAGCCCTGATGAAACTAAGATGCCAAAGGAGATACAACTATATTGCAATTTGTAGATAGGGAATAAGTCTGCAGACTCATTCTCCTGGGTTGCATGTTTTAAGATCAATGCTTTTCTTTCATGTAAGGAATTAGTATATAAAATCATTGTATATGTTTGAGGAGGTGGTTCATTAATGTGTAAACATTAGGTGATCCCAGCCTATAACCCGAAGTCAGGATCAACTATCCTTTCATCTTCTCTGCCACAGAAACTGAAAATAACATTGACTACATTTATCTTTTTGTATTAGATCTTCAAAACTCAGATCATGTTAGCACAGAGTGTATATAGAAGGTCCATCTGTAGTTTTTAAAAGGGCAGTGTTATGAAGGGAAGTAAACCACCCAGCAGACTGTTATGTCCATGTAGGACTCAGCAGCTGTTTTGAAACTAGAGAGAACTGCCTCACCCACAGAAAAGGAGCACATACTGAGCACTTTATTCAAATTGCTGAGGACCAAGCCAGAAGTCTCACGGCGGTGTGAAGCCACGCAGAAGTACCCGCTCAGGTTAGAGAGCAGCCCAATCGTGGCAGCCCCGAAGTGGCCCAGCTGGAGCTTTGGGTGCCCCCAGGCTCGCTTGCCTTGTGTGTGCTTGCTTGGAGCTGTCCTGGACCTCTGCCTCTGGAGCTGGTGCTGCCGGGCAAGGTCACGTCCATCTGCTACCACCTCCAGGAGGTCACTGAGAGCACTCGCAAGAGGCTTCTCTGGGCATGGACTCCACTACTGAAATAGCCGCTCTCTGCACCACTGCCCCGCCACGCTCCCTCAGCGTGGTACGTACAGAGATCTTTAAGCTACATGTGTTTCCATTTGTCAGAATTTTCTGAATAGAATTTACCCACTGACAGGCCTGGGGCTGCGAGACTTCCTTTCTATTTAATCACAAGTTTTTGATGCTCAAATGAATGATGCAATACTTGTTCTGTCAAAGCAAAGGCTGTCTGAGTAATTACCCAAGTTGATGTAAGATCTATTGTCAGGGGAATTTTATAGGAGTATTTGACAACATAAGTGACAAAAACCACAGGAGCATGATCTGATAAGAAAACAGATTTTATCACCCATGGGAGTAATGCAGAATTAAAAATATTTTTTCAAGCCTCAAGTCTAATTCAACTCATGTGAGGAAATGTGAAATTAGAAATTGGCTAGAATGTCTCCAAACATCAAGTTCCACATCTCTGCATGTTTTTTTCCCCTCCATAGGGCAGGTTCACATTCCGAAATCTGCTACTGAGCCTTATATGCCTAATCAGGTCTTATTGTTTCTAGTATCTTGCCATCAAAGTTCCTTCCAGAAAGTAAAGTGAAGAGACAGCAAAACAAGCAATTTGAAGACTGCTAGGCAGCCTCCTGGGACCAAAGTCTCACTTGACGTGTATCACTTAAAAGAAATGTTGTGTAGTGTGGAAGAACATTCTTACAGTTAGCCTGAGGAACTAGCTTGGCAACAATAAAAAGCTACAGTTATACAGAGACTCATTTCTCTCCCTGTGCCTTCTAGGTGAAACAACTGAGGCTTCTTTCGCTGCTGAGAGTTTTAGGAAAAAGTTGTGCAATGGAGTGTGGCTCAGCAAGGAGGATGATAACATTCTCCATAACTTCTTTAAGTTTTTAAAAGGCTTTGGCAAGGCAAAACGACATTTGGAAGGCAGAGTCCGCCAGAGAAAATAACTTTTTTAATGGTATGCAGGGGATATTTTTAGGAAAAACATACCCTAAAAAAACTGGAAGCTGCTATCTGCTGATACACTTCTGCTTCTAGCACTAATGGACTCAGTAGGTTTAGTTCTGTGCCACCAAATCCCATTCTCACTAGCCCTCCAGCTGGTGTAAAAGTTCTCTCAATTTTATGTTTGTTTAGTGTATTTATGGGGATGGGTAGGTGGCAACATTTTAACTTGAATATCTTTTAGCACAGCGCTTTAAAAGAGTATTTGGATACTGGTGAGGGACAGAAAGTCTTTGGCATAGTAGAGCAGGCTGCGTGGCATTTAAAACACATGGTGTGCAAGGCTAGCAGGAGAATAGTTTGGATGTGAGTCTGAGAGAACGCGGAGGAAGTGGAAAGCTGTAGCTATGGGAGGAAAACGAGGGACTTGAAGCATCACGGGCAGGCAGGTGCAGTCCTACTGCCTATGGTACAGCATCACGTAACGCTAAATCCCCGAAGAACTCGCAGCAGGGAGGGAAGTGTGCCTGTGAGGTTCGTCGAGTTCCAGATGCAGATGTGTGGGTTTGTCTGATTCAAGGCAACGCACTGAGCTGGCCTGTAGGCACAGCTGGAGCGTTGTGCTCACTGGATGTAACTGTAAGGAGGAAAGAACTTTGCCCTTTTTTGAGTGGAAAAACTTGATCACTGGAGCAGAAACCCCATATCCCACCATCTCAGCAAGTAATTTCAAATTACGGAGAGAACCTTGTCTTTTCAGCATGTAGGAGCTGCGTAACCGCATTACGCAGTGGCCCAGATGTCAGAAAAAAAGTCCTGCAGCTCATTCGCCGGAGTCTCTAGAGATATGATCCAAAACTGCTTGTGTACGAGTGCCCAGAGCAACGCAGAGCTGTACAGAGCTAATTTACAGTGAGCCAGCTTGGGCACAGTGTTAGCACAGCTCCTTATGGCCTGGTTACTCCAGGCCATTCCTCAGCAGGGCTGAGTAGCTGAAATAAGTGGGGTGTTGGTAAGTCCCCACCGTGTTTGGTGCCAGCCCACCCAAATTGCTCACCGGTACCTTCACAGCACACTGCACAGTGCCAAGCAGATACACCCTGAGCGCTATCATATCATTTTGCCTAAATAACTAAAGACTTCATAAGAATATAATAGACACTGCGGCGCTCAGGTGTATTTAGGTAGATCCTTTAGTCTAATAAGAACCAAAAGTACATATGAATAAAAGTATCATTTGCTAGTGATTTCCCTGAGTGGAAAACGTTCTGAGCTGTTTTTCAAAGGTTTGACAGATGGAGCTGCCTTGATTTGCAGCGTGGCCCAAACTGCACTAATGTTTCTGCCATTTGTAACCAGACACTCTTCAGTTCTCCATCTTTGGAAATAAAGTGTTAGGTTTCATTTCTTTCTGTGTTGAATTGGAATATTATAGTCATACTGTAGGCCAGAATGGAATTCAGGGCACATTAACAGCAGCAAATGATAAATATTAGTAAGCTTGTGAGATAGTGTAATTGTTGTAATGGTAGAAATTTATTGTTAGGAATAAAAGAAAAAGCTAAAAAAATAAATTGGATGTAAAAAACATTGGATTGACTCAATCAAGACAAGAGCAGTAGGGCAGAGAGGTATTCAGTGAGCTGTTTGTTTTCTGAAGCTGGAAAATATTTTGACTCCAAGAGGAGCATCTGATTAGCAGAGTTAAATGAGATGAATAATACTGTAATATTTTTGTGAATTGTTTTTCCAGATGAAACTTGCCTTCCCCATCTGTAACAGTGATATATTTTGCATAAAACACTCAAACATCATGCAGGGAAGGGTAGGAAATGACTGATCTTTTACTATAAGAGTTCTGTTCTGAGCAGAATATGAGTGAGTTACACAGCTGATGGTAGCAGAAACTGTGGCAGTATACTGGAAATATATCAGCAAACTATTCCTTTTTTTAAGAGGATGTTTTTTCACACATACACAGACAATTATGTCCTGATCAACGTACTCTTGGAAAAGAAGGCAAATTTTGTGTCAAATATTGGCAAAAACCGTACTGAAACAATTTGCAGGTGTTTATAGTTTGTTTCACAAGCTGTTTTCATCTCTCAAAAGTGACACCTTTTATTGAAACGAGAAGTTATACTGGATTTTGTGCAATATGACACACAGATTGTCTGAATCCTTAAGAAAAATATTGATTAAATATTTTTTGTGAACTTAACACTCTATAGCAAGTCCCAAAGTGAAATATTTTATTTCTTACTGCATTTTTAGGCCCCAGTACCTGAATTCCATGCCTTGTCCAGCATCCATGTTATTTTAATGGAAAGTAATATTTGTATTTGGTAGGAGAAACAAACATGGGATTTAGCAGACTTATTAGCAGTAAGTCACACAGGGAAGTTTGGGAAGTTTGTAAGATGTAGGTATGTAATTTAAACGTCTAATTATCTGTCACAAAGACTAAGAAGAGTGATACATGTTTTTACAGCACATGTCCTCCTGGTCTGACCTGCCCCTCAGTCCATCAGTGAGTTGGACGCACCCTGAGAGCTCTGCTCCCACTTGTGTTGCATTCTCTGGATTACTCCAGCTTTTGCCTGATCATTAATAGAGATCACAAAAACTTCTACGTACTATAAAAAGCTGTAGCTTTAAGAACTTCCCTTAACTAGTCTAATGGTATTTTCAGTAAATAAACCCCAAAGTGATTATTTGAAGAATTACCTGAATAATTGCCAGTCAAACATTTAAAGTGATTTTTCTGACATCCTATTACGTATACATATATCCTGTGGGTTATTGAAGGCTCTGTAAAGCATGCTGTGAAACAAGACCTCAGATGGATCTGGGTGGATGAAAAGTAAAGCAGAAGTGAGTGGGAATGAAGAAAGTAGATATGAATAAATTATTTTGCTGAGCATTATAAAATTAAAATGTTAATTGTGCAGCAATAACTTCTTCTAACAGGAGTATCTAAACTTCACCAAGACAGTGTATCCACAGAAAAGTTACCAGACTGGGAAACTTGCTGGTAACACATGTACTAAGATGCTAAAGAAATTTGAAATCTAAGGGCTTTTCAGACAGTGCATGAAACCGAGGAATAGAAGTAGCTGAGCAGCCAGCACAGACCTCCTGGTCGTTGTTGCAAGAATTATTTTGCCCTGCATAGCCTAACTGGAGAGTCTTGCTTGTAGCCCCTTATGGGTAAAAAATATAGGCCATTTTTTTCAAGCTTCATTTCCCAGTGGTTGTGCCTAAATTCGTATTTAGACACTTCAGCTGCCCAGTTTTCAAAGGTGCTGGAAATCTGCAGCTTGTGGTGATGTCTCTGACAGATTCACAGACTTGGATCCTGTGAAAATCGTGGTGTTTATATAGGTTCTTGAAAATTGGTTTAGATATTCTCCCTCTATCTGTCAAAATTTTGATCTGTAGCATCCTACTTCTTGGGCAATGTCATGGAACATCAGCAGACATTTTCTCCCGAGTTAAAAAAGGAAGGCCAAATACTGTGTATTTTTAAATCTGGTCCTGCTACATACAGCGAAGATCAAATCATAATGAAACTCTTTGGTTTTTTAAACCCACTTCTTTATTACATTTTCCAAAACATTAGAGTATGAGCTCCTGGAAAATGCTGAAGCTTTCATCTGTATCATTCTACAGAATATTACTATTATTGGAACATCATCCTTTCTTACCAAGTTTCTGAGAAATGCTATAATAAACCAGGGTACCAGAGTTCAACATTTATAATAGAGCATTTCTATAAATAAAATCAATTATAAAGGCATGGAATCTGTATTCTAGAATCATAGAATGGTTAAAATTGGAAGGGACCTTAAAGATCACCGAGTTCCAAACCCCTGCCCTCGGCAGGGACAATGCCCACTAGACCATGTTGCTCAAAGCCCCATCCAGCCTGGTCTTGAACATTTCCAGGGAAGTATTATGACATCATTAGTAGCACAGTGATGAAAACAGAGGCAGTGGAGCAAGCCATAGAACAGTCACCATCTAAAAGAGCTGCATAGTGTGGAGAGCTGTAGCCTTCCTGGTTAGCTGCTAAAGACTGAAGTCTTTGGAAGTTCTGCTTGATCATCACTTGTAACAGTGATACTAGAAGATGAAGTGGCTGGCTGTGTAGGAAATTTAGGTATAACAATGTTAATCTTCTTGTCTCATTCTATGAAGCAAATACTGTTGTTTTTTTTCCTCACATTAGGTAAAAGCTACGTGGTTGCTCAATCAGATGTTTTCTAAGTGGCAGGGGGGCTAATGTTGATGGCACTTGCTAGTGTCACACGCACTCACAGCGGTGTCCTTCTGTCCCTGTGAAAGAGTTTGGGAACTCACATATTATATTCTCTACCACAGCCAAAAACATTTGATACCAAGTAGGGAACGCTCTGGACTTGGGATTTCATGTGTCTCCTGTCATTCCTGAGGAAGACAGAGCATCTTCTGCCTCCATATCCTGTTCCTCCAGAATGTTTTAAGGCATGGAGTCTGGATGTCAAAGGATAGAAGAATCCAGATTTATAAATGCGTAAACAATAGGTATAGATAATTATGATTCATACTTGGGCAGAAACTACTCAGTGCCCATAGGCCCAAGGACACAGGGCCTGAACAGAAACATCTCTGTAGGCTCGGTAGGCTCTGGATAGCAGAAAACCCCTGAGCTTCTGCACAGGGCTGTCCAATAGAAATAAAATCACAGGCAACTCCAATTGATATATCAGAGCCTGGCTTGCTGTTGCTGGTAGCATTAGCGTTTGCTAACCTGTGCTAAGCCAATTTTGTGAGACAGTTGGGAGTTTAACAAACCTATTTCAGATTGTATTTTGGAAGAATCTCAAGCTTGGGGGAAACTGGTCATGTTCTGCTCATTGCAGCAGATGGTGTCCCATTTGGTGTTTGTTAGCTTTGTTTGCAGCTCAATATTTTGTTTCTAGGGGAACTCGGCAAGTTAAATAATTTATCTCTCTAATGCATCAAGAGTCTGATCCAAAGTCTACTGAAGTCAGTGCAAAACATTTGATTAACTACCACATACACTGGATGAAATGCCAGGTCCTGTATGCTGAAGAGCATTTCAGATGCTCTCTAGTGAGGAGAACAATGTGGGCCTCTCTCTTTCCACAGAGAATTTTCTGCCTACAAAGAAAAAAATAGATATATAGATATTCAAACAGTGACAAAAAGCTTAGCAGTTAAAAGTGCAGGACTCTGGAGATCGGGATTATGTCCTGGCTGACTGTCCAAATTGCTAAACCTCTCTTGCTATTAAATTCCCCATTTTTAAATAAAGAATATAGATAATACCTTCCAGCTGCATTTAGAATTTAATCCAGAACAGTTAGCAGGCTGCTTTGAGGGCTTTGAAGGCCCCATAGCAGTGCTAAGCAAATAATCGTTATCACTTAATATTCTCACCAAGCATTCTTACACAAGATGGGATCTTGCATTACAAGGCCTAAGTGCAAACACATCACCCCTCTGCTGAGGAATTTTCAGAATGTCAGAAGCAAATTCACACCCTCATCCTGCAAAAAGTTTGGCATGGGCAGGACTATTCTGCCTTCAGCAGACTTGCTCTCCAGACAGGACTTCTAATACTATCTGCACACGGAAAAAACTTTTATACCATTCTTACAAGTGTTTGAATCCTGACTAATCTGTTATCAAAGAAAACACTTGAAGGATATTTTTAATTTTTTTTATTCCAATAAATATCAAAATACCTGTTTGTTTTCAGCAACACTTTTCAAATTACTCGCTTGCTAATAGGGCATGGGAACTGCTTTGTTCTGTATTTTTTTCCAAGTTTCCTGTTTGTATCATCTTTGGTCATTCAGAAAATGAGTCCATGTTAGCTCTACTGTGTGTCAGCATGAATTCCAGTTGTATTTTAGTCCTCCTAGTGGCCTATTATATTAACAATATTATAGTCTGTATTTTAGGCGTAGGAGCATGTTCGTTACTGCCAGTATCTCACAACAGGTTGCGGCATTAATACTGCAGTAACACTTCTAAATTGCTAAAGTCAACAAATCTTCTAAAGCATTTGTCCAGCATATACAGTAATGTGACTAGCTATCTCTTCAGGTACACTTTTCTTTATTTATACACAAGTTGTAGCAAAATCAATACAAAGAATACTACATTATTTTGTCACTGCGGGTAGCCTGCTGTGGGAACCAGGAGTCTGTTCTTGTTCCTCACACCGAATAACTTCTTTCCTCATTCCCAGCAAAGGTTTTCTCACAGCCAAACAGGGGGGTGAGACCCCACAGGACTGGGGTTCCCAGTATATATTTTTAATTGTGCTTCCTTTCTCTGAAAAAGCCTCCAGAGCCTTGTCAAAATTATACCTCATATTCTAAGAGGGGACTTTTATAGCCCAGCACAAGTGTTTACCAGCCTTTTAGATCCTGTTAGCTGCTTAACCTGAACCGTGCTGGTATCCAGGGAAGGCAAAGGTGGAGATGCAAAGGTCTGTCCAGCACACTTGTCCTTGGCTCCCTTCTGTTTCGAGGCTGTGCCCCTCACAGATGCAGCCACTGATGCTTCCTTCCAGATCCAGATGAGAGACACTTTGTGTGCCTGGCTGATCCCCAAAGTAGGAATAGAGGTTCTTGTGACCAGAAACAGATGTACTTATATCTAAAAGATGAAGCAAACAAATCTAAACCCATAAATTAACTCCCCTCACAGATCACAGCCAAATGATGTGTATTAATCAAAATGTGTATTGCTGCTTTAGTTTTGTCAGGAGGCAAGTTGAACACTTCATATATCTCCCGGCTGTAGGAACTTCCATCTGCATCTCCAGCACATTCATCTTGGTGCCCAGCATTACTTTGCTTATTTCACGACATTTCTTTTTGATCATCACAACATATTCTTTTTGAATATAGTCAACAATCTGCGCTTCCCTATTTCCTGCATGTAGCCCTGTCTCCCTCACTTCCTTTAGGATTAATCCACCTGGCTACTGAATCTCAGCCCAGAACTGTATCCTTGAGTTGTCTGGTAGACATGAGTTACAATTTATATTTTTTCCATCAAGATATGTTTTAGTCCTCTGAATAAATTACTAAATCTAATCTTATCCTGTTTCTGGTTTTGGTGGTGTCACCGTGAGCACAGGCATAGTGCTTTCTCCTTGTAACTGTGGTGGCCACCGCAGGGATTCTCTCAGGTACAAGGCATACTGCAGTATTTGAACATACACCAGGGACTCCATAATCCATAAATTAAATGAGGCAGCCTGTTCCTTGACTTCCTCGACCCCAGTCTCTCAAGTGAGGGGGCTGAGTGAGAAAGCACAATTGTTGTAGTTAGCACAAGTTTCATTTCTGATGGATGCAGGCAGGTTGGCTTACGGATTTTGCGTATACAAAGTAGGCATTTTAAGAGTGTGAATGGCTGTGGCAGTGGTCAAAGAAAACTGCAGCAATTGTGGAGGTGAAACCGGGGAAGGATAATGAGATCTCGCTCTGGTACTTTTTTGAGGAGCGTGTCCGTGGGATACAGACAGCCCAGGAATCACAGCAGTGCAGTAACATGTCAAAGGTGAAGCAGAAAGTCTCTGTAATGAAAAAGATGGGTAACATTGAGATGAGGCCTTGCAAGCAGACACAGCCAAGAACCCTGCTCAGCTGGTCTCTAAGGTGCCTTACTTAGATCATATCGCCATGCTTCCCAGTTCCACCATTTTGGCACACTTCTTCATCCTTGGGGAAATGGTGGGGAATTAGTTCTTGCTCTCCTCATGGGTTATGCCACATCCTACCGCGTGCCATGGTCTTTGCTCCTTCTTGTCCCTGTTTATTCCCTTGTTCAGCAGATGTTTCTATGGTCCTTGTTCAGTCTTCACTGGGAGGCATCCAGGGAGCAGGTGTCATGCCTTCTTACAGTGGGCTTCTGAGAGAATAAACACAGACTTGGGCGACGGACTGATTTCCTGAGCCAGCAGCACATCACACTGGGCACGTTCCTGTGGCCACGTGCAGGAGAAGATTGCTAACACTCCTCTCCTCTTCACCACCTTGAGTGGGGAGGCCACGCGGGCAGGCACCTGTGGCTCCTCAGGCTCTCACAGGGAATCTGGGAGCCCCCTGCCAGTGCGCCCGAGTTAACAAACACGTCCTCAAGCACATCTAAAACTCAGCCATTAATTTCTCAGCTTTTAAATTACATTTTTTACTTGATTATATTCCAACAGTTTTTTTTAAATTCTTGATTAATTTGGGGTTGGCTATTTAATACATTGTTTGGTTAACTAATTCATGTAGCTGTTTATAATTATTGCCTTACTATAAAATCATCTTAATAGAGGGTTGGTTGGGATTTTTTTTTGTTTTCTTTCCAGTAGAATAACAAGTTATTTTATTATTCAAACAAGGCTTACTTCCTGCTGTTTTCAATAAGATTTTTAATAAATATGTAAATTTAAAAATTAATTTACTGCATACGTTTGGCAGCATGATTCTTGAACTGACAAAAGTTTGATGGATTGTAAAATTATCATCCATAAAAATCATCAGTCATAGTAAACAGAATTTATCAACCTCTGGTAATTTTACAGCTTTTTCCTCATCTTATCTTCTGTTAGGAACTGACTTAAAATTGATTATAATATAGTATGTTTCTAGAACCGTAATTCATTCATAGATTAATTAGATTTTCGGTTAATATCCCATCATGGTATAGGACATGAGCCAACAGTGTTTTCCAGTTGTTACAGAACCGCAGTAGAGAAACCTTGATTACTGTTCCCATGTGGTTTAACCACCAAGACTAATCACTAATCAAATTCAAATGACATAAAATGGAACATCCTTCACAGCGTTTATTTTCTAGCTGACTTATACTATGGGCTCTTTATTGATACAACTTGCTGTACTGAAATGAACTAAAAATTGGGAGAGGGGATTTATCCTTCTACATTAATTTGGTTCTGCAGCCTATTGCTGAAACTTACTCAGATTTTTGTGCATGTCGTGTTTCTGTCCCTCAGAATATTCTGCCCTACAGCAAAGATAAATTGTTTGCATAAATTTAGAAAGCATATGTAAATAACTGTACTGTTATGTAGGACTTGATGGCAGATTAACTTAAACATAAGTTTCTGTTCTGCAATGCATGCTTTGCTTGGATTGGCACTGAAAATTGTGTGGATCATAATGTCAGCTGAAGAGGTGGCAAGTGCAGTCGCATAACCAGCATCATTATTTGCGTCTACCCTGTCCCAGTTTTCTCTGATTACAAAGGAACTTCTGTTGCACAGGGTCAGAAAACACCCTGCACATCGTGGAGGTATGTCGGGTTTACTGGGAAGGCCACCTGGGCTACAGCCTCTTCCTCTGCTGCCTCCAGGAGCACTTACCAGGGCGTGATTGCCCGGCCGCATCCCCCAGGCCTCGCTCAGGGCAGGTGGTGTCCACATCCTTTAGAGGAGGGCACAGCAGGTGGGTTTCATTGGTGCCTTCCAGGGGCCAAGTGTTACAGAAGGGGAAAAACAGAAAAATGGTTTTTGGTTAGATTCATTAGAGATTAAAAAAACTCTGATAAGTAGAGGGTTGATTAAAATCTGGAGTAGAAAGAAAAATGACAACTTGGGCTCCTCAAAGAAACTATTTTGGTGGGGTGGGTTTTAAGGCTGCTAATTCAGATTTTTTTTTAAGAATAAAAAAATCCTACTTCTGAATGTGACAGTTATCACCCCTGTATTTCTGCTCGGTGAGAGCTTGGAGGACGTATCATTCTGGTGTGTGTGCATCATGTGCACTAACACGGAGGCTCCCTCCACACTGGCTAAATGGGCAGTCACACATAGGTGGGCTGATGGGTCTGGAAAGATTGTCTCTTCCCAGCTGTCCTCCTGAAAGGCTAAAAATGAGAACATTTGCCATAGAGCTCACTGCACCTGTAAGAAGGGACATTCCCTTTCTTTCCTCTGCAAGTCTTCTAGCAGAGATTCATCTTCTTTTGAACTGCCCTGCAGACAGTGCAGCCCTCTTAGCATCGGCATGCAAGACAATTTCCATAGCTGGCAGAATTATTTCTACATAGTTTCTTCCTATCACTGATTTGCTCTTGATGCTGCCACATAACATTGCTCCTTCTCTAGCTTCTGCTTCTGCCCTTTTGCCCTTAGGTCAGCTGATGTACCTTGGGTAGCCACAGGCTAACCTGCAGTGAATCTAGTCCAGTACTCAAAAAAAAAGGATTACTAGTGTGGAAAATCATTACCCGCTACCAATTACCATTTGCAGTGCAGTCAGTCTCAAAGTGCAATTCCGTTTTCTATCAGTATGCTGGGTGACTGACATCCAGACATTACAGGCCAGAAACTCAGACATCACTGGAGAGTGAGAGGATAAGTGTCTTTGTAATTACCAAAATAAATAGTCTTGTTCAAAAAAGCCAAAGGTGGAAGATGAGGACAGGTGAAAACACAGCTAATACTTAGGAACAGTAGTCTGAGAATAGTTCAGCCATACAGAAAAATGACCCCGATTACTGAAAATGTCAGTGAGATTATATGTTGTATGAGTACGATCCTACATTTACTGAGTTTGAGAGGAAATCTTTTCTACAGTGTAATGTGGGGTAGAATCTGTCTCTTTACGAACCACATTTTGTATAAGATTTCAAAAATCTTTCTTGAACTACATTTTTTCCCCTTCTTGATTCAGTCCTGAGTAGGTATCCCAATTAAAAAAAAAAAAAAAAAAAATCCCCTNCCTCCAAGTCTCTAGACTAAGATAAAATTGTAGCTCTTTTTTTTATAAAATCCCTTCTTTATTGAAACAATCAGCCATACTTTCTTCAAGGTAAGGACAACTACTTCCATTCAGTAGGACAAAGCTCTGTATACTTAAATGTTGTGTGGTGAAACATGGTCTAATGAAGATTAAAACGGTGAAGTGACTTTGAAATGCGCAGTTCCAGGACCATTTGGTGGGTTATCACTGGCAACATAACCCCCAACGTAGTTCTGTAAAGGAGTAGTATTGAACTTCCAATGGTTTAGTCATGTTCAATAACTTTCTCAGCAATCTTATCTTTCAGTACGATTTTTTTTTCCCTGTGATTTTTCCCCCATTGCTAGAAAATCAGAACAATTTTGTTACTTAACTCCCTCTACTAGTAAAGCTAAAAGGATGTTTCTTCCTTAATGCCTGGTGATGAGCCCCTGACTGCAGTCAGCATTGCTTTTAGTGGGTAAATTCCCTCTGCGAGAAGCAAAATTGGTGATTCTGCCAGTGTGAATCGAGTGAAGCCCCACTTTACCTTCTGGAGAAAGCACCACTGCTTAATTGCTTTTCTTTTTAATAACTCCCCTTGACACACTTGACTGAACAAGTGCATTGTGACCATTTTCCAAGGTATTGCCACTTAAAATTAGAGTTTTTTATTCCATTTTATATGAACTTTGTCCACACATACTCTATACATCCAGTAGCCATTCTGAGGAGCTAAGAGAAAACAACCATATTTGTAGCATTCAGTTCATAAGTGAACAGAAGGTAAAAAGCTGGATTTACCTGACCTGGAAACTGGGACCTGAAAATCCTGGTTTATTAAATTCTGCAGAAATTCAAAGAGGTCTGGAATACAACTAATCGGGTCAAACAGCCTTGTCATATCAACAAAGTATCCATACACTGTAAATTATGAGAATGTTATTCTTGACATAGAATGTACTCGGTCAGCTCATCATTTTATGAAAGTTACGCTTCTGAAAGCATAAAGCTCAATTTAGCAAACTTTTACCTCCTAAACCACATAAGAATTCAAGCTATAGACAATGTAAGTCTTAACTCCTCAGTCACCTATTCATTAAGCAATCTGTATTGTCCAGATTGCAGTTATGAAATCATACACAGTTCATGCTAATAAGCTTTATTTCTTCTTAGGTAATTTACTTACAATTCAGGTTCATCAGAATTTCTGTCCTTGTGATACTAAAGTATATTTATAGATCATTACACTCTTAAATACAGTAGGCAAGCTTTGGTTCTCTTGTCATCGTTGTATTACCCATAAGTGGATGGTGTGTACCTATGGATATATGGCTTTCCTATAAGCTGCTGAACAGACTAATCAACTTAAAAATCCTCCATATCCGTCCACTTTTTTCCCCAGGAAAGAAACTGGCACTTATTTATCTTCAAAATCTGATGGTGTGTCTTTGGGAATGTCAGTGTCTGCTGCCGCAAAGTAATCGTGGGATTTCTGCTCAAGTAGGAAAAAGAAAAGTGATTCATTATTTCAAAAATTATTTTACTGTCAGTCTGAGAAAACAGATGAAAGCTTCTGACAATGTACAAGGGAGAGCAAAGCGTAACTTACTATTTAAGGTTGTGCTGGAAAGAGAAAGAAGTTCAAACATCACATTTTTAGCTCGGCTGTAATACAGCAAAGGTCACACAGTTACAGCTTTCACCTTTGTAGTTTCCTGGATGTGACTGCACAGCCATTCTCACTGCAGAGTGTTACCTGTCCACCTGATGTTAAACGAGATCTGGAGACTGTTCACTTTCCACAGAGAATCTGCCACTGCCTTCAGTTCTGGCTGGCTGATAGAGCTGCTGCCTGGTAGCTCGAAACCAACCCTTCTTACATTACACCTTCCTACTGCAAACTGGTTGTGTGACACCAGCTGAGTTCAGTGAGAAGTTACTTCTGATTACACCAGTTCATCTCTGATCAGAATCTGCTCCATATCTCAATACACCTGTCTTACAAGAGGCTGCGAACATATTACTAAACAGGTCATATATGAGCAACCTGTGTAACGCTGCAACTGCACAACCCACTTAGACCCATTGTGTCATAAATACCAAGCAATTGTAGGACCAAAGGATATCTGAATTGGTAAAACTCTGAATTTTAAATAAGAAACAGTGGCATTGTGGGATCAAGTTTACCTTGAACATATGCAAAGTAACTAACAATTTTTTTACAAAGGTGACAATCTAGAAAATTGTTTTCCTTCACAATAATTTTTTAAATAATAGCGAAAAACTGAAAAGGGAACATAATTTGTATCTCCTATTAGAGATCAGATCTGAAATGAAAGACCTTGAGTTATACAATTAAGTATTGATTTTGTTGATCTATATTTAATTCTCATAGCAATTTAGTTGTTTTTACCCAATAGTGTTTTGCAGTTATACTTCACTTGAAGCAATGCCCTTCTTGCTTTTGTGTTAATCTAAAAACTAAATTGCCCAGTGCATGAGAGACATAAATAAAGTTCATTTTATTCTTGTGTGTAACTGATTCTGAGCCCTTTAAAGTGCTGGTTAACTAAACTTAGACAGCTGGAAAATACATTTATCCCACAGAATGGTTCATTGCCAATATTGGGCTCTGGAATGCCTTATAAGCATAACCTGACCTCCAGGCAATCAAGAGCTCCTGCATGTTGCCATACAGAGGAAACGGACTGGCTGTTGCATCCCGTTCTGCATCCCAGCTGTGAGTCCTTTGTACCTGGGAACCAGCCCATCTTTCCTTTTGGACCTGCGGAATCTTTGTGCCATTCACGACAACCACAGTTGTGACTGGTCCTTGATCATACAGCAAGGAAAATGCATTCTACCCACATGTAACCTCTCATTTTTATAGTTTAAAAATAATCTAATTTGATGTATTAATGTAGAAATAACACCTATTTATAATGTATCAGTGTAACTGCAGGCTAGTTTTGTTTTCCTAATTTGCTGTGCTTGAAGTGACATGCCAGATTTTATTATATCACTAATGGGCTTTAGTTATTCCCTTTAGGATGTTGCCAACAAAGAAACATTATTCTGATTCATGACTCATGAGTTTATTTCAAAGTGATGTGACTCGTGATGAATGTCTGTATTATGTCAGATAGAGTTTCTCCTCTTCTGACAACCAGTCATTGCTCTCAGGTGGCATAGAGCACCCCATACTGACTAGCTACAAAACTCCAGTGGTGGGAAGCTCTCCACTTACACAGAGTAGAACAACAAATGCTTGTTGTACCCTAAGGCTATAACAGTATGGATTTTCTATATAAAAATATAGTTAGTATAAGTAAAACAAGCTATACATTGCTGTTTAGCTTGTGCTCACAGAGGCAGTGTGAAAATCGCAGTCCTTTTCTGCACTGAGCCTTTTGTTAATTTTTTGCTTAGACCAAAAGCTGTGACTACATCTTTTTCTCTTTTTCCTTAAGCTGATACTTGGGAAAACATCTAAGTGACCACACTGAATGCAGCAGACACCTTGTTTATTCATAGAGCAGATGCAGAACAGTCAGCAGCAAAGTCAACACCTTCAGGCTGAAATGGCTTTAAGTATTACTTCTGAGAAGAATCCTGTCTGAGAGCAAGCACGTACCCTTGGTCCCATCTTGGCTTTTCTAGCAACACTGAACAAAACTGCCACCTCCTGTTTTTCTTCTTCCTGTGGTGATAAAACCACCTGTTCGTTATGCAGGAAGTCACTACTAATGTAGGAAAGATTTGACTGCAACCCATGACCTAGAGATTAGGTGCTCTTTGCACTGCTACCAAATCTCACCCAGTTTTCAGGACATCAGATGTGGTGCCAAGTGTTCAGTCTGCAGGAAAGGCTACAGGTTCCCATCAGCGAGACTCTCAGATGCATGAAAGAGCTAATTGCTTTAGAATGCACAATACTAACATCTTCAGGCTAACCCTTGTTCTTTGTTAAATCTGTGACTCTGCTGAGGTCAGAAACAAATCGACAAAACTAAAGAATTTACCAAACAAATTCTAATAATAGCTGCTTTGGTTTTGCCTTTCGATTCATCTAGCAGCTGTTGTAACTGCCAAGAAAAATAAGAAACTTTAAGGATGAATCTAAATAAATTCTCTTTGGTAATTTTTCCAAATTGTATCTATAGTAACTACAGAAAAAAATCTTCAAGAACTCAGGGTAACATTTGTTCTGGCACACCAAGTTTAAAGAAATTATCAGTGACTTTCCAACTCTAGGAACGTAAATAATTTTGTTACTGTGAGAGAAAATGATTTGTTGGTCATGCGGTGTCTTCCATTGATGTCTCTGCTTAAAGTTTTCTTTATTTTTGCTCATGGGGCTCAAGTTGAGTTTTCTTCCACGTGTCAAGGACTAGAGTATCTAATTTTAATTTTCTGACTACAAAAATATTTGTATTTCATATATGATTTAACAGAAAAAGGACCAGATTTAAGTGCAGCTGTACTAATAAGATTGTGAGATAACATCAGATTGTACATATTGTACCTCAGGTACCTGTGTACAGTTCTAGCATATTAATATCCCCTACCAATAGTCCCATCCAGATGACAACACATTTTTACCTGATTATTAAATTAGCAATAGCTGGTCCTAGCTCCTAGAATAATACTAGGCCTGAAACAGTGTGCTGTAGCTGAGCAGATTATACCTACATCAAAAGAAAAAATGTAAAGTATTGCTGTCCACATCACACGACCATTACCTTTGTATACTCTTGCAGTAATGTCTTAAAGAAAAGGTTTGGGTTTGGTTTTTTTTTTACTGAAAAAAAGAAAAGACATTAAGCCGTCTAACAGGACAACTGTATATCCAAAAAAATCCATTACTTATTTCTGAATTTTCTGTCTACTTTAGTAATAAATTTTGCTACAACTTTTAGAATAACATTTTCCTTGAATTCTTGATGTATCATAGATGTTCTATTCACTGCTGTGTCTTTTGCCCAGTGGGTTTCACTGATAGGCTTCACTTCCTTGCACTTTCTTTTGATTCAGTGATTTTACTTAAAATTTGTAGAGAATACTTTTGTTCCCTACGGTTTCTCAAATATATTTTATAGCCTTAGATTAAATGACAAACTAGGGTGCGATTAAAGTAGGATTGTAGTCTAGGTTGCGCTTGCAGGGTGTACTAAATTATTGATACTGTATATATGCAGAATATACCACTGAATTCACTCCAGACTGTCCAGTGGTTTAAACCTGCCCTTCAGCCAGCTGGAGAGCCTGCTCTCATTTTGAAATGTCACCTGGGCCACCCGGTGCAACAAATACTCCAGGTCACTCTGCTCCTCCTACCCAGGAGTTGAAATTGGCCCCGTTTGAATCAAAATTTTTACCACAGACCTCACTAAGACCAGTATTGAGTTCTTGCAGCCCCAAGTCTGTGCTAAGCAGCCTCATCCAATTTATCTAAAGAAAAGCTGTGGAGTGGGGGAAATATACCACAGAAAAATCATTTAGTCTGTCATATAATAAAGTACTTTAGGTTTAGTACTCTGAAGAGGAAAAAGTGCTAATATATATGTTATTGATGCCATGCCTCTCATCTGGCCTTCAGAGAAGGGAAACAACTGTTTCAGCAGGATTGTATAATATATCAAATGAGAACAAAGGGAAGACCATTTTAAGCTGAAATTGTGGAAAATTTCTCTTGAAGAGTCCTAAATTTGTGTTTGTTCCAGTTACTCAGGGTTACATTGTTCTGTTTTGGAAAGCATTGTAATTACAGATAATGGAGACCTTAGTTTTAACTGTCATCTAAAATCAGAATCTGGTATAACGTCCCCTAAAACCTTTTAGACTTAAGATTAATTAATGAAGCAAACAGAAAATTCTCCTTTCCCAAGACTTCAGTATCTCCTGTTGCTTTGCTTAAGTTCATTTGAAATATTTGATAGAAATACTAACCTAATCCAGGCGTTGTCAGCTTATGAAATATGACAGCATCACAACAGAAACAGTCATTGGACTGGCATTTTGATTTTTATCTAACTAGCCATAAAAACAAGCAATCAAACTGTGTAACAGTTTGTTCTTCTTGCTTGAGATTTCCAGGGCTAAGCAGCACAGCATGCACAACAGTTGACTTGAAACTTGAATTTCAAAAATGACCCTTTACAAAGGCCTACGCAGTGACCCACATCAGGCATGCATCTGGCCATGCTTTATCTTCAGTGTGCTTAAAATACCATTTCATTTTCTGTCTAAACCTACGTATTAATGTCTTGGGTTGACAGTAATTTAATGATTGAGCCTTCGCTGTCTGATGCTAATACCAAGACTGAGGAACGACTTGCAGTCTGACAGCCTATCCCAACTTCCTTGCATCTTCCCTCTCCCAGAGGTCATTGGATGCTGAATGCAAAACGCCGAATGTTCTCTCATATTCATGCAATAATATTATCTGTAAGAGGAGTTAGTTGCACAGATTCTAAAGCCCCCTGTGTATGCAGTTCCCTGGGTACCCCTTGGTCAGATCTCTGATTGAAAATGCCAGTGGCTGACAAAGGGATAAAATTACTCCTCTATAATCCTACTGTGCGTTTTTAATATAATGTGCTAATATGTTGGCCAGTGTTCCCGCAGAATTACAACACTTCTCCGAGTAGGCCTGGCCAATATCTGATTGATTCTGGTCTGTGGGGATTGGCCCGGTTCAGTATAATTTCCTGTCTTGTTGCTTTCTTGTCTATTAGAGAGGGTTTGGGTCGGTGGCAATCAATAGGCTTACACATGCAAAGCGTGAGGTTATTCTCTAGCAAGTTTCATGTAATCTATGGAAAATGCTATTTTCTCCTTTGAACGTGTCTATGCACTGGTTTTTTAACAAACTCCAAACTCTGCTTAAACAAATGCCTGTTTAAACATAACCCCCCTCAAAGTATTCTTAAAGATATAAATGACTGTGAAGATGCTGGAGATGCTTAACACGTGCGTACCCAGGATCTGCTGCTTAAGATGTTAATAGCAGTCAACTGGTTTGTAAATGGAGTCCTGTTTGTCTCAGCAGAATCACGAGTTACGATTTATCCTAAGTTACCATAAGTCATGATTTATCTTAAAACGAACGTTAACGTTCTGTTTAATTGTAACAGAGATTTAAGCATTGAACAATCTGTTTCCGTTAACCCTGTGAACTTTGGAAAGACAAAAATTAACTGTACAGTAGGATAACTTTATTTTTCTAAGAAATATGTTTCTAATATTTCCCTCGCTTATTACAGAAATTGAAGCAAACTGAAGAAACAAAAGAAGATTCCCAGAATAGATTATCTAAAATTTCCCTGGAGTCCCTCAATAAATTTAACAGCAATAATGTACTTTTATTAGAAAAAGAGAAGAACTGTCTGAACAAGGTTGAAGGACAGAAGGAAGAAAACGGAAAGAACGAGGAAGCTTCCCTAAATAGCTCGGGTAGGCAGGACGTGGACAATTTAGAATCCTTGAGTGACTCTCTATACGACAGCTTCTCCTCTTGCACCAGCCAAGGCTCCAACGAATTATAGAGACGCTTCCCAGTGGGCAGTGACTGCGGCACCTCATGGAGCTGAAGGAGCGAGGGGGATGCAGAGACGGTGGGATCAAAGTTCTCCCTGGGGATGGCCGTACTTGTGGCAGGGGGCTCTGGCTTTCCCCCGCCCCACAGCAATAAGAAAGGCAAGCCGGCTGCCTCTGACACGACACGGAACACGGAGAACGGTTAAGCGGAAAAGAGTCTTAATTTTGCACTTTTGTGAATATTTTGTACAGCTGTAAATATCTTGGGAAAATATATTTGTAGGGATAAATGACAGCAATAAATATTAAATTGGTGCTATGCTCCTGTAATGGCAGATGACTAACTTAAAGAAATCGATGTTAATATTAACAAGAAAAGTTAGTAGATTTTTTTAAGAAAGATTTATAATTGTTCTAGTCTTAAAACTGTATGTAGAAACACTGCGTTACCATGAACCTGAGCCTGCCAAATCGTCTGTAACAAACTTTCTTCGGCTCCCTGTTACAAAACATACTTTAATTTCTTATTCTTAGTGAAATTCCATACAGGTGTTCTACGGGAACGTGCGTTTTGGTTACTGCAACTTCACAACAGGCATCTTATTTCGAAAGGGTTTTGACTTTTGGCACGGTGAGAAAATGAGTAGAGTAAAAGGCCCGATACTGCCAGTATTGACTTCATCAATCATGTGCGTAACTGTTTGAAAGATCGGGGTCAAACTAATTCACTGCTGACACAAACGGGAGCCTTGGAGGAACGAGAACTCCACAAACCGCCCTCTGCTTCCGACTGCGATGCGGCTCCTCTGCTCCCAACCCCTGCTGGGCTCATTTCTTACCATTTCCCAAACGTACCCGTTTTGGGTTGGCTTTTTTTTTTTTTTTGCATTACCTTTTGTAGTCCCCGTTTGGTCTTCATTAAATTGTAAATGCTAATTTTTTTTAATTTTTTTTTTTTTTAAAGTCAAAACTCAGCTCCTGTTGGAGACAGACCTCAAGAGGTCTCCTCCAGCCGGGACAGCTGTATGGCTGTGTTGGTGCGACCCAGTTCAGACACACCTGGGAGCCCGGGGGGAATGGCACGTTGGGTGTTTTTTGTTTGTTTTTTTTTTCTACAAAGGTTGTTTATATGTAAGGGAAAGTCTATTTCAAAGGTTCTGTGTATTTTTTCTAGATGTGAAGTATTTATAACTGCTTTTTTGTACAGCAATCTGTAAACTAGATATATTTGGGATATTTCTAGACTCTACAGTTTCTTTAGCACATGCCTGTTAATCTTTGAAATATTGTATAATCAGTGTTAATATTTTGTGCAATTTGTTATATTTTATGTCCTTGCCGCCGTAAACTTGCAACGTCTTTTAAGAAATTTTCATCGAAACATCTTTCGTAAATAAAACTTCTCTCGCGTACCTGTGCCTACAGGGGGGCTTTTTGGAAGGGGCTGGTGGAGACACCTCAGCGGGAGGGTGGGAGCAGCCCCCCCCCGGCCCAAAAAGCTGCTCGGCCGGGGAGAAGCCTGTGCCCCCCTCCCCGGGGAAGGGGCGACGAGTTACCTCCTGCGGCTGGGTTAAAACAGGGAGAACGTTCCTGCCTCCACGACGGTCCCGCCCCGGGCCAGCACGTAGGCGGCCGCTTGCCGGGCCGGGCTGCGGGCACCGTGCGGGGCATCTGCTCCTTCCCCAAACTTTGCCCATCTCCGCGGGGCGGCTGGCGGGGATCCCCGCCCCGCTCCGCCGGCGTCACATGGTGCTCGGGGGGAGGAGGAGGAGGAGAAGGAGGAGGAGGAGGGAGGGGAGAGCCGCCCCCCAGCTCTCGCTTCTCGTACAGTTCCTTCTAGTCTCAGTGCCCGACTCCGGCGAGGCTGGAGCGCGGCGAGGGGCTGGGGGGCGCGGGAGCCGGGCGGGCCCTGGGCAGCGGAGGCGGCGGGGAAGCGGCACAAGTGCGCGGCGCCCCCGCTGCCTCCCTCCGGCTCCTGCTGATGCCCCTTCGCGACTGCTCGCCAGCCCGGCGGCCGCGGCTCCGGGAGGATGCGGCTCTCCCTCCTCGCCGCAACTTTCTGGGGATTGTGCCTGGTTCCAGGTAAGGGGCTCCCAGCCGCTCCCCTGGAGGGCAGGGAGGCTTCCTCCCCTTCCCAGTCCCTCGACGGAGCTGGCGCCGGGCGCTCAGCGGGAACCGGGTAGCGAAGCCCGACGAGCAACCCCGCCGCCTGCGAGAGCGCTGCCCGGTGTCCCCGGCTGCCCGCAGGGCCACGCACCCGGCACCGCATCGCAGGGAGCTCTCGTTCCCCGGGCGGCGGGCTGGGCATCAGCCCCTGCGGCGGTGAGAGGCGGGCTGGGGCTGCGGGGGCTCGGCGGAGGGCTGGGAGGAGCGGCTCCTGGCGTGCGGAGCACCTCGTTTGCATGATAAAGGAGGGAAGTGAAGGATGCTCCGTAGCTGTAATTGTGCATGGCAAAATAGTAATTAAATCATTTGTAATTAATTAGTAGCTAAGTAAACCCGTCGGCACAGAGAAGAGCCGCAGCGCATCTATTAGCCGGGTTGCTCTCTCCGGAGCGCGGATAGTTTTTAGCCCGCTGAGCCGAGGGCAGCCCCGGGGCCGGGCGGGCGAGGGGCAGAGGCTGCCGGTGCCGGTGTCCTGCCGGTGCCGGTGTCCTGCCGGTGCCGGTGTCCTGCCGGTGCCGGTGTCCTGCCGGTGTCGGTGCCGGTGCCGGTGTCCTGCCGGTGCCGGTGCCGGTGCCGGTGTCCTGCCGGTGCCCCGCCGCCTGCTGGTGGCGGTGTCCCCCGCGCCGCGGCGGGGATGCCGGGCCGGAGCGGCTGTAGCTCCAGAGCCCCCCGCGGAAAGGAGCCCGCTTCCTAACCAGGTGCCAAGCACGTAAGGCATAGCCTCAGCTGAGCGGGCGGCACGTTTATTTTACGTTATTTTTGTCAAAGTCTTACTTTTGCCGACCAAAATTCGTTGAGGGAAAGATAAGGATGATTTCTGGCACGTGTTGATTGTGACTTTTTTTCTTTTTTTCTTTTTTTCTTTTTTAAAATATTATTACTACTGGTGTTCTGAGCAAAATACTATCTGTTCCAGGCTTGGGTTTGCAGATACAGTGCTACCAGTGTGAGGAGTTCCAGCTAAATAACGACTGCTCTGCTCCAGAGTTCATCGTGAATTGCACAGTGAATGTTCAAGATATGTGTCAGAAAGAAGTAATGGAAAAAAGTTTTGGTAAGAATTTATAGTTCTGTTTATTTGTGTTGAGTGGCATTTGTTGGTTTTGGCTCCACCCATTCATGGTCTTCAGCTACGGATGAATCTGACATTCCTACCTAAAGGGACCAGATTCAATTTCTTATACTTCTGAGTGACTTTGCAACTCAATAAAGTTAATCATTTTCCTTTAAAACTGGTGTAAAAGCGGAAGGATGCAAGCCGAATGTTGATAAAGCTGTTAATAGTCTTATGGGTCTCAGATTTAGTTTCCCTGCACTGGGAAATTAATAACAACAAGTTAGTTTAATCTCATTACAGTTAATTACATGGGCTTTTCCCCCAAGAGATGGAAGAGCATTAAATTAGTAATTCCCTCCTTTCTTTTATTTACTCTAGCAATTCATATACTCTGAAGGTTCATCTTAAGGGAAGGAAAGTCTAGTCTTCTTTGCTTTCATCCATAAAAAAAAACCCTGTCAAGCAAAAAGGAGGGATAAAAAAAAAACATTTTGGGGAGCTTGGGGAGGAGAGCACAAATGGATGTACTTGTCATACTTATTTTCTAAGTCTAAGGGGGCTTTTCCCATAGTGTAATTAAAGTTGGTGTATTTGGAGATAAATGTGTTCAAGAGGTGTGTGAAGGAAGCGTGTTTGTGGGAGTTCATGCAGCATCGTGCTGTTGATGCTGACAGCCGTGAAGACACTGGGCATTAAAAAAGGCAAAGTGGCAGTAATTTGCTGGTGTGCCTCAACTTCGATGTGACCTCCGTTCCAAGCATCAGGCTTAGGAGCAGAGGGCAGGTTGGGACTTCAGCATCCTGACTGAAGGGGAAGCTGCCCTCTGGGACTGTGCAACTTGGAGCTGAGGGTAGTGCTTTGGAGTTCACTGATATAAAGGACTGACACACTCATAAGCTAAGCTGTAGTCTGTCCTTTCTCAGTGAGTCCTTCAGTAACAGCAGGATCCCTCTCCACCGAGCAAATATGTGCAGCTTCTCCCTTCAATGCTAACGCTGGTTCTTTGCATTAGAAAACTATTCACTGGTATTTTCAAAGTGCTTATCAATCATCTAGGTTCACTTGTGCTGGCAGTTTCAGATCACTACATTAGGAATCATAGAAAAATAATAAGAATTGTTGTTACCTGTTACCAACACTAGCTGAACTGCTGGCTCTTCTGTTTTATCCTGGGTAACATCAGCCACAGTGTATTTCTGTAAAATATGTAGAAGCTCTCCAGTGTAAATAAATAAATAAAATGTTTAAAGGAAGATTAGTCTCTTTTAAGCTACATTTCTATTTCAAATGTACTTTGAAAGAGGGTGGGGATGGGACAGAGCTAGGGCTTGCAAGGTACTTTTAAAGTCTGAGTATCTCTAAATGAATGAAGGCTTTGCTATTGCACACCACAGCTTCTGTGATAGGATTTAATAGGTTTGAATGGATGCTGTGATGATTTGAAGGGCTGTAGACATGGACAAAAAAGTCAGTTCTCACTGAATTTTTAACAGTTGTTTTGTGTTTGATTTTGCTTTGTTTTTGTTTTGTTGGTTGGGGTTTTTTTTAAGTATCCTTCCTGGTTCCTTCATGTTTTCATTTCAGTACAACACTAGACTGTATCAGCCTTCCAGAAGCATATCTGCAGTCTTCCCTTCAAGTAAATGTTAGGAAAGTGTTTTCAGTCAAAATAAACCACACAGATTAAAGCGCAACTCTTCTGGACCAGTGGGCTTGCACGTGTGCATACGCACACCCGCGGATGCGTTAAGAGGCAGCCACTTGTGTGCTGCCCGTGTAGGATCGGGCGGGCAGTCATGCATCTCTTCTTAGACCAGCAGGCAAGGCTGCAGTCTGGCCAGTGTGACTGTAGCACATTGAAAACGCAAACTGGAACTGTTTTAATAGATTTTAGACATATATACATAACTTGTTCTTACTTCTATGCAGAAATCGGTTTGCAACATAGTAAATAAGGAGCTCTTAAAAGAAACTTCTGGGTGGTATTTCTTTTCTTCTTTCCCCCCCCACCCC
>VZRU01014918.1:118165-189852 GCA_013398155.1 Pedionomus torquatus
CATCTGGAAAACACTGATCGTGGTTACTTACAGTATTTAATTAGCTGTTTATAAGTCAATTAGTAAATTTCATGATAAAATTTTTGGCAAGGTGCAAAGTACTTAAACCACTCATGAGCTCCAGAGAGAAAGTTGAGAAGATGAGGATAGGAAGAGTTACTGTAAAATGAACTTGTGTTCCTTTGTAGGACATGGTTGGATATGGTTATATTACTCTTAAACTTAGACTTGCTTAAAATGTTATTTTAACAGTGCATTGAGAATCATACATGAAAGGATTTGTGTTGGGGAACCTTAATTTGTATTTTAAACCACTGACAACATGATCTCTTTGGGGAAGCATGATGTCAGAAGAATGACTGCTTTTCAACATTCAGTGGCTTTCTAACACATTTAGAACCTTATTAGACAAAATATTTATAATCACATTCTCTAGAAAACAGAGAGCAAATCACAACATGACCTTTTGCAGTCTGCATTGTATGATGTATGGGAACAGTTACTAGCTAAGGAATAGACAATTATCATACCAAGCCCACTGACGGGCGTAAAAACTAATATGAAAACTAAAAAGAAGGTAAACTTGCAGATTCACCAAAACTGGAAGACTGAAAATTTCAGTGAAGTAAGATAATTGGAACTCCTCAGGGTAGTAAAACAAAGGAAGAGTGTCAGTTCATACACACGTTCCTTGTGCTTGTCCTTATGAACAACACTATTAAGAGAACACCCAAACCAAATCACATACAAATCATAAAAGCACACTGACACTAGAACTGGAACAGCTGTTGGGGGCTTCACATGGATTGTGTGTGCCACAATATGAACAGACCACTGTTGGCTCATTTTTTGCTTGGAGGACATGGGCAAGATTAAGCACCAAATCTAAAAGCTGCATGGAGAAATTCTGCAAAATCTTAACAGCACACCTCAACACTTGCCTTGATCCGCCTGCTAACCTTCTGAGTTACATTAAACTGTAAAACCTTTCTACATGCTTGAAGCCGTGGTTCTGTGTATGTCCCTAACTCCTGGTCCAATCTTGAGAAGGCATTTTTGTGACTGCTCAAGGATGCCTTGTTCCTGGACTCTAGCTGGGCATAGACTGTTTTCTAATGCTCTGAAAGACTTGATGTAGTAGGCATACTGGGTGTGCCTGCAGAAGACTTTGCTAAAGCAGTGTTTGTGGAATGAATTGCAGAAGACAAGTCTGACTTTATGTATGCCTGCGAAATGGGATAGGTACAGAACACTGTAGCAAAAGCTTTTTGTAAAAATGAGGAGTATCAGTCATTATCCATGAGACAGAGCCTGTGGCTTGGAAAGGTTACTGTTGGACAAAGAGACATTGTCTACTTGACAGGAGTCAAACTTTAAGAGTTTTGTGACCATTGCAGAAAGCTGTTTCAGAGTGGTTGGGTCATAGGGTGGGGAGGTGACTGTCTTTTTTAGTTGGCATCCTAATTGCCTATTTCAGCTTCTGAGACTCTATGTATTTTGCTGAAGAACAGTCTCGGGAGTACAGGTGCAAGCTAAAGCTACAATCTGCTAGGATTATAGTTGGCTCTTAAGTTGGAGATTCATGCTTACACTTGCTCTTTTTTGCCTGTAACAGAAGAGGCGGAGGTGCCTAATAAGCCCTTTTCAAGCAGTAAGAGAAAAAGCTTGGATCTTCTGGTGCCTTCTGCATACACACAGTGTAAGAAACAGGTGTGATGTCACCTTTTTTGGTTGTCCTAGTAACAAGTTAAGCTGTTATTCAAGAGAGAGTGTACTAAGCTCTGCAGACAGGGTAGGTGGAGAACTCTCACTTCTGGATTTGAATAAATTGTATCATGAATTGGTTGCTGCTATCAAGACTGAATGTACCTACTCATGGCCAAAAGAGAGTGCCAGGGTGGGGATGCACAGGACTCAACTGCAGCTAAGCAGGGGGGTTGAGCTGACAGCTGGGGAGGTGTGTACAGAATGGATCTAGGTGAGCAAATCGGTATTACAATTAGAAACCACAGACAACCCCTGAGATCTACACCATCACTTCTTCGCATGGAGCAAGGCAGAAGTGCTGCAGAAATAGCAGTTTGGGCATTGACACTAAATGTACGATCGTGTGTGGGGCAGAGAGGTGTAACAATGGGCAAGTTGTTCAGTCTAGGAGTAAATTTTCAATGCCCAATTTAAGCCCAAGTGGTTTTTGGTTTGTTGTTTTTTTCTGTTGTTGTTTTGTTTTATTCTTTAAAAAAAGTAGTCATAGTAGGTCTATGTAGAAGGAGAGAGTGTGGAATATTGTTGCGTTATCACAGAGATATTCTACTTGCATACTCCCCTCTCTTTATGTACAAGTTCTTGAACTACATCCTCAGCCAAACTCCCAAACCTTGAAGAAAAAGAAGGAAAATCAACTGGTCAGTAGTAGGTACTTTAGAGCAAAGCACCATTATAGTGCCTGTATATATGCATAACCTATACTGCTGCTGGGGGGGCTTTAATCTGTGGAAAAGGATAAATTATTTGGTACTCATCCATCAAGAGACTAGGCAACAAATGTACTAACTGTATATTGGTAAATACAATAATTGATCACTAATGTGAACTGTTGAGGGTAGGTAGCTGGGAATGACACCATCCCAGTAAGTGCAGAGTGTAAAATGCCCTTGCCTAGCCAGCAACTTGGAACAGCCTGAGGGAGAAGAAAAACTCCCAGAAAAGTTTGTAATTATATTTCTAGGTGATGTGTTAATGAATGCATCAAGCTGATTGCTCAAGCAAGAATATCCGGTAATTAGCAGTTATGTCTGTGGTATGAGTCTTATGAGGCAGATAACCACTGTGAAGAACAGTCTGCAGTTCAGCCTGCTGGTGGCAAACAATTTGGGAAGATTTCAGAAATAGTTTCAGAACTGGCTCAACAGAACAATAAACCACTGAGAGAGAGGAGTCTGGGGGAAAGTCTCTAGCGAGAATCCTGTAAGGCTGCTGTTGTCCCCTCGGAACTCAGTGGGTGAACTGCAGTAATGGGGGTCCGTTAAACTGTTTGCTGGAGCAAGGACAGTAGCGTCCCTGGCATCCAACCACAGAAGTCAGTTGTACTGATTTATTTTCTATTACAATTAAGTTGGACTCGCAATAAGATAGGAAGAAGGTTTAAGAGTATTTTTCCTGCCTTTCTTAATTCATACTGTTTAAAGTGCAGTTGCTTTTTCACACTCATGGTTTAAAAAAAAAAAGTGGCAGTCACAGCTGAAGTGTTTTAAAAAGGCCAATCCTGTAGTGCCAACATTCTCTCTTTTTAACATCAATCTTTTATGCCTGTTTCCATTGTATCTTGATATAAAGATACTCAGAGAAAAAAGCACAGCCTTTCTATGATGCTCGAGCTCAGTTTGTACCTGATGCTTTGTAAAAAGCACAGTTAGTGTATGATAGCAGCTGATTAGCGAGCTCAAATTAATCTATCAGTACTTAAAGGAAAAAAGCTTGGATGTGAAGGGCATGTCTTTAGCCAAGTAGCTATTGGAAACTTGATAGAAGTGCTGACTTCTTTCATTATGTAAAGAATCTTATTACATTTCAGGTTCCTAGAGCTGGGAATAGGAATAAACAATCATTTGGGAGTTGAATTTTCTGTTGTAAGACATATTTACAGAAAAGCCACAGGAGAAGCATTATAATGAGATTTTACTAGTACCTACATTGCTCTCTCTGTTTAGGCATGAATGTAGTCCATCTGTGAGTGAAACTTTGAGTTGTAAAATTTCAGTTTGTGCAGGAATACCGGTGTTTTGACTTCAAAAGGTGCTCAGGATTAGTCTGTGGAATTTATCGTGCAGAACAGAGCTGTTCTAAACACATGGAGTTAAGCTGCTGGACTTTGACTTTAATTTTTTCTTGCAGAAGAGGTCTCCTAGAATTGCCTGGTGAAAATCATGCCTCAGAGGGCATTATCTAATTGTCTACAGGAAAATTGCAAAGTACATAATATTTCAGGGACCTAACTA
Organism: Pedionomus torquatus; assembly: GCA_013398155.1. Lineage (NCBI taxonomy): Eukaryota > Metazoa > Chordata > Aves > Charadriiformes > Pedionomidae > Pedionomus > Pedionomus torquatus. The sequence continues at coordinate 122,164 of VZRU01014918.1, forward strand.
ATAAATCATTTGTTCAAATTGTGACCAGGGCTTTGCAGGTATCCTGTGAAAAGATAATGTTAGGAAGAGAGTGATCTATAAAACAATGGCAATAGGAAATCTGCCAATGTCAAAAGCTTTTTAGAGGCTTGGTCTTTGAGGGGAAAGTTGAGTTTCACGGCTGTTCATAGGGAAGACTGGGGAACGGCTGAGTCTGGTGGGTGGCTGTAGCTGCAGGGAAGGAATCTATGTCGAGTTGCATTGAATACAGGATTCCTTTCTCAAGAGGGAAGGGGAAGGAAAAAAGTTAATTGTAGCCACGGGAAGAGTCACATCTGTCTCTGCTCTTGGAAGACTGCAGGAGGAACATGGACAAAGCACTGGGACTTTGTGGGAAACGTAGCTGAGATTTCAGCATTGTAAGCCAGTCAGTGGCAGCGCAGTGGAGGCTCCTTGACAGCAGTGGTTTGTCAATAGAGACAGGGCGTTCTTCTTCTTTGCAAACTATAGTAATAAAGATTCTGCTCCTTGATCTGTCTGTTTTTGCTGTTACGGCTAGAACAGCCCGTAGCTCCTCTTCCTTCTTGAGAAAAGGCTCTACCTGCTGTTTTGATTGATTGAAGCTTACTGGAGACAGAGGAAGATTTAACACTGACTTGGGGGCTTCTCTTCATAAATTTAACTTAACAGATAGCTTTAAAACACGTTTCAGAGTTTAGATTTGCAGAGGGAGAACACAAAACGGGGAAACCGCTACATTGTTGGGAGGGCAGCAATGTTGTGACAGTATAAAATAATTGCTTTAATTAAAAAATCTCTGAATCCTTCTTTCTGAGCATAACCCAAACAGTGCGTTGGTGCTCTACAAAGCACTTCATACAAAGCAGTCCCTACTGCAGGGGTATGTACTGGACTGTGTAGGTGCTGTAGTGCTTATTTCTGGAGTCTCCAAGTACTGAACAAGTATCTGCAGGTGCTGTAAGCTCATTACCTACAGGTCATATTCCTGCTTCATTACCTGCGAAAAAGTCTTGATTGCTGTGTATTTAAAAACATTCCAGGGCCATGCTGCAGGATGCAGAGGCACCGTTCTCCAAGGGAGTCTTGTTCCCATGCTCTTCAGAAGAAAAAGAAACTTTTGAGAACCTCGTATTCAAAAGGAATAGTGATTTTATTATTCTTAGAACTATTTACCTCTTTTTGTTACTACAAGGCAATACAAGCAAACCTCCATTATCTACTTAGGTCTGTGTTTTTCCGAACAAATTTGTACTGTATCACTTGCAGGAAAATTTTAGGGTAATGGGAGGTGGAACTGTCACAGCCATTTTCCACTGTGACAGGGGAAAATGCAACTCTGTATTTTAAAGCCTTTATAAACCATTTTAAAATACCAGCTATGTGCATCAGAATGTACATTTTACAGGTAAAAGCAATTTGAGAAATTATAATCTTAATTAGATTATTAATTAAAAATAGATTAAATGAAATTACATTACAAAAAGGGAAGACTTTCAACTCAGAAAAGCCATTTCTGTGCAAATGGAAATTGTTGTTGTTGAGGGTATTAAGCTTCAAAGACAGCAAGAACTGAGATTACCTAGAAAAGTGTTTCTAGTTTTTCTTTAAAAATAAAAAATAAAAAAAGAAGAAGAAGGGGGGGTTGGGAGATGAAAGTTTTGCTGTTAGTCATTCTCCTTTTACTCCTGGGTACTTGTTTCTGTGCGGCAAATGAACAAGAGAAGGAAAAAATGCTCAAAAAGACAAATGAACAGTGTAGAAAACCGTAGTTATTTTGACACCTTAAACAGACATGTTCAACAACAGAAACAGGAATAATTTTCAAACTAAGCACATTTCAGTTATAGCTATTCAAACACTTTATTCCAAAAGATGAAGAATTCTGGTGCTAAAATGCATCATTTGATAAGCATTATGCAAATCAAGTTTGTAATGTTTTTGGTTCCAACTAGAATCAAATAAAAGACAATTCCCAACCAGAGTGACTGATTCTCCTGCAGTGCAGAGCTGTTTGCCACGGACAGCTGAGGGGTCCAGCTTCATCGCCAGGGTGGCTTTGGAAATGTAAACTGGTTTTGAAGCAGTTTTCAAGCACAAAACTAAGTAACCTTTGTTCTGTGTCACAGGAATCATGTACCGCAAATCCTGCGCATCTTCAGCGGCGTGTCTGATAGCCTCTGCTGGGTACCAGTCCTTTTGTTCTCCAGGGAAGGTGAACTCTGTTTGTATCAGCTGCTGCAACACTCCACTCTGCAATGGGCCCCGGCCGAAGAAGAGAGGGAATTCTGGCGTGGTGCCGAGGGCACATGCGATAACCACTGGCCTGCTCCTTAAATTGGCGCTTTTGTTTTGGTATTGCTAAACTTCAAGCAAGTTTTTTGCCCTGATACAGTTTGTTCTGTCTCTTCCTTTCTTCAAAGACACTGCAGTTATTTTCTGTTTGTTTCCAAATCTCTGTCAACAAGCAAGGGAAGTTCAGTGGCTGTGGGGAGAGAGGGGCTGATGTTTTTGGCAGCTAATGAATTCGGTTAGCAGATTGAATTTCCAGTGTGCACTTAAAAATCCCAGCAGCAGGATACAGAACTCCTGCTCTTTTTGCGTAATTGGAAACAAATCCATCTGTGTTATTCCTTTTAAGATGTAGTCAATTCCTCACTCATTTGAATTTCCGTATTTCTAAGTTCATTGCTAATCATTAACCTTGCCTTATGAAGTCATACTTGATGTTCACAAAGGCCGTTTTGTTTGTCTGGACTGGGCTCTGAGCTACTCTCTAGCGACACAACTTCCGAACTGGGATCCAGTGGTTGAAGACTCGGTTTCTGTGGACTCCAGTCAGGCTTGGTCTCATTCTGAAAAGTACTTAAAGAAACTTTGTTGTTGCCCCTCGCAGAAGAATTGCGCCTGGACAACATGGAGAGCAGCGGGCGTAGAGACCGGTTGCTGCTCACTCTGGAGCTCAGGTTGGCTCTGAGTAACTTCTCCTTGTTGGCATGCTGTATGGTCAGGCGGCAGCGGAGGACCTGCAGAAACACGCTGCGGAACTGCCGAGAAGAGATGTTGTAGAGGAGGGGGTTCACCACTGAGCTGAGGTAGAAGAAGATGTCGGCGATGGGGAGAAGAGTGATGTACGCTCTGAAGTAGGGGACAGTCCAGTTCTGCTTTGGTTTAGCAGCAGCCATGATCCTTCTAACCTGGTTTGGCATCCAGCATATTGCCAGAGTTGCAACAATCAGTCCTGCCAACAGAAAGAGGAAGAAAGGAGTGTGCATACATGGGGGGAAACCATAAAATACTTAGTATCAGTTCTGCACCTACTTGTTAGGAAATAGTGTCAATTTTTCAATGTTTTGCTTGACAGCTGTTTCTGCCGGTAGCATTTTTTTGTTTGTTGTTTTTAATAACTGTTACAAGGTCACTGCAGTACCTGCTCTGACAAAAGACTGCATCCTGCTTGGATAGTGGTTCTTCGTATCTATTGTCATTTATTAGTTTTCAAATTTTTCTTTCATTGATATCTGTGTCTTCAGAAAGAATGCTCTTTTTTTTTTTTGTCTGTGTTGTTACATTTCTTATGTCTTTCCCTTTACTTTGCAAAACAAACAAAATAAATAGAACCTATAGCCATATTAGATCAGGCAATACCCAGAAGAGATCAGATTCTTGTTTGTACTTTACAAAAAAAAAAAAAAAAATAATGTATGCATAATAATATATTTCCTGTTATTTTTGGTAAATTTCCTCTTACAGAAGATATTTTTAAGTAAAATATGTATGGATCTTTTTATGGTAATTAAGATATGTTGGGCTTTCTTAAAAATCAAATTCCAGTGGAATTAAATTATGAATGTAAATGAGCAAAACCCAAGCCTACTCATGAAAGTGTAAACAGTTTCAGATTATAAATTATGCTTAAAAATGTGGTATCTGACCATTTTGTATTTATATGTAAATATAAATACATGTTGCTGCATCACTAATGGCATTAAAAAGAGGGTGACGTAAGTGTTGGATGTCTGAAAAACTCTGCCTCTGTGGACCAGCGTTTCCCAGGGCTGCAGCGGTGACACCGTCCTCAGAAGAGCAGCCCTGGAGAAACGCATGGGTGAACTCGAGCGGGCCGTTCCCAGGCTGGAGCCGGGGAAAGGCGCTCAAATCCTCGCTGGCATCCATGGCCTCTGGCATGCGTAAGCACTGACAATCCAGACATCTTGCATGAAATACCAGGTACACAAAAATAATTCCCCTCGGTGCTCCCCCCACCAAGCACTGCTTCTGAAACACGATGCAGCCACCTGTTTACTGTTTCCACTTTGTTTTTCTCTTTGCAGGTAACGTGTCTTGTACGAACACCTAACAGGAGCAGAAGCTGCAGGCTGGCATCCCTGCTGCTGAGGCATAAAACAGTACAGAGTACCCTGAAGGTGCACAGTTTTCACTTCCAAGTAGACTTTTGTTACAGTGTTAATCTTCAACATCGAGCCTCCTTTTTCAACAGAAGCACAGAAATGTTTTAGTTCTTATCTGTCTAGACCAAGCCAGATTGCCCACAGTGAACAGGCTGTTGTAAGAAATCAGTTTTGAAATAGTGCACACCGATTTCTTCAAGCCAGGAAAATGATGCATCAGTAATGTAATGGGCAAGGAGGGGTGTTTTTTGAGACTGCCAGAGCTTAAATAGAGTATGTCCAAGTGCTCTCCACCACCACCACCAAGTGAAGAGAAGGTATGAAATGTCTTTTTTTTGTGTGGGTTTTTTTTTTTGGTTTTTTTTGTTTTTTTTTAAGAAATTAATTTTCTTAGTGAAAGCTATAATTATTTTAACAACTTTATGATCTCACTGAGATAGACAACTTTTATTTGGTTTTTGATCATTTGCTTCTGTAATCACTTACATTCACAATAATTTTGGTAGGATGGGGAAATAACATATCCTAAAATCACAGCAGCAGCTGAGGAGCCCTGGAAGGCTGTTGGTAGAAGGCAAGTTGCCCTTTGCTGTTCTTTAACCACCAGAACTTTCCTTGGCCATAGTCTCCTTATTCCCATTCCTGCGTGATGCCGTGCCCCTTTGCTTGGCTGCCCTGCTCTCCCACTGCTGCCTTGCCTTGTTTTTCAGTACATGTTGTGTCTCTGTTTTAAGCCGATCTGAATTGTGTATTAGTCCCGCAAGTTTTCCAGCCCTCAGTGGTTTTTTTCTCTGCTCTCAGCATAACAAATACAGGGGAAGTATTCTTCTGTCCTGGCATGGACCAAAGGAAAATAAGGAACTCTGAGCACTGACTTATAACAAGGTGGCAAAAGGATGACGATGGTCCATTGTGGCTTTTTTCTCCTGTGCAACTTAAATGCAAAGCCCACAAACCCAGGTCTGCGGAATTCTTGTCAAATTTTACCAAATGGTCGCTTTCAAGGGAAAAGAAAATAAGCTCTACAGTGTCAGTTTTTTGTTCTTAGTCAGAAATAGGATACTTCATCGTGCTGATTAATAGTTTCCTAAATTATGAATGCCGCTGTGAAAAACAGAGTGAACAATGTGTGCATTCATTTTTAGAGCTCAAATGCAGTGCTCTGAGATCTGTGTTTTTTTTTCTCGTATCTGGATTCTTTGCCACTGACCTTTCTTTTTAGTTCAAACTGCCAAATGCTTTAGATTCCCCCTTATAGTCTTTAGACACATTTGTTCTGGGGAACTGAATATTTCATTGCATGTGCAGCGAGTGAAAAATAAGCTGCTTGTGCCCTTGCTCAGAGCGGTGAGGATAGGCTTTTGCGGGGTGGGAGGAGATGTCTGTAAAACTTTGTTGTTTTCCAGGGATGAGTAATTGTTCATTTTTACACTTGGAAAAAAAAAAAAAAAAAGTCTGTTTATTTAAAGGGGATGCACCATGTAAATAAACATGCTGACAAATTCACAATATTTTTTCCAACTGTTCACAATTGCCATGGTACAAATGAAGTGCATCAGAGGAAAAGGTTTCTATTCAGGCTTTAGCATTTTAAATACTTTGAATCACTGCTGCCGCCAGTTTCAACTGATACCAAGGCTGCAGAAGTTTGTGTTGTGCCATCATGTGCAGATGCTGCTTTAAGAACATTGTCTCAGCTTGAGTGTAAACTAAACTGCATCTTACACGGGTGCTGATCCACTTTTCACTAGAGCTTTCTGTTTGCTAGTAATTAAACAACTCTCTCACGTTTCGTCTCCAGCTTTCCCTTCCACTCCTCTTATTGAAGTGAAAAAAAATTAGTAGCTCCATTTTTTTTCCATTTTCCTGAAGACTGCACTGAAGTGACACACTAGATGAGAGCAGAGATTTATCTTCTATGGAATAATGATGTTTATCAACAAAGTAATGATGTGGACCAGTGACCTCCATCACTGGCACTTGAAATTTCTAACACGTGTTTGAATTCACTCAGTTTAATCAGCAAAAATGCATTAGACCATGCCAACAGAAGCCAGGAGCCCTTGTGTCATCTAGTTGACTATGTGTAAGTGAATACATCTCAACCTTTAAGCGTTCGAATTTAAGATTGATGTAAATATTTCAAGGTAACAAAAAGATGCAACCATAAAAAGATCCTTGGCTAAAACCCTTTCAAAAAGCTAAGCCATAAGCCAGCCACAAAATAGTTCACCCAAAATAATAATTTCCACATTCAACTACTATTTTAATCTGGAAATAAAAATAAAAATCCACCCCAAGCCTCTTTAAAAACGAAGCATACAAATTTAACAGTGATTTAAATTTGGGAATTGTTATTCTAACTTCCCAAAAGCGGATCTTACAATATTAATTCTTAATGCGTGACAAAGGATCATTTATGTAGTAAAATAAACCTAGTGTTTAAGTGCCAATAATATAAATATGCATTGCTGGCACAGAATAGGAGTTTGGCAGTCATCTGTCCCTTAGCAATACTTTTTTATTACTCAGAACATTCCTCTGGGCCATAGGAGGCTGAATTAAATTCATTATGAACTTTATTGGGAAGGATTTTAAATATGTGCGAATGCCTGGTAGAGTGGAGGGGGCTTCCTTCTCCATCCTTCCAGATTTTGAATCTTCTATTGAATAGATTTTTGTCAAGTTTCCTGCACCTGAGCACTTAAATCTGTCTCCTTCTATAGTCCAATGTTTCCCCTCTACCCTGGCCGCCACCAGCCATCCCACAAAACCTGGAATTGTCTACAAGATTATAATTGTCACTGGGAGATGCCAGACCAGGCTTTGTTTGGCTGCCACAGCCCATGAGCCGAGGTTGCTGCCGTGGTCCCATGTCCATGGGCCTTTGCCTGTGCCACTTAACCCTGCCTGCCCTGGCGCATCAAGGTCTGCCGGCTTCTGCAGCTACTCTCATCACAGTTAGCTTAAGCAACGTTAAACTCAAACTTTGCTTTTCTGTGATTTTAATTAATGGCACAAAGGCGGGTTCCCGACATCTGCTTGTAAACTGACATTTAAATGGGAATTGTCAGTGGCACATAAACATATGGTTACTGAGTTTGAGTCAAGTGCAGGCAGCGATGCAGTTGGTTCAGAGGGAGCGTTTATTTAGCGCTCAGGTCACATTTGCATACTTGGCCTGACTGTACTCAGAGGTAAAACGTGACATTAATGCCCCGTGCCTTACTCACAAAGCCTCCCAAACACGCGCCAGAGGTGTTTGCTCCCAAAAGAGGAAAATACTGAGACCATTCCTCACTGTAACATCTGCCATCACAAAGCAGTAGTGATCACAAGGAAAGCCCTTGGTCCCTAGCTGATTCTGCTACAAACGGCTTTGAAAACACAAGGGCATACACGTTCTCACAAACCAGGTGCTTGATGGTCATAACACCAGTCAGTACTAACCTGGGAGAAAGTCAAAAGCAAAGACTCCAGTACTAATTAAAAATGTGACTTTCAGGAGGTGGGGTTTTGGCAGGTAGTTATGGTCTGTTTATTATTTTAACCAGGACTCAAAAATCTTGCTCTCCATTTATGTCCATAGGGACATAAATCATTAGTTTATTGTCTTTCTGGCTTTTAAGAAAAAAGTCAAACCACAAACCATAGTCTTCAATCACAGCTATGACCTTCCCAGCTGCAGATCAATGCAGTGCTGTCTTCCAGCGTCTGCAGCTGCTCCGCGCCTCTGCTGCTGCAGTGTCTGCATGTGAGACATCAGTCACCATATGCTTATTGTCTAGTGACAATTGTCATTTAAATGTCAGGTTACAAGCAGCTGTTATTTTGTTGCTGCGAGTCCGACTCGGGAGCGTGGGATGGAAACCAACCCCAGTGACAGCAGGTGGCCATTGGCACTGCTCGGCAATGCTGTCGGCAGCCGGAGTGATGCAGACTGCGCTTCCTCAGCAGCGCTAACCCGAGGAAGACCAGAGCACCTCAAGAACAGGACTGTCTTCTTGGCTCTCCAGCCTTCAGGATTTCCTGCCAGTGCTGGTTCTGGCCAGTAAGAGTTTTGAGAAGTTTCTCTGGTAGAATTTCAGATCCAGACTTTCAGCTTCTCACAACTTCTGGTGAGTCCCTGGTGTTCAGTCACCATCCAGGGCAACACGGGACTCAGAGCCCTCTCTGCATCTGAGCAACAGCAACTGGCTGTTGGTGAACTGTGGGGTGGGAGAGAGGAACACACCTTTCACTACTGCTCCCAACCTGGATATTGCCTGCCCCTTCAGCTCCCATCTTTAAAGCTGGCAGGTTTAAAAGCAAGACCCGGAGAGGAACAGCAGCGTTTCTTCCGCGCTTCTGTGGAACTTAGAGTGTGTCTGCCTCACTGCCAGAGCTGGTATCTCCACGTGAATGGGTCCCCATAGCATCGATCATGTGCTAAAAGGCCTTTGTAGATCCCAAACAAGTCTTGGGACATGCAGTGCCATCATGCCTGCATCCTCTTTGTGAAGCATGTCCTCATTGTCTAGCTAGGAAACCTCTCTCTGTCAGCTTGCTCTCTGAGATGGAGAATTAGGATAAGAAGGTGATGGGACACACTGAAGGATAATCCTTCAGAGACAGTGAAGTGGCTGTGTTCATCTTGCCCCCACACACTTGCTTCCTGGAACAAATGCAAGAGCCCCAAGTAGGCCAGTGTATTTTCTAGGGCATTGAAGATGGCCCATAACTGGTTCCAGCTGTCAGGCAGACAGCGCCACACCTCACACAGGCTCCAGACAAGCTTACCACAAGGGTCCTAACACCTCTGCAGGTGTCCCCTGTTCATCATTAACAGCTTTTGCAGGCAGCAAGTTACAGCTGGATCTCAGAATCAAAGTCTTGTTGATTTGTGTGCCTCACTCTGCACGTCCCCTCGTGATGTACTGTCACAACCATCAACATCACCCTGTGATGGACTGTCACAACCATCAACAAGGGGTTTGCTTGAAGGAGGCCAGGAGTGTGCTCCATGTGCAGGATAAAGCACCTGATGAAGTTTGAAACAGGAGAAGAACAGTGATAGACATAAACCTCCCTCTTCCCTCGCAACCTCACGCAAGTTCCTTCTGCTGAAGGACAAACATTAAAATAATAATAAGCACATATTGATGTATGTTGAGGGGAATATAAAATGTATTAACCTGAGAGATAAATATTGATACTGCTTTGTCTGTGTCAATATTTAGTTCAAAGGACAATAAATTTTGATATTCCCTGAAACAAGTCAATACGTGCATTGCTACATACATTTTGTATAAGCTCAAATTATTCAGCAACTCTGTTCCTTTTATTCTCAACTTTTAGAATCATAGCTCTGCCTTTGAACAACGCGTCTCTGGAAGAGAAGGAGGCAATAAGTAAATGATCCCTACTCAGCCAGTAACTACAGGGAGAAGACAAGATGTGGCTGGTGTCTATCTCCCAGTGATTTCTCCATCAGAGTTTCTCTAACCAGCAGGGAGATCTACAGGCTCACTTTGGGATCTGATGCTGGGTCCGGGCTGGCTACTAAGTGTGCAGCCTCCTCGGAGAACAGGAGTTTCCCCGTTGCTGCCCATCAGTGGCTCACAGCCCTTGCTGTGGAGCCACCTTGCAAACAGACCCCATACACAGCGTTTCCACTGACAAACCAAAACCGAGATGGAAATCCAGCCCCTGCTCCTGCCTGTGCTGGTGCTACAGGGGTAACAAGGACAAAGGAGCCAGCATTTCTGTCACCAGCGCAAGCAGGCAAATCTGCAAACACACAGAAACTCTGGCAAACATCCCACAGCCCTTCTCATGATGGGTTTAAAGTGAACAGAAGCCAGTAACAAACTAGTTATCTTTATAAATACTGCCGGAAGGACTAAGCATATGGCCTGGGACAAACAGTTGAAAACCATCGTGTCAACAGCTGTCAACAGGTCCTGTCAACAGCTTCCAGCAAAAATACAATGGACCAGCAATTCCCAAAGTCTTCAGAGGGATTTGGGTCCATCTAGTGTTCACGACGCTATTCCCATCCTCAAGGGTGCTGTACAAGGCAGCGTCTCATTAGCGAGCACACTGGGTGACGGGACAGGGCTGGCCCATCGAGTGGTGCAATAAATGAAAGGCACTGAGAAGAACCAAGCTGCCTCTTGGTGCAATAAATGAACCAAACCTGCAAGATATTAATAAATACATTGCTATTCTGGTGCCCATAAAGTCATCTTTCTTCCAACAGAAAACACCATTAATGGTCTTGCTAAATCACAAATGCTGAAGCGGTGCATGCAGTCCTCCCATGAACAGCCATTCTTTTCTCAAAACAGCAATGTGTTCAAGTGTGGGGCAGTGACAACATGGGGAAATTTTTTTTTTTTATCCTTATTAAAAGCTTCCACAAATAACGGGAGCTGTCAGGTGTCTTGAAAAGAATTTCACCCAAGTATCTGCTGACGATCCTCTGAAGACGATAAGAGAGTTACAGGGAGCTGAACCAAAGTTTCAAGTCTGTGTATCATTGAACCATCCTGCTGGGACTTCCAGGGCACTACAGTAACACCTTTTCTGACTGCAGCACTAAAACATAACAGCTTCTGGGGATCTCTTCACACACTTCTCCACAAGCCATGGCAAACAGAGCTCTTCAGAGGAATAATCTATTTTTTGCTTTTCACTGTCACTTGACAGCCCGCAGCCGCTCAGGAGAGCGATACCGGATGCATCAGAAGTTGTCAGGGGAACTAGATACGCAGAACATAATTAGTGAGGACGCAAGTGTCAACAGTTTTACTTCTTAGCAATTTAAACTATCTGACAATTATCTTCAGCTCTTAGCGGGGTCAAGTTTTGCTTCTCAAATATTTTTAAATATTATCATTTCATAATGCAAACACTCGTAAAAAGCTAAAAATACTCAAGGAGGTTTCATGACAGAAGCATTGTTACTGAACACGGGCAGCCTTTTTGCAAAACAGTGATTAAAGTCATGATATGTTTTTAAAAGCCATACATGCTCATACATTACTAGAGAAAATAACGTCAGTTTTAATACTTAAAAATTATTTCGGAGATGGTAACACATTCATAACAATGTTATGCAGTGACAAGAGCACCTTTGAAAATCCTCCCCACACAAGTTTGTACCTTTAACGGTCATTTATTTCTTCTGTTCAACGTGTTAAAATTTGCACTTCGAATACGAGTTTATCTTGCTCCTCGGCTTTAATCTTCCAATCGCAAACTTCATCCTAATTCTCTTTGACAGCCATAATTCAGTCTTAAATGTGTACAACTTCACACAGAATGACGGTGCGGTCTATGATACTGTAAGGGGGTAATCAATTTTCACAGTGGAGCGCTGAGGCAGCCCACCCGTGTGTGGGCTTGCTGTTGGGGTCACTGCACTGGCGCTGCAGGGCTTTGCTGGGGATCCCAGCTCTGTGGAGGATGCAAGCCGGCAAGGCTGCCATGAAACATAACAGCTAAAAGGAGGATTTCATATACTCCCCTGTCCTCTTTGGTGTCTTCCTTCACAGAGGTGAGTAAACAGTCAGGAAATCATTATGCCTTACAGTAAATACCAACTTACAACCACAGAATAGGCTGGAAGGGACTATTAATATCATCTAGTTCAACTGCCAACCTAACCGATAAAACCCATCACTAAACCATGTCACTAAGCACTGTGTCAACCCATCTTTGAATGCCTTCAGGGATGGTGCCTCAACCACTTCCCTGGGCAGCCCATTCCAATCCAGGATAACCTTTCAGTGTAAAAATTTTTCCTGATATCCAACCTGAACCTCCCCTGGCACAACTGGAGGCCTCTTCCTCTTGTCCTACTGTCTGTGACTTGGGAGAAGAGACCAGCCCACACCTCTCTACAACCTCCTTTCAAGTACTTTTAGAGAGCGATAAGGTCTCCTCTCAGCCTCCTTTTCTCCAGACTGAACAACCCCAGCTCCCTCAGCTGCTCCTCATAAGACTTGTGTTCCTGTTGGCATTTGAAGCAATGGTTGGCTGTTTCATTCAGGTGCCCATCTCATGCGCTTCACCAATAAAAGCTACAAAATCCAACATCTACTTTTGAGTCATTCATTTCCATTGACTACAACAATTCTCCAGTAAAAACACAAACTTCAAATTAGGGCTACTTTGGTGAAAAGAAGAGCAGGAATATTGTGGAAATACACATAGACTCGGCACCAGAAGACATATCATGGTAAAATAAATAGATTTTAAACTGCTCATTTTTAGAAATGTTAACATTCCAGCTGTCAGAAAAGACAAACTTATTGATAGTTGTTATTTCTGCATTGAGAAAGTAATTTTGAAAAACACTGACATGGACACAAATGGGTAGAAAGAAACAGATTTCACTTTCATTGATGCTTCTTTCTTGCAAAACAAATTCTTGCCATGGTTGCTTTAATTTTCTTTTAGAAAGAGTGAAAACTTGTTTTCTTTCTGCAATGGCAAAACAATGGAAAAAAAATACATCTTCCATAGATATCTCATTTAAATTCTGCGTTCTAACTAGCAAATACAATTTGGAATTGTGAGGGGTTTTGTTTTTACATTACAAACTCAGCCGTTGCAACATTAAACAGCTCATCTATTGCAATTCAGCAGGAGAAATCATCGAACAATCAACTGCAGAATACAAATAGAGGAAGACAATATATTAGCTCAGCAGATACATGAGATACCCATGAGCTCCACCAGAAAGATAAGCTAGAGCTATATGTTATATGGAGACAACTGTCATGGGGGAATCAGCAAACTTCTTCCTAAATGAGAGATATTATCAATCTCCAAGTCAGATTTTTGTACCAAAACCCCTCAAATGAAGAAAACTTGCTGTTTTCTAGGGAGTAAGATGAAAATGGAATTATTGATGTACAAATGGTAGCACGATCATGCTTGCCAGCTGTTTAAAAAACAAATGCAATTGGAGTTTATGTTCAGCAGCCCAAGTGAGAAGAGAAACCAAAGGAAATTGCCATTAAAATGATGTGCAGTTTTCCAAATTCTACGCCAAAGTCCACAAGAGGAAGCAGGATCCAGGGATGGGAAGAGCAGAAAGGCACCAGGGCAGATGGGGCTGCAGCACGGTGTGAGAGCGCTGGCAGGGGGACAGGGCCACTGCAGGAAACTGTGGGTACAAGCAGGTCCCTCCCCAGACCAGGACATACAACTTACAGCAGCCTTTCAGTCCTTAAATGCGGCTTATAAGAAAGATGGGGGCAAACTTTTTAGCAGGGCCTGTTGCAATAGGACAAGGGGTAATGGCTTTAAACTAAAAGTGGGAAAATTTAGACTAGATACAAGCAGGACATTTTTTACAACAAGGGTGGTGAGACACTGGCTCAGGTTGCCCACAGAGATGCACCATCCCTGGAAACATTCAAGATCAGGTTGGACAGGTCTCTGAGCAACCTGATTTAGTTGAAGATGTCCCTGCTTCTTGCAGGGGGATTGGACTAGATGACCTTTAAAGGTTCCTTCCAACTCAGACCATTCTATTATACTATGATTCCAAAATCATCCAAAAACAGCCAAACACAGTCCAAGTATTTCTTTTTACCGGCTGCAAATCTGGCATGAGCAGGTGAAAGTCTGCATGAAGTGCTCTTGTGTTCTCCTAAACACACCAACAGTCTGTTCTTTCTGACAACAGTGAGCCTTTTTCTGCTCTGAACAGATTCCTCTTCTTTTTGGAGGGAAAACAATAAACAAATGCTGTCAAAAGGAAAACTGAGTTCACAGACATCTTCAGAACCAATTTGATTTAAGGTTTAAGGAAAATCATAATCTGTAGTAGAGCACAGGAGATTTTTTTTGCCTGGAAACAGCGTAGGGAGAAATGAAATGAGCTGTTTTAGGGCAGCAGGCAGCTATCTTTTGGAAAGAGTGGGGAAAGGCTGAACCTGTGATTCAGCCACCTCCAATACAGCTTCAGCAGCAATTCCAGTTCTGGAGGTGAATGAAGAGCAAATTCCAGTTTGAACTGAAGCATATCCTGGCTATCATGTTAACGGGGGAAAGATAAAGTGACTGTGACACAATAAGGCAGTTCTATTCTAATTAGGGCTAACCTTTGATAATTTGGAAAAAGCCTTGGGTAGTGGTGAAGCTCCTTGAAATGGCACTAAGAACACTGGCCAAACACTGCTTGTTTGCAGCTTCCCTCTGAGAAGGCTGTTCAGGGAGCAGTAGCGTTTCCATTGCAGTGATGTCTCTTCTCTACTAACACCTGAATCTCCTTTTATTTACATTTCAGAGCTGTCCAGAGAATTGTAATGAATGCAAATGCATCAAAAACTCCTTTCTCAAACCTTTTCAATGAATACATACACAAGATAAAGAGTATTCCCCCTCCTCGCCACAACCTTGCCAGCAGCAAAGTCCGGCCATATCAGGTGAGAAGGTGAACGTGCTTTGTGAAGTGGCATTCAAATAAACACCTGAGCAGGGCTTCACCAAGCTCTCGGGCATTGTTTGGTTTGGGAGCCTTGGGTCTGTGCTGTGATATTTGCACTTTGCTTTTGGATAGCTGCTGGGGACTTCCAAAATGTCTCCACGAGCCCGCACGCAGCAAGAGCTCACAGCAAACATCTGACAGCATTTCTTCCGCTCCTCCACAAGTGCAATCTCAGCCTTGTATCTCAGTATTAGTAAAAGATGTCAGCTCATCTCATTCTATATAATTTCTTTGAAGTAAACTCCTTGTAATGACTTTTAACTTCAGAAAAAAAGAGAAAAAACGGCGCATGTTCCTTTCTTTATCCAAGCCATACAGGGTATATTTTTGCTGGCCTTTTAACTCTCTTTTATTTCCTTGAGGTGAATCCGCAGCTAACTAGAGTATTCCAGGTGGAATTAGAGCATGCAGCTCTCTCTATCTTTTGTAGCACCTTTCCAAGAAACACTAAGAACTATAAGATATTACTGCAGACCTGAGAAAACTAATTAAGGCAGAGCTCCAGCTACCCGACAGCCTGCTCTCTCCCTCTCCCCTAGAAAATACAGCTACAAGACCGTGCTTTTTAGAGGAAATCCTATAAACAAAGAAGAGCAATCATGATGTGGCAAAGCATTTGATTCAATTATGCTGGTTTTAATGTAAATTCTGGAATCTAGTGATAAAGATGATGTTTTCTGCAGCACAGTGAAGATGCAGGGCATTTCAGCAAGGACTAAATCCACCTTACTGTAAATTACAAAACACATTTCTTCTTCCAGCCCCATGTGGCTGGCTCCAGCTTTGGGCACGCAGGACCACAGTAATGGAGAAAAGGCTTTTACAATAACCCTTTCATATATAATAAATATATGACTATGAAAGAGGGAAAGAAGATCACTAAATATTAGAATTCACAGCAACTGAGAGGGCAATTATAAGCATTTGGGAACTTTCCTATGCATTTATATAGCACCTTAAGTTCAACTGTTGGTCTTCAGTTTGATGCGTACTATGACAGAAATAGATAATCCTATTGCTTCTGACATTGCTACGTAATTAAATAGCTGCTCTGCCCCATTAACATAGCTATATCCGCTAGACTTTCATTTGTCATCCTCTTTCCACAATGGTCTCTTACTTTGAAGTTTTTCTGCTCAGACCTAAGATGTCTTGGGAAGAGAGGTTTTAAGATACCTTCTTATTGTGCTTCATAAGGTTTTCACTTACTAATGAGAGAAACTCTTAACTCTGAAGAGCTAACAGAACTATTTTTCTTTAAATAGTCATAGAATCATCCAGGCTGGAAGGGACCTTCAAAAGTCATCTAGTCTGACCTCCCCACAGTTGCAGGGACACCCCCAACTAGACCAGGACTCTCATGATAAAGAGATTAAAACAGAAAGTCTAAATCATCTTCTCATGTGACAATAAACTTCTGTAACCACGTAAGTCATGTAGCAAAAACCAAGCATCTCTCCCCTAAGAAATCAGAGCAAAAAGGGGCTTTTATGTCCTTGAAGTCCGAGGGCCAAGGGTCTAGACTTGGTGCTAGAGTGAACCCTGGGCAGCTGTGTGTGCGCAGCAGCCTGCCCTTAGGAACCCTGCATCCCCTCAGAGAAAAATTATTTTTGGTGACTGTACCAGCAAAGCCTACTGCAGCAAAATGTGGCAGGAGCTCTGCTTTGGGGCAATGACGGGATCCTCAGTCTCTTCACTGGGGCAGCTGGAACACACATGGCACTCTAATTCACTGTCATACCCTAAGCAAATAATGTCACAAGAACCTTCCATCTACAGGATATCCCAAAATTCCGAGGCAGCATCTTCAAAAAACAGACATTTATTTCCTAGTGCTTTCCATTTACCCAAGTTAACTTTATCAGAAAAAAAAAACACAACAAACCCCCTCCCCCCCCCCAACACACACACAAAAAAAATCCCTGCAGAGGTGGAAACTAATTCTAGGTAGGTAAAAGCAATCATGCCCACTGGTAAACAACAACAAACATCACAGAGGAAGCCCGTATTTTAAAAGGTTGGTGCATAAGACTGGGATTGCACTTGCTCTGCCACCCTACACCACCTCATTACCTCACTGATTGCAGAAATCCTGTTACACTCAAAACATTGCAATAGGATCAGGTGCTGAGTGCAGCTGAAGACCTAGTTAATTAGTAGCCAATCACAAACACCAACATTTACTCACTCGTATCTTCCAATAATAGGAAAACAGTTTCAGTTCTTACACTAGTATAGCCATATTTATACAAAATACTGTATTATTTTTAATAATTCTGTGTGCAGTCAATCATATTACCTTGCCCTATAGGAGGCTTTTGCTAAGTATTCAAAAAAAAAATATCCCAATGCACACAGTATAGAAAAGCATCACAGCATACAATGAAGACTCGTGCTTAACTTTACATTCTTTATTTGGCCAAAATAGTAGTTGTTCTGCACTCAAACTCATATTTGTAATAAAAAAACCACTCAGCTGCTCATATTCTAAAGGAACAATTCATGACTGAATAATGTACCAATTCAAAAGCAATCTCTCTAAGCTACAGGAAACCTCTCAAGTTGCTAGTCTGAACAAAATGAAGCCTCAACAAAATGAACCACTTTGAAACTAAATGAAAATTTAGCAAATTGATCTGAACAAGAAAATCTTATGTACAATGCAATGTTTTTAGCCACAATAGAAAAGCCTGTTAGAGATCACCCTTGAAAAAAGAAACACACCAATAAATCAAGAGATGATGTTGCTGTTTGTTTGCTCATTTTTCTAAAGGAGGATATTTCATTTTATAAGGGCATAGTGGGTTTATAACTTTGTGTTTAAATAGCAACCGCCAAGTGCTGGAAGGAAAAAAAACAGGAATGGGTTTGGATGTTTTCTTAAAAGGGATGTTCTCTCTTCTGGCTGCAATTTTTAATCCACGTTTTGGCACACCTGGCACCTTGCAAAGCTCTCAGCTCCAAAGTTGCTCTGCGATCGGTACACCCGCCAGTGCTCAGCCCGGTCTGAAAAGAAAGCGAGGGTTTGGTTTGTGCGCGGCCAGAAGCTAGTGGAGCAAAGTGATTGCAGATGAAAATTATGAGGTTGCTGGAGCAATTTATACTGCCAAGATAAAGAACAGAGTGAGGGACAAGATGCAAATGCTAGAAGGTGCAGTCGCCCAGCAGCACAGCAGGAGCATAAAGAGTAATGGAAGAAGGAGAGAGGGGGACAGTAAAAGAGGAGGGTTGAAGACAGTGATCAGAACAAGAATCATTTATTTTTCCAAAGTGGCATGCCATGAGAAAATGTTATTCACGCTGATCCAGTAAATGATTTTGTTTTCTGTGGAGGTGGCTTCGAGGAAATAGGGGCCGGTAGAGAAGAAAATATAGTCACGCAAAAACACAATTTGCAGTTGGAAGCTGATTTTTGAACCAGAGTGAGATGAGAATGCATTTGGAGCAGACACATAGCCCCACATCATCCAGAACCACTAGGACATAAAATGGCAGTTGCACAATTAGCAAGCACAAAGGGCTTTTTAAACAAAAATAAAGTATGTAAGGTCAGCAAGCTCAAGGCTGGCTTAAGAGGTGTGAGTGCTGGTGCCTGTGGCAGCAGCAGGCAGGGACTCTTCCCCAGACTGAGACACACACTGGGCTGGGCTTTGAAGAAAGCCACTGCCCGATCTGCTCCCCGGGGCAAAACTAAAAGTCTGTTGTAACAAGAAGAGCATTAGACATGTAGGACTCAAAAGGACATTTTACCCATCTGAAGCATTAAGAGAAAGGATTTGCATTGTACATTTGTATGGAACAAGGGATTTATTTTTTTTCTAATTAAGTGGTATTGAAATTTGCAAACTGTGCACTGTTCTCTCACTCTGCCTGAATTAGTGATTTACAATGATGGCTTACTTTTAGTTCCACACCTGGAAATAGGAGATAAATCAAGTGATAAGCTGCCAACGATAGTCTCAAAATGGAGAGCACTTTACCCAAGAGTTTCTTGGAGCTTGCTGAGCTGGCATTGCATTATAGCAGATCCGGCAAGATTATCAATTAATGACAGGAGCTGAAGCCAATTATGACACTGTAACAAACTCCATTGGCGCGCACTTGGCCTCAATGTTTTTAAGGGAGAAGGAAGAAGAAAGCTACTGCCTTCAGAAGGTCTTTCAGGAACAAAAGAACAGTAGCAACCTGCTTTTGATGAGTGCTAAGAATGCCTTGTGGCAAAGAAAATTCCCTGTGAGCCCAAGAGCTGCAGGTACCTCTCCGACCTGAGACATAGGTACGAAGGTACCTTCTCCGACCTGGAGAAGGGCGATGGCCTCCACCCTCACAGCCCAGTGAGAACTGGAAGCAAGGCTTAAAGCACTTCCCCAGGATGACAGGCTGCTGGGCCAAAGCAGCAGCCAAACCCTGTGAAGACCATCCCCAAAAACAGTGTGATGTGCAGAGAGGAGCACACACTGCTCCTGGTTGGTCCCACAGCACTCATGGACATGCAACTCTGGCTGGGACACTGCTGCACCCACCTGTCCTTCCTGGGAATAGGTTCAAGGACAGCAAAACCTCTGCCAAAACAGGTCCATTTTCTAGTGCCTGCAGTTGTCCACTCAGAGGAGCAGCTTCCCCCACTGCTGGCTGGCAAAGATCAGTGAGTTTCCCGCTCCACGTTTCCTTGGGAAGTCCCTGTCCCAAGTCAGGACAGGGGTCTGGGAGCCTCCCCTGCAAACCAGCAAACATTTATACCACCACATTACCAATGCCCTGGAGCAGAGAGAGGGCATAGGAGTTGGAAGAGAAGGAAAACAGAAAAAACCCTGAGGCCAGAAAACAAAACACCGGCACAGAGAAGCCAGGCACAGTGGTGAAGATTGACTTCTGTCTCCTAGAAACAGTTTCAAGAAAACGCCACAGCTCATTTATGCTGATCCACTCGGGGTTTTGTTTGCCCCCTACCAGCCAATTTGGCATCCTCTCCAACAGTGTGCCATTGGTTTTCAGTGTAATGTGTCTGGGAAATCTAATTGTTTCTTGAAGCGCTTTCTAGCTCGTGAAGTTCTTTAGAGCTGCCATGCTCCGTGGCAATCAAAGTGTCTAAATGAATATGCAAAACTGTGCTCAAGCCAGAAAGCCTTTCAAGGAACCAAGAGAGCTTTTTCTCCATTCAGTGCGGATCCAAGTAGTTCACAGTTTGTTTCTGTCAGGCCCAGTCATGCACTACAGCACACGTACTGGTACAGAAGGGTGCCCCATCTTACACTCCTGCGCTGTGCCAGTACAACAGGATTAACACCAAGGAGGTGAATGCAAGATCCCAGCAGCCAAGCAACACATACACTCTCACATACCCCGCCCCCCCAACACAAGTTAAGCAGTTCTGTCTCGAAGCTAATGGAAAAACCTCTCAATATTGCATGTAGAAATGGCTGATAGTTGTAAATAACTTTTTCTGTGTTTAGTTCATATATAATGAAACAGCAGTGAGCAAATGCGGTTCAGTCCTCAAAAGAGGGGGCTGCTCAAGCAAATGCATCTCGGAGCCTTCATGCCAGAGCCACTCTCACTCTACCACGGACTAATGGATTTCAGTGACAAAACACAAGTGTTATACCTTTAACTATTAGATTTGTTATGCAGCTTTAAAAGCAAAACAGTTGTTCCCACTTCCAAGCAGGAAGGTCTTATTCTTTCCAAGTGAAAATGCAAACCGTAAGTTCACTTTTGATTAGCAAAACAAGACCGGTGATAACACACAGCCAGAGCTGCACTTTAAGAAAACAGGAAACGTAGAGCCTTGAATCTGGAGGCCCCAGTTGCTCCTTCCAAAAGCCTCCTCAGTGGAAGAGTTTAGCATTTTTTGTTCTTTTGGTTAGGCCATAAACTAGTTTTTGGTTTAAAGGGCTCTCACATCACACTGAAGCTAAGCACGACGTGCATGAGCATTCCTCGTTTGATAGAGCACCAGGGTCCTTTACACACCGGTTCTTAGCTCCTAACTCACACACAGTTGGAGTTGTCAGGACCAGTGTGTTGCACCAGGCTGGAGACTGCACCTGCCTCAGGTGAGGAAGTGTCTCCATCCAAAGATGTACAATTAGGACTCCCTCACAATGACAGCAAGGACACTGAGCTGCTTCATTTCAGTGAGATCACAGCTGTGCTGTGCTGGGTATGACACAGAGAAAGCAGAAAGGGAATTCTTGCCCATACACAGAAAAACAGGTGAAATGGGTAAACACACAGGTAAGCTGTAGAGACCTCCACTAGAGAACACGAAAGGGCTTTTTCGTGTTTTTTTTTTTTAATAGATTGGAAATGGGAAGACACCACAAGTGTTGAATTTCCCCAACATCACAGAGAAAGCACCACCCTGTGGCAGAGCATCTGCAGAATCACAGAAGGATACGGGATTGGAAGAGACCTTTGGAGATCATCTAGTCCAAACCCTCTGCTAGAGCAGCTCCTCCTAGAGCAGGTTGCAGAGGAATGTGTCCAGGAAGGTTTTGAACGTCTCCAGAGATGGAGACTCCACCACCTCTCTGGGTAACCTGTTCCAGTGCTCTGCCACTCTCAAAGTAAAGAAGTTACTCCTCATGTTTACACAGAACTTATGTTCAAGTCTGTGCCCATTACCTCTTGTCCTGTTACTGGGCACCACTGAAAAAATATCCACATCAAACCTTTCTTTCTCACCTCTGATGTCTTTCTGGTCAAACTACCAGCCAGTGCAATCAGAAAGCACTACTGCAGCCTCTTCCCATGGTTAACACATTCAAACTATACTGGCAGGCAGACTTTTGATCAACCATCTTAAAAAACAAAAAACAAAACAAACCAAAACCATTCCCCTCTACCCCCCACCCCCAAAACATTGCTGATAAAAAAAAATAACCCCAAAAATCCATAATTTACAGAAGAATGTCTCCATGCTTGTTGGATATTGCATGCTTTACTACAACAATTAAACGAAAACAAAACCAAGTGACAGGTGTATTTTTCCGAGATCACTGATCTTTCATCCAGGGGGAAACAATCCCAGCTTTAATTGCACAAAGCTGCATATCATACTTTCCTCTCTTGAGATTTCATTATAGGCCTGAAACCAGAGAATTGCATTGCCAGCTCTTGCCTGCTCTTCCAGCTATTTCTGGTTTTTAATAATTATTCATTAATTGCACACTATGATAAGATCCTTGCTGTTTTGAAACATTTTCCCTCTGGCCCCCATACTATTAAAGACCCTGATTGCCTGCCAACAGCGTAAAATTAAAAATCAAAGCACTACCTCTGAAAGGTTTAATATGTGCCACATTGAAAGAGTTTCTACAGCTTACAGCCATGTAATTGCATCACCGGCTAACTGCACAATCTCTCTCAGCGTTTGAAATGTTTTCCTTTGAAACATTAGCCAGCTGAGAGCAGAGGTTTTGTTTAACACCCTGATTTACTCTCCATGCATGCCAGAGTTCTGTATGTCTCTTGTGTCCTTCCCCACTTCTTCTCCGCTTTGCCTGGGGCAGCTGAGAGGAAAAGCTTGGTCACCCGGCAGTGAGGCACCCCGCTCCCGCTGGGGAGAAACCCAGGGAGAGAAAAGAGTCACAGGTTCAAGCAGGAAATTAAAAACAAAGGCATTTTATCAGCTGAATGTGCTCTATACCTTCCCCTCAAGAGCAGGTGGTTTTTTTCTGCCTGTTGAATCCTCCCCTTCTTCCCTCTCTCCCTGTCCTGGAGTCACAGGGACCCACTGCTCCCACCAAACTGGCCATCCCTGAAGCTTCCCCTCCCACCCTGGGTTGCCAAACCTGGCTGGACCCAGCCTGATCAGCCCACAACCGCAGAAGGCATTTCCATTTAACCATCAGTCTTTTCCTAATAGTTCCCCTCTTGAAAAGGGATGAAGTTCCCATGTTTTGCCATTGGCCAGAGGAAGGAGTGGGTACCCCATGGCACTGGCTGGAAAAAAACCCCAGCGGCTCCAGTGACAGGTAGCAATTCATGATTTTGTCCTTTTGCTGAATCCACCGAGATCTAAATCTTATTTCTTCATCTAAAAATCTCATTTATAAATCTTTCTTCATCATAAGGGTCATAAGGACAAGGACAGGTCACCAGCAACCAGCCCAGCACACGCATCCTTTACTATGGAGGCAGCCTGAAGAAATTTGTGCGATTGAGTTGATCAAAGCTGGTTTAGACAAAGAAAACCGTGGAGATGTAGCTTGCATTGATCGAAGTGTAGTCATGATGTGCCAAAGGGGAATAAAGATGCCCTTCACACAGTTTGGCTGCTTTAATGATTTCAATATTAACAGTGCTCTTTCCCAGAAAAAGGCAATTTTCTACCTTCGGTTTTTTGGACCTCATGATTATCACAAGTGCCAAAAACTGTTTAATGCTTATAAAAGCATACCTTAGAAAAATATTTCTCTGCAAGCCCTCAAATGAAGAGGCTTTGGTTATTTGTATCTGCTTGTGCACCAATACGCACTTTTCTTTTAATTCAGTCTTGGTCCTGGCTGCATTGTAATCTGGTTGTCCTTCTAGTTCATCAGGTTTCACTTTCACAGCACGTCTGAAAACAGCTCCTGCAGCATCTATAGACACCCCCTGCCCTGGAAAGCTGGGAGGGTTGCTCTGATACCTCCTTAACCTGCAGCTTCATATTATTCTCTGTTATTCCCATACTATCATAGCAATTAAAAACAGGGACACTGTAGATAAGATTAGATATTTTGGTAAGACAAAGCGTATCTCTCTTCACAGTAGCTTTAGGGGGAAAAAAAAAAAAAAAGAAAAAAAGCTGGCCTTCACTTTGTTTTCTAAATTGCAATTTAGAGGTTGTATAATAAATTGTGCACTTTGTTTTGCAGAGATTTTCTGTATTCCAGACTGCTCATCTGGGTGGGACATCCCCACGGCAATGTACCACCACTCGGTGAAGGGCCATCCCCATCACGTATGGGAGGGGAGGACTGTGGACCCTGAAATTTCACAGAGCTGGACACTGATTCTCCTAGGAGAGTGGTCCAGCTTCTCCACCTTCTCCACCTGGTTCAGTGGGGACAGTGCACTCTGTCCTGGGTGAACACCGTGCTGAGCACATGCTGCGCTGTACCCAACTCCCCAGCGTGCAGGCAGGGGGANTCACAGAGCTGGACACTGATTCTCCTAGGAGAGTGGTCCAGCTTCTCCACCTTCTCCACCTGGTTCAGTGGGGACAGTGCACTCTGTCCTGGGTGAACACCGTGCTGAGCACATGCTGCGCTGTACCCAACTCCTGGGCGTGCAGGCAGGGGGAATTTGCACCTCTTCCTTTCTGATCCCCGCCTCAGATTTCGTGTCTCTCCCTTCTGGACACACCCGGTATCATTTAGATGTCATTCCTCCCCTGGTTTGGTTCTGCACAAGCAATGCAAGAAGGACTCTGGTGTACGCAAATCTGCTTTGGACCTCCCCACCTTTTGCTGCACCCCAGTGGGAGCCCGTGGCTGCCCCTGCTCCCTGAACTCTTGGTCTTGGCACACTGATCTCCCTGTGCACAGAGAAACAACAGAGATGGCAAAACCCCGTACTCCTGAGATGGTGCAGATGTAAAATCCATTGTGCATGGACTGTTCAGGCACGGAGGGGATTTTTTTCTGTCTAAAAGGACAGTACATAGACTCATATCTTGTCTGTGCCAAGAAGAAGCGCTGAAGGGAGACAGTGGCCTGTGTCCAGTCCTGGGGCAGTGAGGGGCGAGGCCACACTGGTGCCCTGTGTGCCCTCAGGGGGAGAGAAGCTCTCTCAGAGCTGACAGGGAGACACACCAGCCAGACAGGCAGCAGACCAAGGGCTCTGAGGTCCCAAAAAGATGCACCACTGTGAAGTGAGATCCAGTATCTGAAGGGAGCCTACAGGAGAGCTGCAGAGGGACTCTGTCAGGAAGTGTAGCGATAGGACAAGGGGTAATGGTTTTAAACTGGAAGAGGGGAGATTTAGATTGGATATTAGGAAGAAATTCTTTCTTGTGAGGGTGGTGAGGCACTGGAACAGTGCCCAGGGAAGTTATGGATGCCCCATCCCTGGAAGTGTTTAAGGCCAGGCTGGATGGGGCTTTGAGCAACCTGCTCTAGTGGGAGGTGTCCCTGCCCATGGCAGGGGGGTTGGAACTTGATGATCTTTATGGTCACTTCCAACTCTAATCATTCTATGATTCTATGATTTAAGCAGTAACAGTCATGATATTCATGCAGCCACTGTGCAGCAACCTGTGGTATCAATTTCATGTAGTTACTTTGTGTTGCAACCAATTAGCTCATTACAGAAAGTGCCTATTAAGAAGATGCTGAACTGGATCTACACAGATTGGCTATTCCAGATGTTAAAATATTCTCCTGAGTAACCTACACAGTTTTTTTTCTTTTTTTTTTTTTCCAAATACAGAAATCCTGGACTGTTTCCTGTCTGGGTTTGGTACACAAGGTAATACACACCTGAAAACATTGCGTCTACCTTGTCCCGCAGCTTGTGTGTTAACCCCTCTGTCACTGTGCTAAGGAGCAAAGGCCTGACCCCACAGTGAGGTATTTGGGCTGAATTATCCTCCCTTGCTTCTCCTGATCCCAGCATCTTATATAAATTTAAAGCCAGAATACAAAGCTGAAATGAAAGCAGAGGGAAAGCATCCAAAGTAACATCCAGGTTACTGTAGGCACTAAAAAACAGTTTGGGCCCTCAGCTCATGGCTGATATATGCTGTCACGTCAAAGTGCATCCCTCCAGAATCTTTCTCTTTTCCGGCACCATCCTCATTCCTCTAGTTCTGCGTTTGGGATATGATAATCACTAACTGGAGGGTAATGCTGGAGCTGAAGGAGCTAACCTTATCTCTGAAAAGCAAGCCCCTTGCATTGCAAAGGGAAGAAGGCTTTATTCCAAGTTCTAATGTCAACTTTTCTTTACTGCCATCTGGCATTGCTCACACAGACAAGCTAGAGATACAGCAACAAAGTCAAGGAGAGAAAACAGAGTTCCCAGCAGGATTCACAGAGCAGGTTAAACTTTAAAAGGCACATTTGTACCTGCAGGACAAGCTTAAGAAGTACCCAGGAATCCCGCACTTCCCACAAGAAGAGTAATTGCTTTCTGGGGCTATTTTAAACTAAGAACATTGGCCTTTCTTACACTCCTGCGCTGGAGAAGCTGCCTTTTTTCTTCCCTGTTTCAAAAAATCAACAGTGAAAAATCTCTCCTAACTTTCCAGCGTTGTAATGCTGCAAAGGCCTCTCCTCTCCCTCTTAGCCAGTAGTGTCAGAAAGATTGCATCACCTTTTTTTTCTTTCTTCTTTTTCAAGTCCACATAGAAAAGGAAAAAGGTTCAGATAAAACCTTGATTCCACCATCTGCCACCCTGGACAGCCAAGCTGAGTCACAGCACCTGAGAGCAGACAGCACCTTGGGCTAACCTGCCTATTTGCATCTCAGCACCAGTATGTAGGGGTGCCTGTCCTAAAGCAGTTTATTGTTGCTGATGATATTAAATGAATTGGTTACACCCCCAAGTGCTGAGGCTGAAGACCTGAATCCCTCCCAAGACCTGTTTATGTCTCTGCCAGCATGCACACAGCCCTTCAATATGCCAGGCCATCAAGAAGAACCACCACCAAGAGGGTCACCTGCGGAGCCACCCCAGCCAAGCACAGGAAGGGCTCCAGCCTGTTTGTGCCAGGAGGGATCATATTCCAACACACACCGACACCTGGAATAATCCTGGATTATTTCTTACCAGAGATGCACAGCAATCTGCATTTAATCCACAAACCACTAAACTGCCTGATGTTTCTCATGCAGAAAAGATCTGGGGTTTTTTAGTTTCTCCATAAATAATCTCACGAATAGACAGATTAATGTAGTCTAGTTCTGACTGCACATTTCTGAATTGCAGTAATGGCCAGTCCTACACCCAGGTCCTGCAACTGAAGCTAATGGAATGGCTCATTTGATAAAAACAAATATCCTTTTTTGCAAAAGTATTGCCTAGGACGATCATACAGATATAAGCAAGGAAAGGAAAGATGACACCGTATTTTTCCTTTACTAGTCATGTAGGAACAGTATGATTAATCACCTGAATAAAACCTGCATTGCACTGCATCAAAAGAAGTGTGGCTAGCAGGTTGAGGGAGGTGACTCTACCCCTCTACTCCAATCTAGTGAGACCCTACCTGGAGTACTGTGTCCAGCTTTGGAGTCCTCAGAACAGGAAGGACATGGACCTCTCAGAACAGATTCAGCAGAGGGCCATGAAGATGATCAGAGGGCTGGAGCACCTCACATACGAGGATAAACTGAGAGAGTTGGAGCTGTTTGGCCTGGAGAAAAGAAGGCTCCAAGGAGACCTTATAGTCCCTTCCAGTACCTGAAGGGGGGCCTAAAGGAAAGTTGGAGGGGGACTATTTCTGAGGGAATGTAGTGATAGGATGAGGGGTAATGGTTTTAAACTGAAAGAAGGGAGATTTAGATTAAATATTAGGAAGAAATTCTTTCCTCTGAGAGTGGTAAGACTGGCATTAGTTGCCCAGAAAAGTTGTGGATGCTCCATCACTGGAAGTGTTCAAGACCAGGCTGGATATGGCATTGAGCAACCTGGCCTAGTGGGATGTGCCCCTGCCCATTGCAGGGGAGGTTAGACTAGATGATCTTTAAGGTCCATTCTGATTCTAAGCATTCTATGATCCGATGTATTGCACTCTGCCTGAACTATTATCTGTACAAGCCCTTTTGTTGTGCTGAAAATTTCTTTAAAAATTAAAAATCTAAAGCTTCATCATAAAATACATTTGTGGCTCATGCAAATATTTCTCTACAGTCTATAACCCAAGGAACTATATTATTCTCTGGTCACATCTCTGATTAATGCTAATGAGATTTTGATGAACCCAGAAAAAATACCAACAGTTGTAACATGTCACAGGTAAAATCCCATCTTTTTTTTTTTTTTTTTTTTTTTAATATGCTTGGAAATGAGCTTGAAAGATGTCACTATCTTAGCAGAAACCATCTAATGGGATGTATACGCTCAGGGAACCAAGTAGCACAGTTATAATTAAAGTTTCATTATAATTTCCATTAGAAAGTAGTTTCTAAGGGATTTGATTCAACAGTAAAAATTGGCTCCTTGATGATACTTTGTATGCAAGGTCCCCAAACGTGTCAGAAGCAATAGGTAATCCACAACATGCTACAATCATGCTGGCTTTAATAGCAGAGCTGTATCTATAGGATGGGGCACCATAAAAAATCTGGAGAATGCATGCCAGCTGGATGGACTGGCTCGCAGCAGATACTGCAGTGACTTTCTGATGGATGCTGGTGGCTGAACCCAGCTTTGCCACCCTGACATCCTGGACACGTCCTCTCCATGGGAAAGGTCAATGCACACAATATACACCCTCATGCCGTTAATAATGTCACTGCTGCAGGGGCAGAGGGAGAGTCCTGGTCCTTATATTAACTTGTTAATTGTAGAGCATAAACCCCCCAAAAATTAAAGCATCAACTGTTTGTAAGAGAGATATCCCACCCGCCTGGCACACAAACTGGGCTTGAAGGTATGGCACAAGGCCAGTTGTCCACACAAGACTGATGAGGAAGATGAGAACACTTTGTTTTATAATATAAATAGGAAATCCCCCGTAATTTTCATGAAAGATTACTCATTCACCCCGTATCAACAAAAGCACATCCAGGTCACTGAGGAATTTGCAGCTGACTTAGTCAGAATTGCCGCTGGCTAAGCCTTCTCCTGATGGGCTATAACCAAAATGATCATCAGACCAAGCATGAATTTATTAGAAAGAAGGAACTAAGGCTTTCTACATCCCTCTCACTCCAATCCTCCGCACATACTGCAGCTCTACAGACTATCTCAGATTTTGTCGCCACACTGCAGCTTGAAGGGCATCTGTTGTTTACAGCAATAAAAGACTTTGTGGGTACAAAGGCAGTATCACTGTAATATCAATACAGCAGTACGATACATTCAAATGTAGAATATAAAGATATGCAGTGGGAAAAAACCCACCCAGTGCTGGACCAAATACTTTTCAAGTCTACAATCACGGAGTCATTCAAGTGTGCAGTACATCATCTCAGTGTGCAAAGCCTCAGTGGGTGAGCAGAGAGCAGAATTTGCAATGGAGATCAGGATTCCAGATAAAAGATCTGAAAATACAGTTTGGAAGGGTGAATTGCTTATTAGCTCAAATAAAATTAGCTGAAAGCTTTATCAGATCAAAAAAATAATTGAAAATGTGTCAGTATTTAACAGAGACCATGTTCAGGAAAACAACCCACAGTAAATAGCATGGCAAGTCCACAAGTTCAAGCATACACTGAAGGCCAGAAGTGAAGACATCCCATGTGAATAAGAGGAATGACGTGGCAATATTGCAATCAGTTGAAGAGGGTTGAAAACCTATTTTGCCTTTAAGCAGTTAATGCAAAATTAATGTTTCCCTTATTTATGAGTTGAGGTGTACATTACACAGTATCTTAGCCCTGGTGAGTGTCCGGAGGCACTTCAACCCCTTTCATATCAAAATTAAGCTACATTTATAAGGCAGTGTGTACAAGATCTTTTTACTAAAAAGCCAATCCACCTTTTTAAACTATCAATCACAGTTAATTCTGTCCCCTTCATAAGCATTTACTGCCAACAGAGCTCTCCCACGGTGTCCAAGGGCACAATTTGCTAATGCAACATTGACATGATTTTAGTGAGTGGGAAACAGGAACAGAGAAGTTCCCCTGACACCAGGCACTGCTCATTGACCCCCGTGTCAACCATTTAAGGCCACAGGAAAAGGACAAAAGCCAAGAGCCCTTCCAGGTGTAAATCAAAAAAAAACCCTTAACCTTGGATCCAAATTTTGTCTTTCATGGTGGAGACACTGAAATTCACAGCAAACTGGACTTAAATGGGCCAACACCCATCCACAACTCTGCAAAGCCACCAATGCTGCTGAAAGGTTGTTCTTTTTGCTGACTTTGGTAGTATCAGCCAGTGCAGCAAACACATGAGGCTACACCAAATACTTTTCAAATACAAATATGGAGCCACGCAGGTGTGTTTTGGAGTGGAGCAAACATCTCCCCACTGACTGCAGAGGAGGTGCTAATTTGTCTGACTCCTCTCAGGACCTTCAGTGCAACCCTGAGGTGCAGCTGCAGCAGCAGCACCTACTTTGTGCCGGCACCAGAAATGTGCAGGGAGCAGATGGAAATCTGAGTTGATGCCAGTGGAGGTCTGTTGACGGTGGCAAGGCTGGCAGGTGAGAGGTGGCTGATTCAGTTCAACCTTCTGAAACATAAGTTTGCTTCCCTTGTCAGTGGAGCACTCCACAATAGATCTTCCTGAATAATTCATTGAATGGGTCTTCATGCGTGCATTGTAGTGTCTGATTTTCCAACATACTGCACTAATCTATAAATACTGACTATAAACATTCCTAGCAGATAGCTTTATTTTATGTTATATCGGGTTTTTTTTTCTTTTTAAGTGTTGCAGGAGACAGCACAGATATTTTACTGTCTCTCTCTTCCAGCAACACCAAATGCTACAACATTAGTGTTATTAACATATGCATTAGCTCAAGCTGATCCACTCTCCCAGCTGCTGCTTGCAGCTCCCAGTGAGAGGCTGCAGCAGTGAATCAGATAGCACTAATGAGCGTGTTAATGAAGTTCCCGCAGTTGAGCGCGGGGCTCCGAGAGGGGCATTAAAAGCATATCCTGTAGTCTCGAAAACCGAAATGGTTCATGGCAATTGATTTTATTTATTTATTTACTTGCTCAACATTCAGTGTAAAATTTCTGCTCAGGAGAAGAATTCAGCAAAAGAAATGCACATGACAGAGAAATGACAATATTGCAATTCAGTCTGAATTTAAAAGTGGAGAATTAAAGTTAATTAGGAAACATATTCCAGCTGGACTTTTGCCAGCTCCACTCTGCCCTGTAGAGGGCTGCCAAACCCTTACTTGCCTTTCATTAGCTATCTTTCTGCTCTTGCTTTCCTCTATTTTGTCCTCAATAATTTTTTTCTTTCACTTTTATTATGTTAATAACATAGTTTGTTAGCACTGGAGCAGATATTGTTTCTGCAATTTAACTAAAATTAAATTGCTGATACTCTTTATAAAAATTTCTCCCACACATCAAAATATTTAAAAATTAAAATAACTGAGGACCCAAAAAAAAGTTGTTTGTTTTTTTTAAGAATAAGGTCTTCCAGTCCAATCACAGACTGTTTCCATGGCAGTCTGCAACTGCATATGGGAAATACAAGAAGACAGTCCCTAAGCTAATGCTGCTGGGAGTTTCATGTGTGTTTTTATAAGAGAGAATATTAACAAGAGGTATAAAAAAAAAAAAAATAAGATAGTGTAAATAAAACCAGGAGTTGGCATTGCTAGAGAAAAAAAACCAACTACCCTGCAACTCTCCAGCAATGCAACCGGTAGGTTAAAAATGATGGTTTTGTCCCTTTTCTTGCCACTACTGAAGT
This sequence comes from Pedionomus torquatus, assembly GCA_013398155.1. Taxonomy (NCBI): domain Eukaryota; kingdom Metazoa; phylum Chordata; class Aves; order Charadriiformes; family Pedionomidae; genus Pedionomus; species Pedionomus torquatus. Next base: position 153,602 of record VZRU01014918.1, read on the forward strand.
GACTGCTTTGCACAGGTTCTTCTCTGCTCCCTCCCCAGTAAACCCGAGGATCACAAGGTAGTTTGGTGACAATTTTGCAGCACTTCTGTTCGATTATATGGCAACTGTGCTGGGGTTTGGGCCAAGGGAGAGACCTAAACACTCAGCAGCCTTTCCAAGTGATCATGCCAGGACAGAACAACAGGGTCAGAGGGGAAAATGCTAAACAAGTCTTTTATTTCCTGTTGATTTCCTCTGACAGACTGATTTGCATGCAAACATCTGGGTTTCTGTGACTTCCTTCTTCTAAGAAATAGCTTTGGAAAGATAGCAATGCTCTCGAAGTCATAAGATTTGGCCTTAAATCTCATTTGCAGTCTCTGGCCACTGTTGGTCTCTCTTGCTCCGCCTTTGATGGAGTTTCCCACCCAGCAGGTTTCAGGGACAGATTGCATTCAGCTCATCATCCTTTCCTCTGTGATTTGTTTCACACCAAGATATCGAAGCCAAAGACAACTCTTAGTGCCAAAAAGAGGGAGGCGGCAGCATTACTACAATGCTGCCACCACACAATTCCTGCTGGCCATGGCATAGCAAACGCACCGAGGCTACTGCCTGACTCAAGAATCTTCCAAAGCAAAGCACCCTCTCACAAGCAAAAGCCAGGCTGGATGGGGCTTTGAGCAACCTGCTCTAGTGGGATGTGTCCCTGCCCATGGCAGGGGGGGTGGCACTTGATGCTCTTTATGTTCCCTTCCAACTCTAATCATTCTATGATTCTATAATTCTAAGCAAGCCCTCTGCATTAATTTGCTTTAATAATTTACACAGCTATTGCAAGACTCTCAACAAGTTGAAAAAAATGCAAAGTGGCACAAGAAGATACGTATAAGGCAAATTTCCTGCCGGTATTGTGAAGCTACAGCTCAGCAAGGAATCCTGCCTATGGCCCTGCTCACCCCAGGGCATCTGGCCACCCACTTGCCCTGTTTACCTGGGAATTTTAATGTACTGGCAGTACACAGCCAGCAGAGAACTTTCTCTCCTTATTGCATGTGTTGCTTCACTCTGGATCTCTTACACAAACCTGACAGTCATTGTGGAAGTCAAGCAGGGCTTAGCACCCAGCTGGCATACGCAGAAGCTCAGCACGCACCAGCTCCTGGCCATCGTTCCATCTGCCAAACATAACAGGGATCTGCAGGTATCAGCATGGGGAGAGAGAACCAAAGGCAAGACGAGGTGTGGGATTTTGAAGAGCTGCAAGCACAACATGCCACTGCTAAAAGCCATGTCACACTATTGAGTGCTGACAAATACACCTCCTGTCAATGCAGGGGCATTTCTTTTGGTTTTAAATTACAGTTCTGAGAGCAGCGGCCTGCCTGCTTGTGTACAGCTGCCACCACACTATTTGCTCTGCCAGTACTCCTTGATCTTTGCCTCCCTGTTAATACATCCATAGGCTTTGATGTTTGACTACGGTACTCGCAGTAGAGCGGTGGCTGGGTGACTTACCAACCACACTATTTTTCTTTGCTTTTCTAGCCCCTGCTATATGAAAAGAAAATCTCTGTTATTGCAAGGGCATAACATCCCACCCAGCTTGCTGCAGGTACTCTTGCATAAGTGAGCTGAAGACAAATGATCATAGAATCACAGAATCGCAGAATCACCTAGGTTGGAAGGGACCTTTTAAGATCATCTAGTCCAACCAATGGGAAAAAAAAATAAACAAAAAACCCCCAACAACCATAAACATCACACCACATCACCCAACACTAAGCCATACCCTTGAGCACCAAGTCAACTTCTCTCTTGAACACCTCCAGGGATGGTGCCTCACCACCTCCTTGGGCAGCCCATTCCAATACCTGATAACCCTTTCAGTAAAGAAATATTTCCTAATATCTAGCCTGAACTTACCGTGGCAGAACTTGAAGCCATTCCCCCTTGTCCTATCATCTGTAACTTGGGAGAAGAGACCAACCCCCACCTCTCTACAGCCTCCTTTCAGGTAGTTGTAGAGAGCAATAAGGTCTCCCCTCAGTCTCCTCTTCCTCAGACTGAACAACCCCAGCTCCCTCAGCCTCTCCTCATAAGATTTGTGCTCCAGACCCCTCACCAGCTTTGTTGCCCTTCTCTGGACCCACTCCAGCACCTCAATGTCTTTCTTGTGGTAGGGGGCCCAAAACTGGACACAGTACTCGAGGTGGGGTCTCACCAGTGCCGAGTACAGGGGGATGGATCACCTCTCGGGTCCTACTCACCACACTGTTCTTGATACAGGCCAGGATGCTGTTGGCCTTCTTGGCCACCTGGGCACACTGCTGGCTCATGTTCAGCCGACAGTCGACCAACACCCCTCAGTCCTTTTCTACCAGGCAGCTCTCCAGCCATTCTTCCCCAAGCCTATAGCACTGCCTGGGGTTGTTGTGACCCAAGTGTTGTGACCCAAGTTGTTGTGACCCGGCACTTGTCCTTATTGAACCTCATTCTGTTGGTCTCAGCCACTGATCCAGTCTGTCCAGATCCCTCTGCAAAGCCTCTCTACCCTCCAGCAGATCAACACTCCCACCCAACTTGGTGTCGTCTGCAAATTTGCTGAGGGTGCATTCGATCCCCCTCGTCCAGATCATTAATAAAGATGTTGAAGAGCTTGTCCCAACAAACCACTGTGTTTTGAAAAAAACCTTTCTTCTGTGGTTCTGTTTTGAAGCTTTGTCCACAGCACTTCTAGCTGTGCCATATTAGTTTTACTGATGATGGGAAAGAGGTCTTTGGTCACAGGGTGGATTTTCAGGTGAGGATACTCCTCTTGGATGCTGTGTCCTTCTAGCAAGTGTGTGAGTGTTGGTTATCTGGAGCATGCATTTCCCCAAAAAACTTAAAATGCAAAATTAATATTTTCAATCTTATGGAGTTTTGGTAAATGGAAAATGTTCCACACTCCCAAGTAGCTCAGCCTCTTTGATTTTTTTCCTGCTTCTTTTAATCACCGGAACAATTAATTCCTCACTCTTCTTCCTGTAGGATCACACAGATCGCTGCTGGGCCCCCACTCAGCTGTCAGAACAAATTCAGCTGCCATTTCCATGCTGACAACTCAGATCTGCCTCTCCATTACAGACCTGTCTCCATGTGTCCCAGCGAGAGGCTCAGCCTGTCTCCCTGACTACCCCTGGATGTCCAGCTGTCAGCTCGTGAGCCGTTTGGCCAGAGCAATAATTGAAGCCAACTTCTCACTCACCAACTTCTTTTCCTGATCTTTTCCAGACCCTGCCACCTCATTGCCCATCTCCCTGGCCCACCGCTCAGCCTCCTGTTCTGCCTCCAATGGGGCTAGCTAACCTGGGCTTCACCCTCACCGAATGCCTGGGACTGACTGCTATCTCAGTGTATAGTGTTTCTTCACCAGCCTTAGCAAATGCAGCTGTGCTTTGCTTGCATCCATTCAAAGTGCTGAGCAGGTCTTTTGCCCAGGGTGCTGAGATGGTCACCTCACCCCTCTCCCACTTCTCCCTTACACCAAATAAAAGAAGGGATGCCAAGCAGGGACATAATTTGTAGTCTGTTCCTACTCAATACTGACTTACTATGAGCAGGTGAGACATTAGTGTGCACATCTTGTCTGCCCATAGCATCAAACTTTCGTATACTCTCCTTGGTTTAATTAGCAATTTGTGCTCTGTCACAGGCGTCTCCTCACACTGTGAACACCTGCAAAACTGAACCTGGCTTATGCCAGAGACCTTTCAAATCCCTATGGGAATGTCTGCAGTATTTGGTTGCTTACATCCCTTTTTAAAGTTTGTTGTACCTATGACATGGCACCTGGTTACATGACCAGGGCTGCTGTGAGCTTCAGCGCTGCACATTTGTAATACTGCTACTCTTTACCATTGAAATGAAAACCAAATAAATATACTTCAAGGAAGTAGGGTTTAACAACAGCAATCCAGAGGACGGTACCTTCAAGGGCAATGAGCTTCACAATCTTTGCTGACCATCTGCAAACTTTCATTTCTAGGGGCCTGTGCCCAGGTGAAATTTTAGCTCCTCTCTGCTGCTTCTCACTCTGAAAATCAAAAGGCCCATAAATCTCAGTCATTATTTACAATTTTCCAGGATGAACCCCTGGAATTTACATGGGAGCCAGAGCAGCTCACAAAATGCGAGCTGTGGTCCCTGATGTATAATCTCTCCATCCCCTCCTGCAGCACAGTCTCTCCTATAGAGCTCTCAAAGCAACAATTTGAAAGCCACTCACTCTGTTTTCCTAACAAGCCTCTGCCAGGAGACAGGGAAAATCCACTGCAGCTGGAGATTGCTCCATGGTAGATTAGTCCAACATCATGTTTTTCAGAAATAACTTCTCTCAAAATCCCTCAGCTGGGCTCTAACACAAGCTCAGTTTACAGTTGCTGCATATTCAGGATGCAAAGGGCACAGAGTAAACACTAAAGGACCCAAGCGTGTTACCAGCATCACCAAACAGAAATGCTCCAAATGCAATGATTTGGTCTAGTAGGTAATGAAATGAATAGTATTCACATTAAAAAAATATATATTTAAGGTTTGAGAGATTTCTTTCCAGTTTGAGTTCTTAGCATGCATTGGGCCATAAATTCCTTTCTTCCCCTGAAAAAAATGGAGTGTTTTACTCCTTATTTGCATAACATGCTCAACAAACTAAATCCAAAGGAGAAATTGGCCAGTACAGAGAATAAGATATTCAGGTGGAAAAGCACTCAGAATGTCAAGACCTGCAAAACACCATTTAATCTGGGTTTCCCCTCCTAACACTCCCCCCTTGGCTAGAAGAAAACCAGATTCCAGCATGAATAATTAATAACTTGGTTAAAGGGACTAGAACATATGGAAATCTGGGGCTAACCTCCAGTCATTGCAGGAGACCTACCAATTCAATGTACTTTGGCAGTAGATTACTATTTTCTTCCTAATGATCAAACTGCTAATTCATAGCGCTCTAAGCAAATGTCTACGGCAGATACAGCCCCAAACCAGCAACCTTTCTGCATGTGCAGAGCAGTGGCACTGTGTGTGTTGCTGAGGCAATTGGCAGACATGTCAGAAATCTGATGTATCAGAGCTCTGACAAAACTTGAGGCGACTATCAACTGGGGACACAAAGTAGACCCAACGTGTGCAAGCGAGATCTTTCACTGTTACTCCTGCCAACACAAGCAGCTCTGTGCCACACAGTGCTTCCCTCAGCAACTGGGTGCAAAGCAGAATTCAGCTCTCAAATGCAAAAAGCTTTGTTACACACAACAGTCAATACAATGCACAAAATCTCTTAAAACCTACATAAACAAATTGCATTTTGTGATCGTACATCCTTTGTGCAGAGGATATTTTCTGCACTTATGTGAGGTTCTATTTAGATTTCTTTCTTCTCTCACATTCTTTGATCTGCTTATTACACCTTTTCTAAAATAAAAATGAGTTTGGGAACCAGTATTAGATTCTGCTGACAGTCACAACTAGAGCACTCTGTTCAATGCAAAACAAATTATTCCCTCAGACTAGTTGTTTATAATGTTTACACAGTAATCTTTGCTGGAATCTCAGCATTATGGTACATTCATCATAGTTTGACTTAATTTCTGAGACCTCTTAGCCTAGGAAGAACCAGGCTGTTGATTTGCTTTTTAGCATTTCAAAAAGCAGACAGAGAATCTAGAATTTGTTTTCTCTTATTTATCTATTGTTGTGAACTCTCAGAGATGATGAATGAAGTAAAAAGAATAGCTTTGTGCAAGGTGTCCGTTTTTTCCTAGTCTGGAATGGAGGTCTGTCTTCTCCTCGCTGTAACAGTGGCAGATGCCAATCACATTCAATTAATTTCACAGGATTCGTTTCAAAACTCACATTCCCAAGTACAAAATCACAGAGAGGGCTTTGGGCTTTTTTTAGCAGTCAACTGCTTTTTCCATTGCAACTGTCAATCAATCGATCAGAAGGGAGGGACCTGAGAGTGATGGTTCTAGACGTTCAAAGGAAAAAGGGTGAAACAATTTCTAGGTAAGAAATTGCTTTCTCTATTGCTCGAAGTGTCTACCACTACGGGAAGTAGCAAGCAGTAATGATTAGTTTCTAGTCATTTTTGTGGACAAGGCTGTGCTAACACCTTCTGTATGTGATGGCAGCTTGAGCTTGCTGTCCTTAATCATACAGTAACCTTGAATATTATATATCCTCTAACACTTCCAATTCTAAGCAGCCAATATTTTTTGGAAGCACAAGTTTCAGAAATGAAATTAGTTATAAAGTGGAGAGAGATATGGCCAATGTCCTCTGAGTGACTAAAGCCATTTAGTCCCCAGGTTTCATTTTAAAGTAGGTTAAATAAAAAGGTTCCCAGCACGATCCTTACCCCTGTGCATTTACAGTTTGATATGCCTTTTGAAAAATAACACTACATCAGAAGAATACAGCATTTCTCTGTCCTCGGTGCACTTCAGCAACTCATAGAGAACTACTAATATAATATGTAGGAACATAGCACTAAAGGGATGTAGAAGTCAAGGAGCCCAGTCCCTTGATATTGGAGACAACCACATCACACAATCCCTTTAATAATCTGATTAAAATCCATCTGCAAACTAGTAAGGTTTTTGCCCCCAAAATCCCAGTGAAAGCCTTCTCCAGAACCTCACCTTTTTACTGATTAAAAAGCTCTTCTAATCTCCATCTGAAATTTATTCACAGCCAGTTTATTACCAATTTGTTCTTGTGCCAGCACTGTCCTCTAGGTGAACTAGCTCCATACTGTCCCTGGTGTTTACTTCTCCGATGTATTTATAGGCAGCAATTCACATCTCTCCACTTTCATTATGCTGGGATAAATAAGGAGGCTATTCTGATACTCTCATGCAACCAAACCGCACCGTCCCTGTGTTCATCCTGACACCATTTCTATTGTACTTCCTTTCTTGAATGTCCCCAAAATCCCCACCATATTCAAGAGGAAACCTCACTGCCACAAAAAGTGTCCATCACCTCCACTTTCCAGGAATACTTATCTTGGACCACATTTGCCTCACTGCTAAGAAGCTTGATAAAACCCCCTGTAGCTGCAGGTAGCTCATTTGCAGCTCTGCCCTCTACAAGTCATGAGGTTATAGAGACATAGTTGTCATGGAGCCCTCTGTTTTCTCAGTATGAGAACCAAGTGCCCTACTTAAATCCAAAATTTTAAGTCTCAAACACTATGGTTGGCAGACTCTTACCTGAAAAGATCTGAGATAGGTGAAAGTTATGAAGGCCTCTCAAACTTGGAACACTTGATGCTACTGTCACGCACGAACTGCAAAGCCCCTCCCAACTCAGGTGCCCAACCCTAGCACGGTGGGCCACTGTGCCCACCCCACGTCATGGGCACCATGGGGTTACCTTGACTCACCAATCTGAAATGAACTGGGGTCATACCCAGGGACTCAGATGTTTGGGGATGCAGGAAGGGGCTTTTCCTTTCCACAAAAATCCTCTAAGGAGGTTAATTCCAAAGAGCACCTCACCTCTGGTGCCTTACAAAATATAGCACCAGCTTTTTCCAAGCCTCACTGAAGAGAAAGGCATTTCTTCTCTGCATGGGAGTGCAGTAGTCCTAGAACTGTCTGGGGTACAGAATTTTTTCATTTAATTGTGGGGTTTCCAGCTCATACCACTGCCATGGGGAGAGCAAACTTACAGCAGTTTTTCTGCACTAAGAAGCCCGTACACAGACTAGGCATCAGGCAGATGAAATTCAGTAGGGTAAGAAGCTGTAGGGAGGAGGGAGGATGATGGGCTTAGCCCTATGGCTCAGGTCTCACCAAGATTCAATCACAGCCTGTGGCTGCTATTTCTATATTATTAAACATAAAAGGATGTTGATTGTTATCAAACATCAAAGGATGCAGTACAAATCATCCCATTACAGCCTCCAGTCTGAACATTATCATCTGTACTGCAACCTCTTGCAAATCAAAAAGGTAGTTTTCAGGTGGGTCATGACCACCTGAAATATACATTGCTATGCCATCTTCACATGACAGCTCTGTATAGGATTTGTTCAGAGAGCCCAGATTCCTGTAACTCTGTATACATTTTTTACTCAATGGAGGAGTACAATAAAGCTTCAAGAAGCCCATGTAATTTATCTCTTATTGCTCATTTACCTCTGAGCACGCACACACACACACACAAAAAATAAATAAAAAAGACAAAGGAAGAAACTGCCATTCTGATGGCATTCTGGATTTCACAGATCCTCAACAAGGCCCTTTGTGTCTTGTCACATTCCCTTTTCTCTAAACTTTTAATATTTGTAGCCTTTAACATGCCAATCTTTAACAATACTACAGGAAAACCCAAGTCAAATGAAGTCAGACAGCAATCAAGACAAAAGGGTCATGCACAGTCAAAATGGACTCTAAAACTCTTTCCAGTACTTGTAACTGAAGAGGCCTTCAGTGGCCTTAGAAAAAATTAATGCAGTAACCTCCGGGCCAGGTACTCCAGCAAAAGAATTGAGTTGAAAGATTTAATGGGTTTGGGATACATCCTTGCATGCTGGGAAGTATTTGCTATTCTGCACTTAAGAGGGCTGTAGCATCTAGTGGAGTCTGTGGAGGTGAAAGATTAGGCAGTGGAAATTGGTACAGCGACAGGAGAGCGAGTTACTTCTGTACAGATTTCTTCAACTCCCTCTCTGACTCCTGTTACTAGTAAATGTGGCACCATAAATATGAAGGGCACCAGAGCTCACCTGCACTTGAATGCTACAATTCATGGGTGACATCTTTAAAAATCCCCCTGTCTGAAATACTACTTGTTCCACATACGCTGGTTCTTTAAGGTTTTTTTGGGGGGTTGTGTTGTTGTTTTTTTAAATTTGTTTTCTCCCTTTTCTCAGAGGTATTTCAGATTCACAACCGAGTAAACAACAGAGTAAGTTGCTTAAAGTATAATAATAAATACCACACATTAAAGAGGTCTGTATTTTCTGAAAATAACCTAGGTCCCACTGGGACCACAACTCCAGAGGATTCTCTATCTGTGTTTGTTTTCTCTACTCTTGGCCTTGGAAAAAATATGTACTAAACATAAGTTTTTACAGAAATATATGTACAGTTTTAAACATAATCTTCCCCAGGAAAAAAATAGCCCAGGGCAAATTTCTGATGTAACCACAGAGACCCAACCTCAAAATACCCAGTAATCTGGAAGTTCACTTGCCTTGACTCTGCAGTTTACCTTCAATGGGACCCCTACCATCAAATTACTGGTGGAGAAGGTTTTCTTTTGGGGAAGAAAGGGAAGGAAAGGTGAAGGAAATTCATCCTAGTGCAGAAGAGAAGAAAAGCACTGATATTTTGAAATAGAAGATGGAAGGGTAAAAGTGTTTAATCTAGCTACATCTCTTATTGCTGTCTACTTTATTAAGAGTCTTCCTTTTCTGAGTTTCAATCAAAGCACCCACATCTGCAAAGAAACCTTTGCCAACTTCAAATAAAAACATGTGTAAATTGGTCCTGCCTGTCCCAATTCAATGTCAGTCACAGAGGACTACTGACAATCAAACATACTGTAACGTCATATGTTGTACCAGAGCTGTCTACTGAAGTCTCTATGTTCACTTTCTTCTCAAGCACAGATGCCACTGCTGCATATTAATAACCCCTAATATATAAAATTCCCTTTTCTTTTGAATACATTACTTGCCAATCCCTGTATTTCTGCTCCCCCCCCAAATTATTTCCTCTAGATAAAGATGAGAGAACTACAACTTCTAATTCATATCCCTTCTTACTTTGAACAAAAATATTCAAAAGTAAAATTTCAGCTTTAACACCTTGCTCCAAGAAGTTTAGTACAGCAGCAATTTTGTGGCCACAGTAGCTGGTTCTGCATCCAGTGTTTTCAGGAAATGCTACCTGAGAAGAAGTCTAGCACGAAAGCTTCAGGTAAAACATTAAAATATTCAGCTTGCAGTCATTGGCAACAAAGGCATTTCAGCATTACAGTTTCGCATTTCTCAATAATGAGGAAAATAATCTGAAAAGGTTCATGTCAGGAGATGGACACCAGCAACAGCTGTTTGGAGTAATGTACCAGTTGGACTGAATTCAAGTTTCACCATCATACTCAAAAGGAAAGTAAGGTCTGTAAGAGGAGTAGAGGATTTTTGCATTTGTGTGAACTAAAAAAAAAACCACAACCCAACCCAAAACACAAGAAGTTGAAAGGCAACTGATTCTTCATCATCTACTTTCTTATAACTGTCTCCAGTAGGCAGAGCCCATAAGGCCTCTGCAACCACTCATCACATCTCCTAAGGGACTAGAGAAATTTTCTTTTATTTGCTGTATTTGCAACAAATTAAAAAAAAAAAAAAAAAAGATTAGGGACTTGGTTGCTCTCCAGCACTGTTTCCAAAGAACATGGCTTCAAAAACTTCTAATATGCATCTGTAGATTAAATATCTTCTGTCTAGATGTCCTTCCCTCACCAGGCTGTGAGATCAGAAACTGCAATGTACTTCCAACATGCCCAAAAGAAATCTACATTGAAGATTATAATACAAAAGTTGAACTTTATTCGCAGATTGACATCAAAATTCCAGAGAATGACCCTAAATTTTGGATGAGGACTTTGATATAGAGAGGCTACTGTTAGTCAAGAGACTAATTTCAGGTTCGATGTTTGCACACTAACACCTCTTGTAAGCACTGAAATAGTGCTGAAAATAGGTGCTGCCACACACAAAAGCTTCAGCATAGGGAGGAACCTGCATGTGGAAACATCAAGCTGAAGTCTGTTTTTTTTCTTACTATCTACAAATGACTTAAAGTAACTTTGATGCTTCAACAATGCATTTTCTAAACAATTTGCGTGATCTAAATTGGTGGTATTATATTACAAATGAACCCACTGATACTGATGTAACTGATACAGTTTTTATGCATTTACCTTTGTTAAAGCCTAACTCCCTCCATCAAGCAATTAAGGCCATTTGTAAATGTGCAAAGTTAATTTAGAAATTATAAAATTAAGGCTAATGGACTCAATTATAATAAATGCACGGGTCAGCGATTGTAGCAATTTCTCAACCCTTTCTTTATTTCTAGGTTCAGCTTAATAACACACTCCATCTCACAGTGGTGATGGTGTGGCAGAATCTGCTCTTCAGAGCGACTGAGAGAGCGGGAGGCGACAAAGCCAGGCTGGGAGGGACGGGCTCCCTCTGCCTGGCAGGCGCCCACCTGCAAGCCTCACCCCACAGCAGGCTCAAGGCCCCTGGAGTACCCCACGCTCCCAGCTGCGTGTGTCCTATCTTCAGGGAGACGGGTACATGCATCCGTGCGGTGGGTAATTCACTGCCTCCCAACGATGAAACCTGTTGGGAGGGTACAGATTTCACATAATTGACCCAGAGCATGGTGTGCCTGCTGTCACCTTGGGACTTTCAGGTAAAGCCACAGACATTCCCTCTCCATGTCCTTCTCCAAGCACATGTGGCACACAGCTGGGGATCCTCAAAGCACAGACAGACCAACAGCCTCTCTCCCTCCTCTGCTGCACTCCTCCCAGGCATGTGGGCACCCATGCAGCGCCTGCACCATCTTCCAGGGAGACTTGAGAAAACTAATTTTAGAGCAATTCCACTAACGCTGACTAGGATTTTTTTTCATTTCTTTTCCTTCTCTTGCCTGGAGTTTCTTTGTAGCTCCAAAGACCTTGGCGATTTTATTCTCCTAAACACATCTGCTTTTTCGCAGACTGAAGTTCTCAAAATCCTTTTTGCGATGTCACACTTGGTTACTGAGAGAGTGTTTTGAAGTGAGTAGAGGGTTTTAGCTTCAGAGACTGAACAGCGGGAGATGATTAACACTTAGGGAGCAAAGCTGTTTATTGTGTTTTAAATAGTGCAGAAGAGTTTGGTTTTTAAATTGCCTCTAATTAGTATAATGTACTTGTGCATGCATGCACACACCTGATCTCTACTTCACTAGCACCAAGGTCCTTACCAGACTGCTGAACAGAAGCACCAAAATCCACAACATGAAAGACTGGCTGCTTTTTCCTTCTACAAATAGATGCTCAGGTGGCTGTGAGGAGGACACAGGGACCGAGCTACCCTCACCAATTCTCAACACTCATCTTCAGGCAAAGGGACGTGCAAACAGCAGGTTAAGTCTCCAGTGGGCACAGGCAATAGCACAAAACATCAATCAAGCCTGGCTCGTCCTTCTTGCCTTTCACACTTGTTCCTGAGATGCTTTTCTCCAAGGATTTTGAGGCACTATTTGCCTCTTGACACTCTGAGTAACAACTGATGTAGCAAAAGAAAAATCAGGGGCTTGGATATTCCTCTCTTCCTCAGCTACCTCCACAAAAAGCATTTCTGGGTGCAACTTCTTTGCAGAAAGTTGCCCTGGCTAAGGAGACACGCAGAGGAGTGCAGGCAGCTGGGACACCCAATGGCCACATTTAGTTCTTCCTTGCATTTCTTTCATCCTTACCTTGCTTACACGCCAATTTGACACTATTCAAGAAGGGGTGCTCTCTCTGCAACTCCACAGCTAAGACTGCAAACCACAAACGTCCTCAGAACATAACACTGGGGGCATCAGCCTGCACCACGGAGGAGCACACCAACACCACGGGCCAGGCAGAAGGGGTGGGACCCTGAGAGGCCTGATCCTGACCCAGAGATCTCAACTGCCACTGCAGAGCAAAAGGCAAATGGTCTGCTTTTGTTCACACCTTCCTAATTATCAGGACAGCTTGGCATGCCTCTGGTTACTCAGCTCTCCTCCATGGCCAAGTTAAGGTGACTGAGGTACAAATCCCAGTGTTAACCAACAAGCCCTTAGTTCAAATGCTGTTCATCAGATCCCTTCCCTGTATTTTACTGAAGTTTCTGGAAGGAGATTCAGAAGAAAACACTTACCCACAACAGCTGCAGGGTGTTTGTTAGCAAAAACATCTCCAACCTATACTACCACATCTGTAATGAGAGGGATACCACAATATCTCACCAACAATAATCCATGCAGCTTAAACGAGATCTTTCCGTAAGCAGCAAACCATCAACTGTATCTATTAGCCCTACAGGTACCTGATAAGAAGCAAATTAAAATAGGGGAGATCAAAGAAGTAGGAAATTATGTTTAGCTGGTTCATATTAAATAAAGTTTTTGACTCAGGCTCACTGGAGACTGATGCTTAAAATGTTACAAATGGAACTGCCATAAAGACAAAAGAGATTATTACATCTTTGTGCCAATCATTCAGATATAGGTCCAGAGCTCTGCATTTTGAAAGCATCTTTCAAGCAAGAGAGTGAATGAAAGATATGAACCAACTCTAACATTAAGACTTAAAATACCTTTTGGTATCCATTCAAATCATCTGGAAATCTATTTCAGAGACACTATCTAAAATGATAACAATAAAATATACATTTGAGAGAAGGAGGAAAAATCTAAAGACTGCAATCTAAAATTATATATTGTAACATGACAAAGCAACCATGCTTCTCTAAAAAGACAAGAATAAAAAATTTCATTTAACATGGTGTATAAAATCACCAAGACCTGGATTTATCCTCAGAAGTATCAGGGTTCCCCCAGGTATAAGTCTCATTCAAGGTGTGATCATGTTGTGGGGACAGTTGTCCCAGACTGCATCTGTGGGTGTACAAGGTCCCAGTGTCGTAGCTATCACAGATGGGAACAGTTACACAGAGCCATCCCTTCCTTTTGTTGGAGTAATATATGACAGGTTAGACAGGTTCATGTAATGCAGAATTGATGATCACAGGCTGAATAAATCTGAGAGACAAAAAGGGAAGTTGTAATTCAGTGAGAAATAACAACTGGCAAGAGCTCATGGTTTCATACCTCTGAGCCTGAATACTGGGAGGGGGGTTATGGAGTGAGAGAAAAGTATCTTTACTGATTTTAAGATGAAAACACTTTTTTATTGGGAAACAAGGAGGGGGAAAATATTCAGATTCTACCTCCAAGCTTCTTATACACTATAGGAATAAAGTAGACATCAATGAATAGGACTTGACATATGTTAAATTTCCTCCTTTGACAAAGACCTGAAGAATAAAGAACATCTGTACAGTTTTATAGTGATATTATCCTATACTCTTAATGGCTTCTAATTATCCTAATGATGCAGTCCTCTCTGTAGATTGAAGATGCACTATGTGATTAAGGTATGGCTGAAAAAGTAATCTTAAATTAAAATTAAGAACCAAAAATAATACAGTGTATCTTGCTTCACTGTCAGACTGCCCAGCACAAGTACAAAGGTGGCTTTCAAATCTGGGCATCCTTACTGGGGAAATCTGGGCCCTAAGCAGTTATTCTGTTGGCCAAAGGGGAAAGGCTTTGGAGGTGGCTTCTCTTAAAAGAAAGGAAGAGTGTAAAATCTTGATTAAGCCTTTTCTGGTTTTCTGATGGAGCCAATACTTGCCACTCCAGAAGTCCCTTGGTCTCCCACCCTGCTGCATACCCTCTCAGACTTATCTTGGCTGAGCACCTCCTCGTGGTGGGAGCATGCCTGCCCATGGCAGGTATCGTGCACACACCTACTAGAGGGGCAATAACACTAATGCCTGTTGATACAAATGTAGCTGCCTTTTTATTGCTCAAACACACACATTTTTTTTGAAACTAAAATCACAACATCACATACAGTGCCACAAATACAGCCTCTGGGATGGCGAGTGCAGCAATTATTTACCCTATGGACCCTAAGTGATGTACAGAGCAGCACAGAGTGCTTCATGTTGTGCAGTACTAATCATAAATCAGACTAAAATAAATTAGTGCTATCTTTTCAGCTGTATCGAATGTGTAGCTATTCCTTTAGAGATATATCACAGGTCTTTTATCCAGGGTAGCATCAAGGTTAAGATGATTAAGTAAGTAATTTCATTAACAATGATAAATGTTAACGATGATAGAGAGGGATTTTGGATACATTTGCACATGCTGAAAGGCTACCAATAACCACTGTTATGTATAAGAGTCAAATACATCCACTAGGACTTAAAGAACTGTCTTTCACAGTTTAGCTATCTTATCTTACATTACAGATGTGGTACATTAATACAGCACAAAATTGGATCACTTTCCCAGTCAGACAAATGTAGCCATTTGGGTTAAATGCTGCAGCATAAAGGTGTTTCCCCAGGGCTTGGGAGCAGGCGCCAAACTGTGTGTGGTCAGGAACATGGTGTGCTGCCCAGCATCCACTGCATGCCTTCTGTGCCTCTTAAATTCTGAATACCATCCTTCCCGGGACTTGTCTTTGCTTTTACAGGGGTTTTCACCAAGTGCCTCAAGCCTGACATTTCCTTCCCTGTGCTAGCAGTGATCCTCCTCCCCACCTTCTTCTCATCTCTCCTGAGTGGGGAGGCAGGCATCAGGAGCTCCACTCACTGGCTAGAGAAGAGTATTGAGGTGAAAAAGAGAGAGAGCCTCCAACTCCTTTTATTTCCTCATCCCCAGTGAAAACAGCTTGGAGGCATGAATCATTTTGTGCAAATAGGGGTCCCTGTTAAATTTTGTACTACCACCTGCTTGCACTTGAAAGCAGTCAGGGATCAGCTTAAACAGGAGAGGGTGAGAATGACATGTGCAGACAAAAATAAGGCAATGCTAGCATTCAAAATGTCTTGAAGCCCAAGCTTGAGAGAAGCAGTGCTGGCTGGGAGGGGGCAGCACAGCCACGGGAGGAAGCTGGGACTTCACTCAGCAAAGATCTTTCTAAGCAAGTAGGGCAAGAACTGCTAAAAGGCTGGGTAAGGACTTTATGGTCAGGTTAATTTGCTTGTTATTTTTAGCCCTCAGCTCTTAGCACTCTATTCCCAGAGTTAACATCAGCCAATACTTGTCTAAACCAGGATCTGTTTTAACAGTGAGTCCAGGTCTTGAAGCAAAGTAGCGGGATCTGAACTCTGACTGGGGCTGCTGAGGCAACGGCTCAGATTGCAGGGAAAAATTCAGCCCTGGAGAGAGGTACGAGGCTGGTACCCACAGGGTTTGCCCAAGAGCTCACAGTCACAACAGGGCGGTACACATCAGTGCATTTAAACCACTTATAGATTACTGTACACCTGTTTGATATTGTGTGCTACAGAGCATGTCGTTCAGCAGCTGCCGTAAATGTTGTGGTAGGATCTTTGAAATAAACCCAATCATTCTGAAAACTAAGTATCTCCCATGGTTAAAATTGCATTAGAAACACTAGGCTTGCATTATTCAGGATTCCCCGCTGCATTTTGGTTCTCATATACGTTTATTTAGAAGGAAGGAAAGTGTGCTACTCTCTGCACCCATGTGCGACCAAAGTGTTTTAGCAAGACAACTTGAACCGAATGTAAGTCTTCTAGCAATGCATCCTAACATGCTCAAAGCTGATTCAGGTTAAAAGCATTAGGGGAAGGAGGAAAAAAAAACAAACAAACAAACACCGCCCAATATGTGTACATGAAAATGCTGACTTCCAGCGCATTCAGAACTTAAATACATGGAACCAATTTTCTCCAAAACTTGGAAATCCCCAGTGAGGGCTATAAACAAGCTAATTTGACATCACTAGTTCCAGCCAGCTTAGACTTATGAGCATGCACATATTTTATTCTGCAGATATGGGGAAAACATATTTTCCCCATGCTTGCATAAATCAAAACAGCTGAACCAATTTTGCTTAAATTAGAAAGAGGGAGAGAAGAGAAGGAAGGAGGGGTGAGGAAGGAAGGAAGAAACGGAGAAAAAAGAAGGGAAAGGCTAAATACAGAAACTTCAACCTGGTGTGTAGGGGGAATAAAATCCCTAACAATTAGGAAACATTTGAACACTCAATATTAGAAGTGAAATAATACACTATATTATTTTATTTTAGGATTAAAATATCAGAAAGTCATTGAGGATATTCACAGTACTTGAGCTAGTGCCTAATGTGCTATTCTAAATCTTCTGTTCTTGCACTGAATTATTTCCTCTTTATTTCCCCCTCTTCGCCTGTCCTACTGAATCTCCTTAGCTCCACCATTCCTCCTTGCTATTCATACATCTATGTATTTGTGGGACACAGGTATACACGTCAGCTCTCCCCCTGCCACTTGAGGTAAAGCCAGTCTTATCCATCCCCACCACAACAAGGGGCTGGGTACAGGGCAGCGCTGTGGGAAGCTGCGGGCTCAACATGTGGGTACTCACTGAGTCTCACTCAGGACATCCCACAGGGGAAGGGCATCCCTCACCCTCCAATCTGCTGCTGGGAATTATCCCTGTGTCCTCATTGAGCCTCTTCCCTTGCAGCACTGTGGCACCCAGTTCACAGTCCCACAAAGCTGGCAAGCAAATGGCACTGCATAGTACCTGGAGGTGGTTTCTTTACCCTCATTTTAAACCAATGATACAATTAGTATCATAACTCTGATGCCAGCTGGAAAGCAACTGCAGGGAGATGCTGAAATTCCCAGAGGGAAGTTTCTACTGGCCAGTGTAGCATCTGTGCCACCTAAACCACCTGCCGCTGCCTGCAGGGATCTGGAGCATCAAGGACAAAGATGATTTTAATCAGGATTTTTAAATTGCCTTCCCCTCCCTTTGATGTTTTGTTCCCAATCCCACCTCAAGTTCACTCTTCAAGGAAGAAATTTGCATCTCAGCTCACCTATCACAACCTCCTTTCCCTGTCAGAGCCACTGCAAACCCCAAAGCAGAAGCACTGAGGAGGCAAGCAGAACACAGTAAAACTCCAAGCAAGCCACTGCCCTACCGCAGCACTGCCAACACAAGCAGGCATTACAGCCAATTTCAAGTTTCTGAGCTGCTCCCTCTGTGTCTGCACCCTCTTCACTTCCCATAAAAGCCTGCAGCGCTGCTTCAAAATCTGCCTTCTAACCTTCCCTGAATGCTAACCTTGTGCCCTAAGGGCTGGGAAGTGCATGCTGTGGGGATGTCATGGGTGTAGCACCAAGCACCCCGTGCACCTCTGGGGCTGTCTCCAACTGCAGCCTCTGCAGCAGGAGCTCTTGCTCTGTACAACCCTCTGCATGGGAACAGCCTGTGGCATGCTGAGGCTGCTACACGTACATGTCAGGACCAACTATTTATGGTCGTTTACAGCTGGTGTCTACAGAATGTGTTTAACTAGTTTGTTTATAAATAAATTTGGAATATCCAAATTACAATAATCCACACAGATTTTAAGGAATTTAATACATGAAACGTAAATTGGAGAGTAAATGAAAAATTAAGTGATTGTGAGAATCAGGTTTTACCATGCAGAGCCAGTTTCATAATAAAAATGAGGATCATAATCCTACTTTACATATAATTTTCTGCAGGGTTGTGTAATTTACAACTTACACAAAGCAACAGGAAGATTAAAGACATCTTTTGAATTAAAACTAAAGTGCTTGGTGGACTCTGCAGTAACAGTTTATTACACCCTATACAGCTCTGAGGAAGCAAAAGAGTGTTTGTCCAGGGAGCCAAGGCTGGCATTTCCAATATATTTCCTTGGAGAAGGCACAAGCAGCAGGTATAGACCCTTCCCAGTGCATACCCCTCCTGCTCTGGACGCCTTCCAGGCAGTTGCTTGGTGAGTGCTGAGTCGCTCCGTGCACTGCCGAGTGTTGCCACCTTGTCCTGCCCTGGAGGGTGGCTGATCTCTGGCAGGCTGGCAACTGGCCGCTGGCCATCATGACCTTCCCAGGTCCTCAGCATCCCTTCCAGGGGCTGTACTTTCTGTGCTTCCTTACCTACCCCACAAACTCTTGCCTGTGAGGGTGGTGAAGCACTGGAACAGGTTGCCCAGGGAAGTTGCGGATGCCCCTTCCCTGGAGGTTTTTAAGGCCAGGCTGGATGGGGCTTTGAGCAACCTGGTCTAGTGGGAGGTGTCCCTGCCCATGGCAGGGGGGTTGGAATTTGACGATCTTTGAGGTCCCTTCCAACTCTAAACTTTCTATGATTCTATGATTTTAGAAACCCTCACGCCGAGAAGAAGGGCAGGAGTGAAAGTATCCCATCCCATACAAGGACTCCTCCCCATCAGTCCTGGGATTGCTCTAAACCAGCAGGTCTGTGGGGAGCTCTTCTCCTCCAGCATCTCACCTGAAAGTCTCACACGCACTGCACGAGCCTGCTTTTAAGATGAAAATCATTGCAAGAGACAATTTTCAAAAATTCCCGAACACTCTATTAGTGTTTCTAAAGAATATACGACTATATGAATTCACATAGGAGAGAACATACTTCCACTGGGGCCTGTGTAATTTCTTTGGATAATAGTTTTGCTTTTCATAAACATCTAACACACACAGAAAAAAAAAAAACACAGAAGAACAAGTGCCACCAAGACGGCAAACTCCTTTTACGTGTGAGTTAGAGGATGCCCCAATTCTTTACCCATTTATTAAGGGAAATTTCGAATTGTCAGAGTTGGAAGGGACCTTGAGATCATCCAGTCCAACTCCCCTGCTAAAGCAGGATTGCCCAGAGCACATCACTCAAGACTGCATCCAGGTGGGGCTTGAAGGTATCCAGAGAAGTGGACTCCACAACCTCCCAGGGCTCTGGCACCCTCACCATAAATAAGTTTTTTATTTGAATGGAATTTCCTGTGTTCCAGCTTGTGCCCATTGCCCCTTGTCCTGTTGCTGGGAACCACTGAAAAGAGTCCATCTCCATCCTTCTTCAGCCTACCCTTCAGATACTTATAAGCATTACTAAGGTCTCCCCTCAGCCTTCTTTTCTCCAGGCTAAAGAGTCCCAGCTCTCTCACCCTTTCCTGATCAGGGAGGTGCTCCAAACCCTAAATCATCTTTTTGCCCTACACTGCACTCTCTCCAGTAGTTACCTGTCCCTCTTGAACTGGGGAGCCCAGAAGTTGATGCAGTAATTTCCCCACCAATGTCTTTGAAAGACTGGTAGATTCAAGAGGAATCCAAATCTGGACACATAACTCCCCCCTACATTTTTTCTAGCAGTATTGTGACTGAGTTTACTCAGTGTAAAATAAAATAAAGTGTTATATGACTAGTTAAGAATATAAATCCACACGATGAGCATTTAGAGTCCAAATAAACATCACATATCTCCAGTGATCCAAGCAAAACTGTCCAGGACGCAGAGATTCTTATGAATCTAAAACACAGTAGATGAATTCATTTCTTTATGTGTCTCTTAGGTAAACACATCAGCTTAAAACCAGTGTGGGTATCTTAGAGACAGATCTAAAGACAGTGGTCTCATTTCAAAGAGCTGCTTGGTAAGCTCGTCATCCTAGGGAAGGCTTAGTGCCCCACAAGGAGCTTCCCGCTAAGCAACCAGCGGGACTATTCGCAAGAGCACGCATTACTCCAGTTTGCAAACATCCTGCATCAATATCTTGCAGTCAAAGAAACCAGTTGTCTGGTCTCCTAAATCATACTTCAGCTTTTAATATTTGGTCAAAACAAGAGACTTGCCAAGAGCTTTACTTAACAATTCTCACACACATTCAGCAGCGAAACGCCCCCGAATGACACGGCAACACTTTCTTCCAAACTTGAGCATGTTTGAGAAAAAGGCTCAGGAAACAAGCTCACAGAGTACACTGGCTCATTGCAGATTTTTGTGACTATAAAATGTTACAACTTAATACAGAATAAGCCAGGGGTTAAACCAGTTTCTGCAGATGTTTTTCTACCTTGAAATCTCAGTGAGAGATACGTTAACGTACAGGTGTGCTTTGACTGCACAGATTAGTCACCATGTTCACAACAGAGCTCTCCTGAACGCCTTCACTTCATTTCAAGCACACATCTGTACATCTCTCCTACACTGCAAGGCTTAATCTAACTTTGGAATGTAAGTACTGAACGAGGAGACTGGGTTGATCAGATTTGTCTTATTTCCCAAGATGTCCAAGCTTCATTGAGCATTTCTGTCTCCAGTTCTTGCAAGTGCTCAGTGTGCCCTGCGAGCTGCACTTTGACAGCAACAAGAACAAAAGCCCTTGGGTCTGGCTGGACACCCATGTCCCCTTTCATACCTGCCCCAAAGCACCCCTTTGTGTTATCCTTCTCCCACTGGAGCATGGGGGAGTGATACCCATCCCACAGCCGATTTGCTTCTGCTTCCCCCACAGCCCACAGAAGGGAGGGCTTCTGCTCTCACCTCCCACAGACCCTGTTATCTGCACCCAGAGATTTTAAGTGATTTTAAAGGGAGGAGAGAGATACAGATGAACAGCTAATGCTGGGATTCAGTGAGGGCTGAGCCAGACTGAGTAGGGCTGTGGGCTCTCTCCTAATGATCTCCCTCTGCTCACCCTCTCCTCTTCTGCTTGCTCCCTCTGGGTCTCCAGCTCCACAACAGCACAGTAGGGAGCCTCACTGAAAGTATTTTTGTATTTTTCAGGTTCTCTGAACAAAATCCATACTTCAAGAAAGCTCTCACAGGAGCACATCCCAAAGAGGTGTTCGCTGTATGTCCCAAATCAAATCAATATCTGTTTTTTTTTTTTTTTTCTCATTGAACAACTTGGTTCCCACTCCCCATAGCCCTTTTATTTCAACCACAACTCAATGGAAACTTTGCTTCAAGTCTAATGCCTACTCCTTCCAAGTCTTCCTGCAAGTCCCCCTGTGACTACACAGCAAAACCTGCTTCTGCTGCAGCTCATGGGATGCTGCTTGCCCTCAGCATTAGTGCACGCTTTCCCCCAGAGAGGACCATGTGTGTGCCCATGCTTTCAAGGGCCCCAAAGCTGCCAGGTTTCATAGCAACTTCAAAGCTCTCTGCTGGAGCAAAGCACTGTAAATAAGCAGTCCTCCCCAGTGCATTTGCAGGACACAGGAACCACAGCACCGGCACGGTAGCACTGAGGTGTCCTGTGCCTGCAATGGTCTCAGGAACACATCCATTTTCTCTTGTGTTTCGCACTAGTTTCTCCCAGCAAGTGCATAAGCCATAAAGTAGTTTGCTGTTATTTCTTTGGGTTCAGAGTCCTTAAACTATACTTTAAAACCTACTGTCAGTGTTTTCACTGTTTTGCTATTCTGTAAGTCATTAATCACTGGGAATGATGGTTTATTTAATGGAATAAAATGCTCACAGGCTCTCTATGGCAGCTTCTGCCTCTGGTTTCTCCATGCAGGAGGTGGTACCTGTTGCTTCTCATGGCTGCAGCGAGCCCCTGGCAGGGCTGCTCACTCCCAGCTCCCCACGCAGGACAGGCAGGACAGGGCAGGGTAGGACCTGGGTGGCTGCAACTCACTCCGACTGCTCCCATGCTTCAGCCAGCGGACATGGTATTTCTCTGCCTCCCTGAGCAGCTCAAGTGTTGTGTGGATACAGCCGCAAAAAATACACTCATATTAGGATGCTTTCTGTGGGTGAGTTGTTCTGGAGGCGAAAACCAAACCAATTACCAGCAGTTTAGTTCTAGCGCAAATCATAGTCCAGTAAAAAAGTTTTACTGGACACAGCAATTTAAAAACGCGGAGTGGATATAGAGAGTGAAGGTACTGTTGCTAAGCCCTTATTTCCTTGGGTTGACGAAAAACATGTCATCCTTCTCATCAAAAACTGGGGGTGGAGGAGGAGGGAGAGAGGGAAGACTAATAAATACATTGAGACAGGCCATTTAGAGGTTGGGTCTCCAGTCCCCATCATTTATTACATTTTTTGCCAGTCTGATTACCAGAAGGCAATCTCTAGCTCAGGCAGAACACTTAAAAACACATCTATTCTATACCACACGCCTACTCTATTTTCCCCTGTCCTTTGCAAATGTGCTCCCTTCCTAAGGAAGCATATCTTAAAAGACAGACGCAGAACTTAATTCAAACACAGTGCAATTGTAACAGCTCTTTAGTATTCATAATTATTTTTTAGGAAAAAAAAAATCATTCTATTATAGATGTACACAGAAGAGTAAAACCTGTAATATGAATGAGGACACAGCACATTAAAAATGTAAATTAAGAATTAAATAGCAAAACAATGGAGTTCTGCCAATATTTTTATAACCATACAAATTGCTCATCAGTATCCAGTGTCATGTTGGCAGATTTGTTCAACAGAGAGTATAAAGCCAGAGACAAGATGATAGACCATCCTTTCTAAAGGAAGTACTCTCAGAGCTGTCCTGGATATTATGTATTCTCGTGCTTTAAAACAGAGGTGAACACACTTGGAGCATGAGCAATATTACAAAAAGGAGCCTTTTTTTTCCACCAAGGTGTTAAAAATTGGACTCCTCTGCTTTAAGCACATTCATTTGTAAGCTTTTGTCATCAAAAAAGCAACAGTCCCTGTTATAAAGCCTACTAAAAAGCACTGTTGTCAAAACATTACTATATGATCAAAGTCCTTTTTATGACAAACCACGTGGAGTGTAGTGAATGCAGTATTTTTATGCCAGCACCAGGGTACAAAGCATCTAAATCCCTATACCAGAAGAGCAGAGTTCACCAATAAGATCTGAGTATAACATATTCCTGTTTCCAGGTCTCCTCAAGAAATAGTTTGATGCACAGGATTTTGACACTTTGAGCGAACACCAGTTTTCACTGAGACTGAGAGGTTGATGTGAGCCCCACACATCCTACCCAGGAGAAGGCCAGCTCTCCCCTCCATCATGCTGATAGAGGCTGTGACCACAGCCACATGTGGGTCAAGTCTGAGAAACCTGCGTTTGACTCTTTCAAGGAATTCAAGGAGAGAAAAGGCAGCATTTAAGTCTAGAGATTCCTACTTATAAAGCAGGAATTGACTTCTCACCCTGAAATCATTTGTCCCCACATCACTGGCATAACAGAATACCCTTTACTTTATATAGTAATGAACAGCAGAAAACTATTTTATGACCCAGACACTTTCTCGTCAGCACATCTTTTTTCATAAGGGTCAGGTGAATGTCAGCAGTCAGTCAAGAGCCCTACGTATCCTTGCCATGAAGGCAATACCTCCCAACTACACTGTAAAAAGGTGCTTTGTTTTAATAATTTGTGAACTACAGCATATATCCAGCTGCTCATTATAGACTCATAGTTTTAGGACTTATTTTCACCTGTTCACTAAGTCATGTTACCAACCACAGCAATTTCCCTCACAGGAGGGAAAAAATGGGATGGAACCTGTTACTCCTGAAGTCTCTCCATCCAACCCTCTTCAAGTATAACTCTATTAATCCAGCTGTTTTGCTGGAGTGATCTTTGACATCCAGGGGATAACTGCTTCTACCAGTGTCACTCTATCCCTAAAAGCACCTAGAGAAAAATACTTGTTAATGAAAAAATCAGGTGTCAGTAAGACAGAATTAGTAATGAGGAAAGAGGCAGAGTAAATCATCTCCTTCTCATGTAAAGTCAAAAGCCACGCTGGCAATCAAAGACAGGGTCTCTTAAGAGTAAAGTCTCACACTGTGCCACAAAGCCAACAGGATTAACACATTGTAGAGCTTTGATTTTCATAAGAGTGACGAGGAGAGCAAATACTCATTTAGCCACATTTAGTCTTTGAGAGATGCAAGTTACCGAAAAGAATATGGTTTGTTCTTTGTCATAGAGTTAATCTTCTGGCTGAAATTCAACTCAGCCACAGGCAAGCATCATGCAAAAAACCCAGGAGGAGCACCACAACCCAATGTCATACCATAGGGTTGCCTGACCTGCAGGTCACTGTGCTGCAGACCTGGGGCATCTATGCCACTGGGCCAGGGCTGACTGTGCCACAGCTACACAAGCAGGATATCCTGCTGGGTTTTCAGAGATGAGATTCAGTGACAAAGCACCTGGCAGCAGCTCTGTGAAAAGAACAGCATGCAGAGGCTTCACCCTGCCAGAAGGGACAACACTTTCTGACAGTAGATGTGACCACCAATCCCTTCCTGGGGTGCCTCCTCTCCCCCTATCTCCCACCGCCCTGGGACACCCAGTCAGAAGAGGTTTGCATCCAACCAGCACATCTTGATTGATCAGTATAAAGGAAAAAAAATGGACATTCATAACGTGTGACTGCTAAACAATTCTTGGAGATATACATTGATGACATTTTAAACCCCAATGCAAACACTACATAATTCATGATACTCACTATATCAAAGCACACTGGAAAATGGATGTGTTGCTTTTCTCTCAGGAACTTGAATTTCTATATTATTAAAACAGTTTGGGAGGTGGGAGGAGGAACCTGATAGATTTAAGGTTTATACTTTTCTCCTAGTACATTGCCAGGAAGATAAAATATTTAGTGGCTTCATATTCCCTAACCATATTTTTGACAATATGCTTCATGCTCTATTTGCCACAAAAGTTGTGACATTGCAGTCAGTCTTCAAAGAATAACGTATGCATTTTTCATGGCAAAAGATCAAAAAAATCTCATTTTTTATTACCCTGCCATTGGTTAAGTCAAGCTCTGATAATTAGGATATTGGATATTTATGAGGAGCTATTCTGCCTTTATTACTGCTTTAGGTGCCTGTTGACAGATGCAGCAAGACAATTTACATTGATGTGTGAATTTGCCAGAATTTCAGTAATAACATCCAAGTCTACGTCTGTTAGAAAAAGGGTCCACATCTCACTCTTGGAATATATATTTTCAATTAATTCTGTTTTTGTAGCATTTCCTCTGGCATGCTGTCATTGAGGATTTCTATCATTTGTTTGTGCTCTGATCGAATAGTAGTTCAAATTAAAGTCCAGAGGGTAACTGGATAAAAGCAGGTTATTAGATTAGAAAGGCAGAATGAACCACTATAATCTCCTAGTCTGACCTGCTCAATAAATGTTGGCCATAGGACTCTCCCCCCTGAATCGATCCCTGCTGCCATTGCAGCGTGGAGGAAGGAGAGGAAAGCAACACTTCCCCACACCACGCTGACAGGCAGAGGCTCGGTGATGGAAAGCAAATTACCAGCACATGGGCAGGTGAGGGTAAAAAGCATATCTCAGTGCCAGTCTCTTTTCCCTGTGTACCCCCTTGGTGTTTTGTTGGGGTTTTTTGTTTGTTTTTTTTTTTTTTTTACTTCTGAAATTTCACTTAAAACTAGGACTGAAGTCTGTTTACAAATATTTACTTCCATTTAGAGGATGCAGGTAGCCATGCATCTCATGCTATGCTCTCATCTCCTTATAACTGCAAATAACTTTTTCTTTATTGCAAAGAAATTTTCAGTGTTACTATTGATGCTATGTGATAAAAGCTCACTGATCCATTCCCAGTTAATCTATGTCTATTCTACAAGTAAATGGTTCAATACTTCCTCTAATGATCTGTACATTTCAGATTCACTTATGCCTGAAAAAGCTCCAGCAGAAGTTTATGTGAGCAGAACCATAAAATCAAGCATGGAGCAATATGTAATTGCAGTGGACTACATGCTTGAGACCACCAATTTAAGCAGAGCTGAGTAAAACCTTAATGCCTTCAATTGCAGACACGTGAAATGTCCTGCCCGTCTTGAGCATTTCCAGGGAGCAAACGAGACAGAAGGAAAGCTGTATCGCTACAGCCTTGGCATTTACTCACGTCAGCATCATACACCTTTCCTGCTTGTCGCCAACAACAGTTCAGTGACTTCTAGAAGCATTACACTCTTAGAGACAGAAAGGAGATTGGACCCTCACAGCTGAAATGACTTAAGGCCCCGTATTGCACAAATGGAGCCCAGGCACATAAAGAGCAAAAAGCAGCTTACCCTTCTGGCTGAGCCCCCAGTGAGCCTCTGGAATGTTTCTTAATGCTAAGGAGAAAAAGGTGCCACAAAAGGAAGGTGAAGAGCAGCAGTACTGACTTTTGAAGTGCGGAGTTCAGGGTAATTTATTCTAGCTCCTCCTTACTCAAGATGACAGGGGGGAAAAAAGTTTTAAATAACAAGTCCTTCACACAGTGTGGCAAATTAGGGCTAACTATTCTAAATAACTGTGTTTTATTAATAGGATATTTACAGCCTTTAATGATGCTTTGGCATTTTGCTGCAATGGTCAACACATTTTTTCCCAGAAGACTTTTAAATTAAGCCACATTTTTTGTTTTGCTCTGGCTTCCACCTGAAACACTCTTCTGGGTCAGAGATATTTACAACATGGATGGTTAGAAAAGAGCTTAAAAAGGAACAGGCAGGTGAAGAATAACACTGCTTCTAACTTGACCTTTAATGGGTTTTCAGAGGAGTTTAATACATTCTCCCAAGTCTGATAGTGACTGTGCTCCTTTGACCTCACTGACACAGCGCTCTATTAGCTGAGGTAGGTGTGAAGGGGAACATATGCATGGGGAAAGCAAAGAGCAGTGTTTAACCCTACCATACACATTACATTTGAATAAGTTCGCAAGCTCTGTCAAGTCCACAAAGATCCTCCAAGCAAGAAAAAGCACAGAGAATGTAGGAAAGGAAGATTTACCAGGAAAAACCCTCAGTTTAAAAAATGATTTATTCATAATAGCCAGCTTTACCATAGCCACAAAAAGGACAATGCAAGGGCTCTTTCATACCTGCTTCTCCATAACACATTCATTTTGCATTAATTTGCCTGATCACATAAATTATCATAATAAGTAAACAGATTTTGCTCTTGTGCTGTCTCTTCTCCAGTTGCCAGAAATAAGGTGGGCAGGGCAGAAGCTGTACACAGTGTTAAAAGGTGTAGCTATATCCAGGTAAGTGCTTAACCAAGCAAGTATCACAAAAATAGTGACAAAAAACAGAGTTCATGTGGCAGTTGTTAGAACTCAATAATATTGCAGCAAATTGATTTCAGAGATCAATAAGGAACAAATAAAGGGAACACAAAGCAAAGTATCACCACACCAGGACCCATCTCACTTCCTCAAGGATGAAGCATCCATTAGCTACAGGGCATAAGGAAGATGTCCAATAACTTTTCAGTGAGTTACTATGCTCTGAGGTCCACGATATTACACATTAGGTGCCCAAATTGAAGGAAATCTGGAAAGAGATTAAAGCTATCAAGCTTCAAAGACATAAGAAAGTCTATCCACAAATCTGGAGGAAAAGAAGAAGAAACTAAAAGGAAAAGACCAGAAGCTATTTTCTACGGGTTTCTCACTTGCAGAAGTACCTGTGGAAGATGAGGTTGCACAGGTTTCTTCTACTTAGCAGACAGGATGTTTTTCCCAGTACAAGAAAAGCCACTGTAAGATATGTTCTTAAAGAAAATAAAAATAAAAAAAATAGAGAAAAAAGGTTAGCTTTTACTTTATATTTGTTTAGACCAAAAAGCCTCATCTGAAAGAAGTTCGACAGCACTCAGATGTCACTAGCATATCGATTTGCTGCATGATAAAGGGAAGTTAAAGTGAACAAAATAAAGGCAAGATTGAAGCTCTGCAGACATGAGCAGCGAGCAGCAGGGCTGCCAGGACACCAGCTATGGGACAGTAGTCCATGGGCTGACATCACTGTGCACACAGCATACCTGAGACCTCAGGAGCCACAGGAGCGCTATGCACCAATGAGCTAAGGCAGGTGCAGCTCCCAGCGCTTGTCTTGCTGCTTTTGTGCAGGCACAGATATGCACAGCACCAAAAGCTAAAGATTACTCTCTATTTCAAGATTCCTGTCTTACAGCTCTCAGACCCAGTTTCCAGAGGGAAACTCACCTCGCAGCCATTAGCTACTCCAGGAGCCATAGGTCTGTGATCATATTCTTTAGTATTCAAGCACGATGCAATAATGCCTTTCTAAGCAGTGATTACACATTTTTTTTGTGGTAAACTCTTAACTTCTACTTAGACAGCACATTCTGTTGG
The DNA here is from genome assembly GCA_013398155.1 of Pedionomus torquatus. Classification (NCBI taxonomy): domain Eukaryota; kingdom Metazoa; phylum Chordata; class Aves; order Charadriiformes; family Pedionomidae; genus Pedionomus; species Pedionomus torquatus. Next base: position 182,395 of record VZRU01014918.1, read on the forward strand.
TCAGCTTGTGAAAAGCCTGAACCCATCCAATAGGAGCACTAAGCACACTGTAAGCCCCGAATAGTTTGTGCATGGAAAAAGTATGAGCCAGCAGCTGCCTCCTGCAGGCCTCCAGCAAAGAACTTTGGTTGTGACAGCGATGTACTGAGAGCCAGCAGTGTCCCCAGGGCAAGCTATATGTCCAGCCATATTTCTAAAAGTCAGCTTGAAATCCACCCTTCAAGGCACAGGGCAAAAATAATTCTGTAAAGAGCCTCAATCATTATAGCTCAGGCCTGAGAGATGCCAATGTTGAGGCTGATACTGAGAGCATCCATAAGCTTCTGCACCGCAGTAGTTGTCTGACTGCTGCTCAAGGCATGCGAGGGGGGAGTAGGCAGTTTGAGTCCCACTACAGGTTTTGCTTGGGATAAAGTCAGCATTTGTGTTTAACCCCTTTTTGACCTTTGTGTAAAATGAAGGTGCCTGGAAGCAAAGCAGAAATAGTAATGAAACAGTTCATTGCTCAGTTCACAGTAAGCAAGGACATCAGAAACTTTCATTACAGAAACCAGCAGCTATAGTAAGATCAGTCTATTTGATGTTTGAATTAGAGGTTAAGGGCGGAGGAAAGGAGAATTTCGCTGTTTGTGATAAAATTCATCCCTCTCTCTGGATACTGCTAAGCCATCCCTGGCAGGGATGGACTTTTATCCCTGGCTCAGACTTCTGAAGAACAAATCTTTCTGCATTTTGAATGCACCAGATGGTATGCCTTTACAAAATTGGCCTCCAGGGAAGATACCTCTAAAATCCCTCCCTGCAAGGACTTCACTCCCTCTCCCCCCTCAAATTACTCAGTTCAGGCACTGAGTAATGCAGGACAGAAGCATATGCCTTTCCTTTGGCAATTGCATTGTGTTATGCTATTAAGAACTATGCCCAATCTGCCTCCTTTTCAGTTCAGTATATTGTACTTCTCCTAGATTGATGTATACCTCAGACCAAATAGTTCTGCATGACCTAGACTGGGGTAATTGGATTACATTTATGTGAAACCCAAAGTGCTAGACGTTCTCAGGGGTGATTTTCTTTTTCAGACTGCCATTAGAGTCCCAAGGAAACCAAGTACAAAAGCCTAAACTAATCTCACATTAAAAAGGATTTTTTTTCCAATCAAGTTGCACAGGGAGGTTGACTTTTAATGGGAGTTGCGCAGATGAGACTAACACACAGAAAAAAAATCCCAAAACTCCTTACCCCAAGGGAAGAACTTCAAAACAAGAGAAGTGAGGAAATCAGCATTAATGCCCACACATGTGCTCAAGCTCACCCTGCCCATGGGTGTTGGGAGTTGGTAATTCATGCAGTGGCAAAAGCCAGGATAATTGGACTCACTATAGCAAATAAAACATACTTACAAAGGAGTCAGAAACCATTATCCCTACAGTGCAGAAGTGTCCAAAGCACATGGAGACTGTACAGCTTGAGCAAGGTCACTCAGCGGGACCATAGAGGAGCTGGGATCAGAGCTTGAGTCTTAGATCCTGTAGCCAAGGGGCAAGTGCAGTTATGGCTGATGGGAGCTGGGAAGATAAGCTGCTGAGTTTATGTCAAATTTGATGTTCTAACTTTGCTGGCACAGTGAAAGAGGAAAAAGTCCCCCATCTTGAACATAATAAAGGACACATTTGACTGCCTAAGATACTTGTGAAATGTTTCAAAAGGCTACTGTGAAAGGCCCAAAGATGCACTTAGATGTGCCTGCTAGGAAACACAGGGCACAATCAAAACTGCTGGGTGAGAAAGTGTACCTATCACTCCTTGTTCCCAAAGGAGGAGTATTCTCACAGAACCTGGATCTGCGCCCTTTGGCTGGCTCAGGGCCAAGGTGATTTCTTTGAGCTGCATGATTTCTAAACTGTAAATAACCATTTTGGACTGTGACAGGATTTTATTATCTTTCCAAAGGGAAAAGATACTCTTGCTTTGAAATACAATTCAGAAAACCCTTTCAAGACTACTCTGAAGAAAAGGGGAAAGCATTCTTTCACAGACATAAGGGTTATTAACTATTTTCCATTATCTTACTAATTGTTTCATAACACGTCAGCAGCATTTATTTTTCTTAGTGCAATACAACTGAATTACATATGAATGGGGAGTAATTAAGCTAGTGTGCTCTTTCTATTTTGTCTCTCTTGCAGATGCAGACCTAACTTGGGTTCACCGTTATTATCCTTCAGAAACTTGAATGCTGTTGCCACAGTATGGACTGTACTCGGGGCTAAATGACAGGGAACATGGAGTAGTTGTTTAAACTGCAGGGGAATTTGGGGGAAAAAAAACTCATAAGAATCTCAGTACAATGTCAGAAAGGCTCCTCTGACTAGATTCACACCTTTTTCTTCAGAGCGCATGTCCTTCAGCGGGGAAACTATGCATAGTGTCTCAGAAATTAGGTAATTTGCAGATTTTTGCATGTGGTCGCAACCCAGAACAGAAACTATGACAGAATCTGCAGGGACAGGGAGTGATTGGGAGGCAAACGAACCCAGAAACAGATGCAGCGATCTAGCAGAAGTCTCACAGCAGGCTTACAGCTGTGGGCAGATCCAGCTCAGCACAGATACCAAACCATATTGCATAGGTACCTCAATCGGCTGTTAGTACGTGCAGTGCGCCATGCCCATACATTAGCTTCAGTTTCAAGCAGACAACCACGAGTTAATTTGAAAACCAGGCCTTGCAAATCACTGCAGAGAAAGGTCACATCATTTGGCTCCTGACTCCAGGAGAGCACTGTGTGAGGGGAATAGCAGTTGTCCTTATTGTCACACCTCACACAGAGACAGGTTTTGGGTGGCTCCCCAACCACCCACGGGACAAGTCACCATGCAGTAACTGACCTGTGCCAGGCTGAGCCATGCCATTTGCACATACCAAGGTTTCCTGCTGTGGCTGGGCTCTGTCACCTCCCCAGGGAACTTGTGACTGGGCACTCCCAGCACTCTCACGGAATTTTCCTTAGGGAGGGGCACCTTTTAACTCTGGCTTTCTTTTTCCTCTTGGTATCACCTAGTTTGTATTTCAGTCAAAGGCTGATGTCATTTTAATGTTTGGAAAGGAAATTAGTCAGAGGTTGAGGATAAGAGCAGTTATTTCTCGTATTGTACAAGTGTACACCTTTGGGCTTGTGCATGTAAGAAAGGAGGTTAGTGTGGGCATTGGGGAGTGCCACCACAGATGTGACACAGCCTGGACAACCCCAAAACCTGGCTTTGTCCTCAGTTCTTCCCTCTCCCCTGCTCAGCATGGGTTTGTTATTTGTGAGGTGGGAGAAACAGGGAAAACCTCAACTGTTAGTTTTATAGATTGGACCAAATCATCATGGCAATGCCTTTTGGCTTTATCTTCTTGACATATTAGTGGCTTCATATCCCTAAATGTTGAGCTAAAGAGACCAAGAACTATTATTTTCCTTATTTTCCTCTTTGTGAGAAAAAAAAAAAAACAAAACCAAAAGCAAAACAAAACAAAAGTGTTGTTCTAAACATCTCCAGTTTGATGAGACAAAACTCCTGAGCTTCAGTTCTGAAACAAATGGGCGAGCCTTTTGTCCCTATTCCCCTTTCCCTCATGCTCCCTTCTTATGGTCAGCCCACCTTCATCCCCATTTCAGCTAATAATGGCTAATAACATTCCTTCTCCCATGAAGAAACATGGGAGGGAGGACAGGACAAGAACCAAAACACTGAAGAAATGTGGGAAGTTCCTCCTTTCATTTGGGAGATTTTCTAACAAAAGCACACAGATGATTTTATTTTCTTAGGTATTAAACACAGCCCTAGAACTCAAACAAACCCTAGCTTCAAAATGGGAATCAAGTAGAGTTGATTTTTCATCAACCATCAGAATAAGCTGCTAAAATGGGCTGGAAAACTCATGTATAAATGAGAAGGAAAAAGCTAGCGCTGGAAGTTGTAGAAAGAAGCATGTTGGACCGTGCTCACCTTATTAAAAAACAGGATGTAGAAAGTAACTAGGCCAGTAAATTACTTTTGGTTTCAATGTTGTGTTTGTAAATTTGCTCCAAACAAAAAAACCTGCAACTCAAAACATTCTTCTTAAAACCCAGCAATCAAATAAATTCAGACTTACACAGGAAGGATATTTAACTTGGTAGTTCTTATTAAGAATATTTTCTATAAGAAATGTGGCAACACGACAGTGGGTGTATCATTGACAAATTTACCTATAGATCTGTATTATGACAAGCATAAAAATCTATCTGCACTACAATACAGCTCTTCATAATAGGTTTTGATAGTTGGGTATGTAGAAGCTGTCATGAATACAAATGGAGGGAAACCCTCTTTCCAGCTATTCTGCAACACAAATCTTTGTGAGTGTCACTGAAATAATTTCTGCTGCTTTTTAAAAGAAAAGAAAAAGATACTTGGAAGGTTGTTCTTCTTCAGCTACACCATTTGAAATTTTGTCCAATCCTTCCATAGCAAAAACGGAGGACCTGAGGGCATAGTCCCTTAGACCAAGGGTTACAAATTAAAAAAAAAAAAAAAAAATCTTAAATTTAGCAAAGTTATTGCTAGTAAACATGCTTATTTCAAAAGGTGTAGAGAACAAAACTTGTTAAATAAAACCACAGTGATGGTGCCATTGAGACAGAACAACTTAAGGTAGGGGCCGGGGGAATGAAATTAAATCCTGTTTACTTTTGATTTGGGGGAAGAAGGAAAGAATGAGGGAGAGAGTTTGCTGCTACTGACTGCAGAGAAAATTGCTGTTTGCTCCTTGACTGTGAAGGGGTAAAACTAGTTTCAGTTTTAGAACCCCAATTGCGAGTAAGTTAAATAATAAATAATCCTGGCCAGACTGCAAGCAAAGTATGTGCATATACTCTGCTGTATGGTGCTGGAGCAGCATACAAAGGTGTTTTAAAAAGAAAACCATTAACTGGTTCTCCAAAAGAAACGAACAGGCATTTGAACAGTAGGATAAAAAGTGGAAGTTGTAAAAGCTTTGGGTAAAGTCAGAGTCCTGACTTATGAAAGGCATAAAACCTTTAGTAGGCTGTGGATGGGCAATTTCCCATATAGAAAAATCTTCTGTCCAGTGCTTTCTGTTATTGATAGTTCTTGAGTTTCAGATTATCTTCATCTGTAACACTTAACAAGTAATATAGCTTTATGAAGCTGCCACCCCTCTCTCCAGCCAGAGAATTAAAAAGTCCTATTAGGCCTGGCTCCAAAACAAGAGAGCAGACAATATTATCTCTTTCTTAACCAGACTATGCATCTACTGCTGGTCAACAGGTATGGTGCTTGTTTTCAGGCAACCATCCTGGCTGCTTGAGGAAGAGCACAAGAGCCATAAAAAAACTATTATGGCTAGGATGCAAGAGGGAGCCATAGATTTTATGAACATGAGACATCGCTGGCTTATAGGATTTTATGAGCTGCAAAGAGGAAGTTGTCTTTGAAGCATAAAGCGGTGGACACTTCACAATCACTTTTGGTCTTATGGGCATTCAAGGGGAGAACACCCTCTGTCAAATCACAGCTTATATAATCATATTTTCCACACAGAAACTGCCAAATTAAAGTCAGGGAAGATACTCAGGGAGAGAAGGCTTCAAAGCAATTTCCTGTATTATCCGCAGGTACATACTCACAGACTGCTGTTCAGCCAGCTGAGGAGAAAGAGATTGCAGCTAGGGCAAAAAGGAAGATCAGTCTCCAAAAACTTATTAATTACTCATGCTTGGTCTCAAATCAAGTGCCAGTAGTAAACTGCACACATTTATCCCACTTAGAGATCTTGCACATTTGTTCATTGTTGATTGACCTAGAACTGGCATAAGGGTGGAAGATGTAAAGGAAGATGGGGAAAGGAAAGAGAGGTTTCAGCTTCATTTCTTCTTGATATCATGGGCTCAGAAAACCTGGACTATTAGCATCAGATGCTGGTCTTTTCAAAAGTCAAAAATATTTGGTTGTGCAACAAGCATTAAAGTGACACCCGCATCACTCACCCAAATGGTTATTCCTGTGGAGTGATGTGTGCCTGAATTAAACTGAACAGTTTCATTGCTCCCTTAATTTTTCTACACTCCATATAATTCTTTTGAACATGAAGCTGCAGATTTATTAGAAATTATAAGCCTACACTCCACGTGTCATGAGAAGCCTGCCATGTGCACAGAGCACAGACATCTAATGCACCAATGTGTCTGAATGTGTGGGACTATGAACAAACAAGTCTGCGTGCTGTCCCTGTGTCACTTCAAGACACAATCAGATAAAACAGACTCACCCAGGAGAGCTGTAGTCACTCTGTTTGGAAATATGACTGCCCCGTCAATGACAAACCAGAGACACTATAAAGCAAATAGCTGGACTATTGCACAAGCTCAGGATGGAAAAATAAAGTAACTCCCAACATCTCCATGCTCAAATAAGAGAGAAAGAGAGGAAGTGCTTAAAGCAGAGGAGTCCCTTATCTAAAGGAGATAACAATGAAGACTGTTCAAATGCAGATCAGGGAGACGAGGTGTTCTAACACTGCCAAGGGAGGAATACAAACAGGCTGCATTTCAGAGCCTCAATGCAAGTTATATTGAGGAGTTTTCTTCAAAGAAGCAAAACCTACGTCTACCCTAATCTGCAAATACACAGAAGTTGTTTTTCCTCTGAGCAGCTACAAGGTGGTGTAAATAATCCTCTTCTTCCAACAGCAGCATCAGAGGTGGCCGACAATGAAAGTCTACTAGCAGCATTTCTTGCTACTCAAATCCATCTCCCCTTGACAACTGACTGCAGCTCATTTTAACATTACTAACCCATGATGAATACCTTTAAAAATGCAGCAAATGTTGGAGCTCCTGGTAATGGTGAATTCTTCAAAGAAAAATAATTATTTTTACAATGAAGATTCTTACATGTGCATTTTCAGGCAATGCAAAACTGAATTATCTAAAATGTGCTACACAGTTGTCACATAGCATGTTCTCAGAAGTGGCTGGGCCAATTATTTTCAGTAAATAAATACCTTTTATCTAGTTTCAAAATATTTAACACATGCACATAATATGCAACAGCTGTGTTAATAGAAACTGGAAAACATCAACTTTATAAGATGAATTTCATCTTTACCATTCTTTCTGGTTCGAACTAGGTAAATTGTGTATATTTGACATAGAGGTTCTTTCTTGTTGTCCGTACAGTTCATAATACAATGGGCCCTCAGCCCCAGACTGGGCGCCAAAATACTACCATAGAATCAGAGAATGGTTAGAGTTGGAAAGGACCTCAGAGATCATTGAGTTCCAACCTGCCTGCCACAGGCAGGGACCCCTCCCACTAGATCAGGTTGCTCAACGCCCCATCCAGCCTGGCCTTGAATGCCTCCAGGGATGGGGCAGCCACAACTTCCCTGGGCAGCCTGTTCCAGTGTCTC
>VZRU01014918.1:191138-269422 GCA_013398155.1 Pedionomus torquatus
ATCCAATCTAAATCTCCCTTCTTCTAGTTTAAAACCATTACCCCTTGTCCTATTGCTACACTTCCTGACAAAGAGTCTCTCTCCAGCTCTCCCGTTGGCTCCCTTCAGATACTGGAAGGCTGCAATAAGGTCTCCCCTTAGGAGACCTTCTCTTCTCTAGAAGGCCTTCTCTTCTCCAGGCTGAATAGCCCCCGCTCTCTCAGCCTGTCTTCCTAGGAGAGGTGCTCCATCCCTCTAATCATCTTCATGGCCCTCCACTGGACCCAGTCCAACAGTTCTATATCCTTTCTAAGTTGAGGACTCCAGAGCTGGACACAGGACTCCAGGTGGGGTCTCACAAGCGCAGAGTAGAGGGGGGGAATCACCTCCCGTGACCTGCTGGTCACACTTCTTTTGTAGCAGCCCAGGATATGGTTGGCTTTCTGGGCTGCCAGCACAGACTGTCGGCTCATGTTGAGCTGCTCATCCATGAGCGCTCCCAAGTCCTTCTCCTCAGGGCTGCTCTCCAGCCATTCTCTGCCCAACCTGTATTTATGCCTGGGATTGCCACGTCCCAGGTGGAGGACTCAGCACTTGGCTTGGCTGAACTTCATGCCATTTGCATTAGCCCACCTCTCAAGCCTGTCCAGGTCCCTCTGGATGGCATCCCTTCCCTCCAGCGTGTCAACCGCGCCACCAAGCATGGTGGCATTGGCAAACTTGTTGAGGGTGCAATGTTACAGATACCATGTTTTTACTATAATTTACTAGATACTTCACCAAAGTACCCACATTTCTATAAATTCGTACTGCTTCTGTTAAGTCAGGATAGGCAGCCAGATATCATTTTTTTCAGAAGCTGGTGATTCTAAATGAGCAGCATCCAGCTGTTCAGTTGTTTGGGTTTTTTTTTAACTTGTTATTACAGCCATAATAGGTTGCTCTCAGAATTACATTTTATTCATGAATTGTCTGCACATCTGCAGAATGTAGGAGGTATATTTTAACTTGCCTTTTTACAACTGGTCTGAGGATGAAAGGCAACTTTGCCATAAAGTTCACCAGCTGCAGAACTATTCCATAACACTCCTTAGATGAGGTTCAAGTGCTTTGGCAGGGAAACTTCCAGAGTGGATTCTTTTTGATTCTCCCCCAGCTTTTAAGTTGTGTATGCTCCTCTACGGGTACATACACAGAACACGCAAATACTAATGAGGGCTATGCATGCATTCCTGTGGGGAGGCAAACCTAATACTGAAACTCCTGGCTCCGTTACAGTGCTCATGTCAAAAGTTTCATTTCTTTTGTGCTAGAGGTGCCTGTGATTTAGTCATTAATCCTGAAATACAATTTTCACACCGATGTGATAGCTAATATAAAACAGTGTTACTACATTTAAATAATAATATTGGGTTTAAAAATCTCAGTGTTCTTTTCCTTTACATACAATTTCACATGCCCTTACGGACAATTACCAAGCATGAGGAATTAAAGTGCTCCCAGCCCAAATAAGACTCTGATAATATCTCAAGCTATGCAAAATTAGAGAACAACTTTTAACCAGGTTAAAGGGCTTTCTGTTCAGCAGCCAACTTACTAAAGTCAACAGAAGAGACAACAAAGAATGAGCCTGAAAAACCTCCACACCCATACAGCTCCTGCCCACCTCCCACTGCAGCCAGTACCTGCTCACTTCCACTCTCTGAGGATGGATGGTTGGAGAGAAGGGAAGGTGCAATTTGAGCAAACACAGTCCTAGACAGAGTAACTTAACCTGCTTGGCATAACTAACAACACGGCAGAAACCATGGCAGCCTCTATGAGCAAGCAGAGAATAAATTCTCATTAGACTAAAGTAACATGAAAGGCCAACACATACAAGTCACTTTATGATGATCTGCTAGAAAATAACTCCCACCCAAAGCACCTCGATCCACCCAGTGTCACAATAAAGCAATGTAGCCTCACTCATTTTAAATTTTATATGAAAAACTATTTTATTTTGCTGAACCTATCAATTTCTAATTTAATTATGCTGAATATTGAATTCTACTTGTGTAACCCCAAATTGTCAATACATTATTTGGCTCCTAAGGATTTCGGGTCCTTTCCTGTAAGACAATGCATCACAGTTTATTGAATTTCTATAGTACTGCCCAATTTTTCTTCTTTGCTTCTATACCAGAATTACTTATAATAAAATACTTATTTTAAAACTCTGATGATGACAAACATATGTCCCCAATGTGATTTCAAGGGTATACTTTAAAAAAAAACCACAAACCCTCAGTAATAAATAAGTTGCATGTTCATGGGATAGGAAGCAGAATAATTACTCAACTGCTTTAAATAAATTGTGGTACCTAATGTTAATCAGCTTTAGTAACCTCAAAAAAAGGAAGTGAATGTACATTCATTTATATTCATTAACTAGGCAGGTTTTCTATTTTAGGAAAGCAGAGGGGTTATCATGAGATTTTTGTTTCTATTCCTCCTATAGAACATCAGTCCTTGGATCAAAAGCATAATGTTTCACTTTAAACAGATTTTTCACGCCTCAGATTTTTCTCCTCAAAACCATATTGACCAAAAATTATCAGAACCATTGATATATAAAAATAGTAGAAAAATCAAATAAAGAAGATTTGAACCTCAGGGACAGTGACTTTCTCAATGTTTCAAGGGATAAAGAGTTTGAAAATGGTGATGAAAAGATCGCAATTATTCCTGACCTGAAATGACTTGAAAGTAGAATTCAGTCAACAAGATTTTTGCCACCAAAAGTCTGAAATGCTTCCAGCTCCCACTGAATTCAGTGCATTGATATCCAGTGCACCCTGACAAGCATGGTGTTTGCCTCACTCTGTAGGCTCTAGGGGCTTTTGCTCAATGAGGCTTTTTCCAAAATGTGGCTGCTCACGATGGGAACTGGGGTCTTCTGAACTGAGTCTGCTTAAATAATATAAACTAAAATAAACTAAAAAAAACCCAACCAAACAAAAAACCTCACACCAAAAATGAAAGGAAACTTCCAAAATTTCCAGACATACAAAGCTTAAGCACTTGTTTCAGGCCCTACTACTTTGGGCTATTTTCCTTATTAAATGCAACGTGTTGCCAACTGAGAGAGCTCTGGGCTGCTGTCCTGGACCCATGACTAACTTTTCTTCTAATTCTGGGAAAAAAATGTACTTTTAGAAGACTCTAGTGTCTGAATTCATAAAAATATTTACTTTATGGCCAGCCAGGCTCTGTGAGATTCAAGGTCTCAGTCTTTTTGAGCCCCGCCAGGTACAGGTGTGAGGAGGAGCAAGGCCTGGGTATTTGACCCAAGCTTGCCAACAGGATTATTTCATACCATGAATGTCACATTCAATATAAATTAGAAAAGTTTACTATGTAGCTGGATCTCCCTTGATGGTGGCAGTCCAGATAACTCCTTGCCCTGGTGCTGGACCCTTGAGGCATTCTTTTCCTCCAAAGCCCTTGCGCTCGCAGTGTCTGACATTTACTGTCCACTGCTGGGAGAGCACAGCTGCCTGCTGATAGAATTGGCTGAGTATAATTCTTGTATCAGTATCAGGATCAATACTGGTTCTTTAGTATTACTGTTAATTATTTAGTCTTATTCTATTAAATCTATTTACACATCAACCTTCATGTTTCTTTGTGTTCCCCGATTCCCCTTTCCTGGGCGGGGAGGGGTCATCAGGTGACAGAATAATTGTCTGAATGACAATAAATTGTTATAAGTTTTCTCAAGCCATAACAGCTGCTGTAACTCCAAAGTGTGGGGAAGCTGCTCAGCATGAAGATTGTGCCTGGAGATACAACGCATGGTTTGGTGAGAATGACTACTCCTAGTTAGTCAGTACTGATTTATGTATGTATATATACACGTATAGACATGTCTGTGTGTATATATATACAAATAGACTGTATCAGCACTCCCTGGTGTCAAAACCCCACATTTTTTGGTGTCACATGAGTATTATCTCAGTCTGCTGCTTCCTTTGTTTGAGCTGGTATCTGGTGTTGGGCCTTGCATGCCCCAGCAGTGCAGGCAACGCAGAGGTTTGAAGAGGCAATGCAAGGTTTAACTAAATGAAGCAGTGAGTAAAGTCAGACTGATCAAAAGCTCTCAGGAACCACAGTGCTGAATTTTAAAACTCGCTTGTGAAAGGTGGCAGACACCTGATGTAGGAACCAAAACACCAGAGCAAGCTCAGTGCTTGCTACCCAATGTGTATACACTTGAGGGAGGGTTTACTAATTAGTGCCAGTTACAGAGTAAAATTTTCCTTTAATACAAGAGGAAAACCTGGGACATCTTGGATTTTCTTGAGCCCATAAATTTGCTTTCAATGCAGAGAAAAACATCTTCCCAATGACTACTTTGTGTTCTAAGACAAAGAGAACGAGAAAGCTAAGCATTCCAAATTACCAAGAAAAGTACTTTTTTTCCCTTTTTTTTTTTTTTTTTTTTTTTTCTTCACAGTGGTTCTTCATTAGAATGTAGCAGAGCATCCAGCTTTCAATGAAAACACTGGGAAATGTTTCAGAGAAGCACAGTGGCCAAGGGGTCAGGCTATCAGTTTCAACTAATATAAGGCAATTGAAGTGAAAAGTCTGAAAGACAGAAAATAAATGCAGAGCTCCATTACCAAGAAAGTGAACCAGAAAATAGCCTAGAAAGATATGCGGACAATTCAGTATAGGGACAGGGAGAAATTCAACTAAGCACTGCTATGGACAGGAGTCCCAGCCACAAGCTCAGACTGCATAGTGTGAGAGACTATTCCTGAAGACCACTTAGACCAAAATCTGATATCTTCAGTTCTCCACTGACACCTATTAAATTACATAAACGCAATGGAACTCTCTCATGCTCCAAGAGGTCCCCCCTAGAGAGCAAAGACAGGTGCTAACTCTGACAGAGGAGCTTTTCTGTCCAATTTCCATTTCCAACCAGAAACATCAGTGCTTTGTGGAAGCCTTGCAAAGTCCATTGTGGCTCCTTGACATCCATGGGGTGTGGGGAAGCTGCCTTCCTCCTGACATCTTAACAAATTTGGGAGCAATTCTTCACCTTGATTGTTAAAGACTAAACCCAAGACAACCATAATCAATTACAGCATTCAAGGCCCAGGAGGAAATTTAAAAACTAGCCTTCAAGGTCAGGGTTCCAGTGGAAATAGATCCTTGTTGACAATTGGCAGAGCTTCCCTGAGCTTAGCAGAGCTGACGGCTACATTTGCAGGACAACTGCACCAGGTACACTTTCAGTGTGTTGGAGCGGTAAACTGGAACACATTTAGCTGATTTGTAGCACACAGAAGGGTTAACCTTACATTTCATGACAGGAGTTAACCCAAATACGGTCTAAGCTATTCAGTCTGAAGGGAAAAGAAATCAATTCTGGTTCCCGTGGGTAGGATTTCACCACTTGATTAGAGAAAGAAATGAATCTTTAAAGTATACTTACAGGAAAGGTATTTGCCATTTGCATGAGAGATGGGAATGGCTGCATCCCAAGTTAATGAAATCAAGTCTGCTGTGCCTGTTTGAGGATTTCATCTATTTGAATTATGCAAATATCAAATATAACTTCATTGTATAAAACTTCAAAGTGACAATGCTCTCATACATGCAGGAGATTTGGCCTCCAAAATAATATTTCCACTCCCCAAACTTAACATTGTTTCCTTGAAGGCCACCAAAAGGTTATGATTTGGTCCTACAGCACTGTGTTTGATCTGTGACAGTCAATTTAGACAATGCTACTGCCTGTCAGCAAACAAACTTTAAGTCATTTTAAATATCACTTTCATTTGATAAGGTTAAGCAATTGCTTCTTTGAGACAGGGACTCGGAGATAGGCTTTCAAACGCTAGTCATTGGGCACAGGGATGGCCAACTGGTCAGGTTGTGATGGAGGGTATCAAGGCAGGCTGGCAGAGTGGATCTGCTGCAGCAAGAGAAGGAGCAGCACAGGTGAGAATCTTGCTCTTGATTCAGAGACCAAAACACAGGAAAATGGATCCTTCATTTATGGACAGAGACCCATGTGTGCACCAAGCTGTGTCGTCTCAGACCAGCTTTCAGAAATTCTACTTTTGGCAACAGGTATTTGCTAAGAAAACATTCAGCTTGGGTACGCTTGCTGGACCTTCTTTGCAAGTCCAGCACTGTCCTAAAGAAGGATACAGAATCACACAGTGCCACACCAAGGAGCAATAAACATAACCTCTTCCTTCTAGCCCAATGGAGATCTGGGCTTTATGACCAGAGACACACCTCCACTCCTGGCATGGGCAACTACATCATGGTCTCGAAGAAATGATCACATTCTCTAACCCAGGAACCAAACTAATTTGGTCTGGCTCTCCATTTAGAAGGCTGTCCATGAACGTGTCCTTCTCATTATTAGAAATTTTCTCATTTCTATCTGTACTCATTCATGGCCCCTATAGATCTATTAGTTCTTGCGCCAGCGCCATCATTTATGTCAATGCAGAGAACATGGCAGTATTTTGTAATATCAGAGAGTTTGCACTGCAGAACAATGTTTCTAAATTGTCAATATGCTCTTTATAATAGAAAAGAATGCATTTAAATGTTGGCTTGGACCAGAAGACAAATAGAAAGGGTATATTTGAATTTCAAGTCACTATCAAAAAAAGTATTTAGAATTCAGTAGACACTTATTTGAGCAGGAATAGGAAAAGGGAAGGGAATCAAGACAATGGAAAATTTCGGTCTCCAGACATTAACTTTTAACAATGAATTGCTTCCAAGTGCTCCAGATGAAGAAAAGAAAGGGCATAAGAAAAAGAGAGAAGAGGTATACACTCACAAAACTCCATAGGCATGGAGATCAGATCTGCTCTGGCTTCTCTCAGAGACTGCTCTAACTGAGGGGTGATGGATGGCCCTTCATACCCACCAGACCAGCAGACAGCAGTTTCAGAAGATCTCTCTCTTTTTGCTCTTCTATTGCCGGGTTTTTTTATAGAACAATTTAGCGAATCCACACTCAGCATATATTTAAAGCTCTGTAAATTCAGAGTTAATCAAGGGTACTACAACTTTCAGACTGAAGTCTCTAAGCAGAAGAGGACTGTGTATGCTGGAGGAAAGGTCCTTGGCCTGGATAACTGAAATAAAGGCAACTCAGACTCCTTGAGGTAAGGTCTAACTTAAACAGGCCGGGATCCCTGGGCAGATTCTAAAGATGTACATTACGACTGGTAAGCTTAACTTGTTGCACAATGAGATCGGATTGATTGTACCCGGAGTCACTCTGCGTATCTTCCTCTTTCCTTGGTACCCACTGCCCCAATGTCCCTACAGACAACTCAGAGCCAGCCATATTCTTAATTTTGCTACATTAAAAAATACAACCTCATTACAGCTTCCGTTAAAGGTTTGCCTCCCCATTCTCCAGTCATCTTATAAGTTCTTTTCTCCAACCTCAAAGTGGATAGCTATGCATGGCATTTTTTCAAAAGCTCAAGTTTAAAAAAACATACATTATACTGCAGTAGCTGAGTTACCCTGGTAGAATTATTGTTCCAGATTTTCAAAGGTGTGTACACATCTGGAAATACCAATAGATACTTTTACATATTTTGTCAGGAGTTGATGTCATCATTACTACCACTAGAATTTAGGTATTTCAGGTTTTCAAGACAAAAAACCCCAAACTTAAATCTTTTGAGCACCTGTGATACAACCCATTCCATCTATTTTAGACCTGCATTTCTGCCATCTGTTCAGAAAGATCTGTTGAATAAACTTGTGACAGAAAATTGGAAGGTTTTTAGCAATTTCACTGTCTGAAGGGCAAGGGCATACTTCAGCAGTGTGCTTGCTTTTGATTTCTGTTTGTCCTTCACCATACCATGTTAGTTCTTATCTAATCTAATGGTTAAAAACCTGACGTGTTAAAGTCATATCCACAATAAAGACTGTTTGTATCTCTGTGCACCTTATTGCTGAGGTACTGCAATCTTTAGTTACCTTAAAAGTTTAATTTTGATTGTCGGCTCAGTCATAGAACTTTCAAGAACTTCTTTTCTATAGATATCCTTAAGCATTACCAAGAGACTCAGTTGCTGAGAACTTTCATTCTTAATGCCCTTATAGGGACAAATTTAAGTTCAGATTAATTTTCAAAATGGAGGACCTCAAAAGTTGTCTTTATTGGAACAACAGAATGTGAAGCACAGGAAGGAAAAAAAAAAAATCAACAAATACTGGAGCTGATCAAATTTTGACACATTTTGATACACACAGAAACAGAGATAAAAAACACACCCAGTCATGAAAAAAAAAAAAAAAAGCTCTTGAAAATTTTATGTTTGAGGGGCAGAGAATGTGGGGAAAACTGAACCAAAATTTGAGGGATAGCCTTTTAATGGATTTTTTCTTGTCCAATCAAGCTTTTTGTTCTACCACCCTTAAAAGCTCGTGTTCCTGTACCTGGCCAAAGGCAGACTCTGATTACTTGCATGTTTTGGCATATACAGAAAGATTCAGATTAAGAGCAGACATACTGGGACAGACCTAGGATTCATCTGCCCATTCATTTCTCTCTGTGATGATCCCACAAAGACAGCTGTGGGAGAAGGAACAAGCACAGAGGGATTTTCCTGTACTATCCATACTGAGTTTTTGGCACTGAGCGGCATCAGTACTTTCTAATGTGGAAATTGTATCTTGTTCTTGACAGCACTATCTTTCAAGGTTACATTTAATCTCTTTTGGAACCCACTTTTACACTCAGCCCTCACAAGTTCCACAACTTAAATTTCCCATTTTATGTAAAAAGTGCTAGAATAATTGTATTTATTGCAATTTAATAGACGGGGAAAACACATACTGAACTCCAGGGATTTTTCTAGGAGAAAGCAGTCAGGACAGTCTTCTAATATTTCTTCAAATCAAAATCACTTTCAGCAGTACTTTGCTACTAGATATACCACTAAAACAACTGCCTGAGCATGAGGTGGCCCCTCCTTTAGCTAGGTAAGACAATCATTGCATTCCACAAACCAACAAACTGGCAATATTATATGAAGGAGCAAAGCAAGGTGGATTTGCAGAAATTCTACATGAACAGGGACAAAATATTTAGACAACCCTTTGAAAGGGGCTATATCTGAGCTCTCTTACAGGGTTCATCTAGGGACTAGAGAAAAACGGCATCTTGAATATCTGTGTAGATGCTATCTAATAAAACGTGAGAAAAGAAAGCCATTTACGCTGAGTGAGGACAAGGATGGATAGCTAAGCAATGCTATCTTCTCTAATGCACCTCTGTGTCTGGGTTTCTTTATACTCATGAGTAAAGTTTAGCTTTCTGGTAATTATTACATAGGTGCACCTGTTTGCAGGTGGATGTCAAGTGGTTTTTGAGTGCTCACACAACTCTCTCTACATGCTTCTTGTAACAAGCATCCACTTGCTGCCTGAGAGATCCCTAACTCTAACCCCAAAAGCTGCATTTTCAACTTAAATATCTTCTTTAAAACATTCATAAGAACAAACATAATAAATGCTTTTAAGAGAGAATTAAATGCAAGAGCCTGAGGCCTACAAACAGCTTCAGGGAAAACAAGGAAAAATTAGCTCATAATAATACCAGACCTCTTTCTCTGTTTCACCTTTCCTTGTAATTCACTATTTATACGATTAAGATGTTCTTGGCAAACTCATTCAACCCATAATATTTTGACCTTGATATTACTCATGCATCCAGAACAGAGATCAGAAGGATAACTGCTTTCTTACTTAAATTTAAAGCTGGCATCTGGCAGCAAAAACATGCTTATAATGCTCTCCAAAAATGGATAAAAACAGTGCTACAGCACACTGTGCCAAACGTAAGTTAAAATCTTAACTGTTTATCTTCAGTGGAAAACATAATTTAAAAATTCCTTCGTATTAGTTTTTCAACTGTAATACCTCTTCAGTATAATTTTAGGTTTAGGTACTCATTTGCAATAATGAAATGGAAAAAACCCAAACTTTTAACCATAATGGTTGGCAGTTGGTTGGTTCTCAATTTCTAACACAAATGTTGCCTTTAGGAAACCAAGAAGTTATGTAGGATAAAATTGAAAGCTTCACATTACTAATAAATGCTCAGATATTAAAGCTCTCTTCCATTACAATTCACAGGCTAGCAATCATTGTTTAAAGATAATGGTCTTAACATCAGCTAGGAAAACAAAAGATTTAATTTTGTGAAATGTAGTATAATTGGAATAAGAAACAATAGAGGAATAGATAATGCATTTAGTTTTCACAGGTGAAGACTTCAATAAATCATCTGTGAACTTGCCACAAATGAATCCTATCTACTGAAACTGGGGGGTTGCAAACACAATCTACATTTGAGATGGTGTCTGGCTCAGAAGAGACGGCAAGAAAACAGAGAGAAATTGGAAAATTAATGCTTAATAGTCTCTTGACCAACGAATGAGGGCAGCAGACCAAAATTGATGGGGCAGGGTTACTTAATATATGGCTGCTGCATTCTGTCTGAGGACTATCTCCCTCAATTCATTTCATACCTAGAGCAACACCCGTATTTCTCCACTTTGATGGAAATAAATCTTCCTGCTTTCTTATCCACTCTTTGAAGAAAGACATAGTGTCCAAGCCTTCTACTTGTAAGAAACATGCCCTAGAGAGGGTTTGCCATGATACAGAGTGTGTTTTTCAGAAGATGACACAGCCAGAACTGAGTTCCCCAAAGGCAGCAGCCCCCTGCCTGTTTCTTGGTTCCCACTGCCACAGCAAGGTATCTTGTCTGCACTTCCCTCCTTCCTTCTTAGCATATACCTTGGGGTGCCAGAAGAACCAAGGGCTGATGGGTTTATTATCTACAGCTTGTAAGAGAGAGAGAAAGAGATTAATAACACTAAGTTTAAGGCCAACGCTGGTAACAGTCTTTAATGAGGCTTAAACACTTTGGGCAGAAGCAGGCATAAGGCAGAAATAATTAAGAAATCTCAGCTGTACATTTAGTCTCCAGCCAAGACAGATGGTAGAGCATAAAGAAGTGGAAAGATACTTGTGCTTCCCATGCCACAGGATGAGCTAGGCTGAAACAACGCACCAACACCTATAGCTCTCAGACCAGGTGAAATACCAGTTTCCTTGTTGACATTGGCTGAAAAGCAGAAGTATGGCCACAATTTTCACTAAGCACCAGTAAAGCACTCATTATCCTCATGGGTTTCTCATGCACACAAGCAAAGATGTGTCCACATCTGCCAACATATCACATATGGAGAATTATGTGGATTACACTGCTGGTGAATTTGGTTATCTGACTAAATTACTTGCAGAGTTAGGTTGCTTTTAAAGCTGCAGACTTTTCATGTTGAAGCAATTTTTAAGTACTCTAATGCGAAGTGTAATCACACATTGATTTTTCCATTAAAACTACAAAAGTCTTAAATACCCTAGGGGTGTTGGCCTTAATTAGTCCCTTTTCTTCCATTCCTTTTCTCTCCATACCATTTGGCCATCCCTCAGCATTGGAGGAAAGACTCTCTACTTAAGCCAAAAGCACAATCTTCTATTACATGAGTCCAGTTAAAAGCAGCACTAGAAAAATTGCTTTCTGTACAATAGGGAGGAAAATTATGCTGGTTTCTGCTTATGTTAATTTTTAAATTACAGTGTGGGAAAACTGAACATACAGATATCTGGATTTTGGAAGTTTGCCTTGAGTCTATTTTACTGTAGGTCTGTATATTTTCTAAAGTCCCACAGCTCTTCAGAGGAGGTTATTTGTGCACAGTTGCCCTGAGAAGCCACAGTCCCTGCATACAGCCTTGCCATTGTCATCTGTTGAATCTGTCGGGTTTTTGCTAACAGCATTCAGTAGCATTGATTGCTTTTGCTGTTGACACCAGGTTAATACTTTTGCAGAGAAGATGGAAGCAAATTTTACTGAACACCAGTAGCTAAATCCTTTCCCTTTATCTCTTTTACAGATAGCAGCACCTAAAAGGAGAATCTTACTCATGACAGAGGGTGGGTGTCCCATTCAGTTGAACAGCCAGACCCTGGTCTGTTGGTCTGTTTCAAGTTCCCTGCTCAGCCCCTGCTACCCATTTCACTGCATTCAGTCTCCTAGTCGTCTTGTGCTGCTCAGGGAAATATATGGATAGAAACACCATAAAAAACACAGAGATGAAAATCATATCTAGTCTACAATGTATGTATCTTCAGGCACCTCTCCAACAAAGTCTCTGAAGAAAGGCAGCTGAGTGCGATGATGAAAGAAATGAACCAAGAGGAGTCAATGAAGCCGAGTGTAAAGAACATGGGCTACAGCTGTACTCTGGAATCTAATCAATTAGGTTATTCTTCCAATTTTTGTTCTATCTCCAAGCTTTACCTTTTCAGTAAGGAAAAACCCAGCCAATTTCCAGACTATGAAGAAGCATCTAGTTTTCCTGTAACAGAAGTTCTACAGTTATACTGTGCCTGAGTCATGTCAAGATGACAACCACATATTTTTCACAACTACTTGAAGTAATCTGCCTCCTGAAAACTCATTTGCCAAGTGCCTTACGAAATACACTCCCTTAGTGATCTTTGGAAAGGGTATTTCTACATACAATCCCTTTATTCTAAGCAAAACATTAACCTTCCAGCATGAGCATATGGGGGAAAAAATGGTGCTCCAGCTTATGTTCTAAGAGGTCTTTTCACTTCTGACTCAAAGTTTTATCTAATTATAGCTCATGCCTAGGTGCAACTGTATTCATAGTGCTTACAGTAGAACTGGTATTGTTATAGAATAGCCTAGCATAGTTTTAACAGTCACCACCAAAGTAGTGGTAGGAGAGAGGCCAGGCAGCCTCCAGACAGGGCCCTAGTACAAGATTCAGTAGATGTCTTTGTGACTCTCCATAGTATTTGAGACCTTGGACCAGATCACTGACCTCTTTCTGTCTAGCTTTTCCAGCCTTTCTTTTTTGCCCATTTTATTTGGATTTAGAGACAGTGACAGTCTTTCTGCAGCACTTACCAGGTTCACATATTGCTCTATAAAGCAGACTAGACCTGAATCTACCTGTACCATACTACATCACACAAAACCACCACAGCTACCGTCTTCAGGTTGATACTTGGTATATTTGACATTCTTAAGCCTTAGACCAAACTAAAAATTTTTAAAAATCTACCACCACACTGTCTTTCTCAAATGGAGGTATTGCCATAGATTATGATAAGCAATTCCCTTCCTTCCCTGCTCATTAAAGAAGCCATAGGATATTTGCTGTCCAGCCATGTAGATGAATTTTTTCTTACAGCAGAAGGTCCAAAAGCAGAAAAGCTGCAGTTCATATGGGAAGAAGACAATGGAGAGAATTATTTGCCCCACTTGTCACGGTGTCAGGCTGGTAGCACCAGAGTCTTCAGTTAGGCAGGCCCAGCTGCATCTCTGGCTCTTGTCAACCACTGCAGCTACAAGAGTGCTTTAATGCATCTACCTCAACACTTCCATAGAAGCCAGTTTACTTTGATATTTCTCTCTTCTAGAAGGAATACTTCAGGATGGACTTCTTATCGCAGTCAGGAGACAAAAAAGCTCTGCCTGGATGTTGGCTGGCAAACATCAGATCACCGACAGAGCCTAGCAGCCACATGCAGTGGGACCCGTCTGCTGTGCACAGAGATGAGTATTGCTCCAAGGGGCATACTGGAATTGTATACAAAGAAAAGCAGGGGATACAGCAACACTAAAGGACTTTTTTATTTCAACGTGTTTACTGTGGTAGGCTTGAGGTTGCTTTATACAAAATAATTAAGGCTTTTAGCAGAAGCACAGAAGTAAAGCTGCCAAGGGAAATATCATAGAAGCTTTAGAAACAATAAATTTTTCATGTGGGATAGTCAAAACTCACTGCATTATAGAGGACATGTTCGGGTCAGATCTAGTCTAATGACAAACCCTACAGCTGCTTTTGGATAAATGTGGCTTTATATTATCAACCAGATTAAAAAGAATGTAGCCATGGCCAGCGAGTGGGTGCTGCTGACAAAGAGCTACTGATGGTGAGGCCCACCCCACCAGCAGCTTGTGTGGTGGCTTGTCCCACACTGCTCCCCTTTCCCAGTGACCACAGCATCTGTTAACATTTCCTAAAGATTTTTAACTTACATAGTTACAGCTATGAAAGTGCCTTCTTTTCTTAACAGTTATAATTACTTCACCAGCCAGATCTCTCTTCTACAGGAGCGTTCCTTTGCATTCTCCTTCTTTGTTTGCTCTAACCCAGTTATAATATATATACTAATAATACGTATAAGTCTCTAAGCTCATCTCTTCCTAACACCTCACTACTATGGTGGCAGGGACTGAGCTCAGGTGTTGGAGCTGCAAAAGGTCCCCAGCAGCACCTCATGACCATTTAGGTAGCCCTCTAATCACTCCCATCGCCTTTACAGCCACAGGACAAAGATGAGACTGAGTAGCCACAAAGACTGCATCAATCTCTGTCAGGGTGGGCCAAGCATTAGGAGGTTTTAAATACTGTTAAAAGGCTGTGTTTCATCAAAGTGCCATAGGCCAAGTATTTCCATAAGTGCTATAGCTATCCATTTTCTGCTGCTGGGAGTGAAGAAACTTCTATTAACAAATGCTGCCATGAACCACTCAAAAAATTAAATTCAGCTATATTTTCCCTGCAATTTGTGACAGGCCACACTCATCCAGACCCATGTAGCCCTTCACCAAGAATAAAGATCTCCTGACCCAACATGAATGAAGCTGCTTTAATAACCACAAACGTTAGGCAACCCACTCATTGTCAACTGGCCTGATCTACGCTGCTCATACTCCACTGGAGGCAGTGGAGTTTTACCACATGACTCAGAAGAAGACTAAATAAATCATAAACACAGAGACTCGGGACATTACCCTCAGTCTATCCAAAAGCACAAATGCCTCGTTTCAGGAGCAGGAGCATTAAACAGACACTTACACGTACCTCATGTTTCTCTTGAAGTCAACAGCAACACTGGGAAGGAAGTTGGAAGGCACAGCACCACACAGCCTACTTTATAAAAACAGAATTGATTTTCTCCAAAATACTCAGCCAAATTTGCATTCCTCCACTGGGGCAAATTACCAAAATTTGAGTGGAACAGCCTCTGGAAGTATACCCTCCCCAACACCAGGCATAGTGTAGTTATTACAGCTGTTATAATTATTACAGCAGTTATTACAACTGTCCCTCCTGTCCAGCATGAGAGTAGCAAGGTAGCCACAAACAGACAGAACTGACATCTTTACATCAAGGACTTCAAATCCCCAACAGGACCATCTGGGCTATAAGCAGGAAGATTTGAACCTTGCAGCCACCTTCCTCAGAGAAAAGTTCTTTCCCACATGAGCTCAGCCTGCCCAGCACGCTGCTGCTCTTCTTGCTTGGCCCCTTGTCACCTTCCGCCTTCATCACAGCAGTGGTGTCACCCCGCCCCGAAAGTGCCAATACTACCTACAGTAAGTAGATTTTCACTTTCAATTTACAATTCATTTTTGTAAATTTTCTCAACTGCCACGCAATAACGTGACAGTAAAAAAGTGTCAGTACCTTCTTGTGTCTCCTTCGACATAGTTTTTTCTCATCGTCAGGAGATTTATGAATTTAATTTCTGTTTTATAGAATTTATCACTTTTAACAACTAGAAGAAGAAAATGCTAAATTGTTTTTATTGCTGATAGATGTTCAAAGACATCATGCCATATACTGCCATTTACATTTCACATTAAAAGTGAAATATGTTGGGAATGCACAAGTATTTGTTTTAATTTGACCCATCTGTTAAATGAAAAACAAAGAGGACTTCTAAATCACTATATTTAAATTCAGCAATTTGTAAACAATTTATATGCTCATTTCTTCTGGGTTAAAACTGCCCTAAAGCATCACTCTTATGAAATCTCTGAATTAAATTGTTTTGCATTGTTCTCAGGGATGCAGGCCACAGTTTCTTCCTCCTCGGTTTATTAATTTATTTTTCAACCCAAATAAACTAGAAAGACCTGTATTAAGAGTCTTGCCACTGACATAATTTTGGGGAATTTGTGGAAGTATCTCCTGGCTCCATAAAGCTGACAGCACAGAGCAATCTTCAGATATTGGTGGCAAATTCTCTTAAGATGAAGGACAAGCCAATTGCTTTCATTTAGCCTTTTAACACTTCTGTGACGGCACTATGTCTACCCTATTCTACACTAGACCATCACCAAGCAGGAGCAATAATCAAGGAGGGGAAGAGAAGCCACAGCATTCTACCTTCTGCTCTCAGCCTAGCTAGAACGTGCTGCAGGATTTGGATCTTAGACTGGGCTTTAATGTAGATGTGCATGATAATTTACAAGGGGACCGGGGTCCGCAGACATCTCAGGATGCCACAGTAGCACTTAAAGAGTGGAGCCTTATCTCTTTTTCTGCTTTGTGCAAAGTCTCTACCCAAGAAATCACAGTGCTTTTGGAGGAGTAAGTATACTGAGAGGCCTTTTAATCACCCAGATATGAGGCCTCTTGTCCTGGACTTACAGATGCCTTACACGACGAGATCATTTCTTCATTAGATGTACACCTGAGCGTGAGGAAGAGCTCTGTACATCCTGGAGTGTCACATTTTTGCTGAAAGAGTTGGCAGATGTGCTCGCCAAGCTACTTTCCATTATTTACTTCAGGTTATGGCTAACTGGTACGTCCCAATGGGATAGAGGGTAGCAAATGTCACACCCATCCATAAGAAGGGCAGAAGGGAGGATCCAGGAAATTATAGACCTGTCAGTCTGACCTTGGTACCAGGGAAGGTCATGGAGCAGAACATCTTCAGTGCCATTACAAGCCATATAATGACCAACCAGGGAATTGGGGTGAGTCAGCATGGGTTTATGAAATGCAGGTCCTGCCTGACAAACCTGATCTCTGTCTATGACAAGATGACCTGATTATTGGATGAGGGAAAGCCTGTGGATATTGTCTACCTAGACTTTCAAAAAAGCATTTGACACTGTTTCCCATAAAATTCTCATAGAAAAACTGCCTGCTCATGGCCTGGATGGGCATACAACCTACTTGATCAAGTACTGGCTGTATGGACAGTCCCAAAGAGTGGTGGTCATTGGGGTTAAATTCAGCTGGCAGCCAGTCACAAGCAGTGTTCCTCAGGGCTCAGGGTTGGGATCATTTCTGTTTACCATCTTTATTGATGATCTTGATGAGGACATCAGAAGTGTATCATCAGAAAGTTCACAGATGACACCAAGTTAAGCAGGAGTGTTGATCTGCATGAGGATAGGGAGGCTTTACAGAGAGACTTAGATAGATTGAATCAATGGGCCAATGTTAACGGCATAAGCTTCAACAAGGCCAAGAGCTGGGTCCTGCATTTGGGCCACCACAACCATGTGCATCTCTACAGGATGGGGGAAATATGGCTGGAAAGCTGCCTGGTAGAAAAGGATCTGGGGGTTCTAACAGACAAGCAGCTGAATATGAACCAGCAGTGTGCCCAGGTGGCAAAGAAAGCCCATGGCTTCCTGGCTTGTATTAGGACTAGTGTGACCAGCAGAAGTAGGGAGGTGATTGTCCCCTGTACTCAGCACTGGTGATGCTACACCTTGAATATTGTGTCCAGTTTTGGGCACCTCAATATAAGAGAAATATTGAGGTGCTGGAGTGAGCACTGAGAAGGGCAACGAAGCTGGTGAAGGGACTGGAAAATAAATCTTACGAAGAGCAATTGAAGGAGCTGTGACTGTTTAGTTTGAGGAAGAGAAGGCTGAGGGGAGACCTCATTGTTCTCTACAACTACTTGAAAGGACACTGTAGAGAAGTTGGTGTTGGTCTCTTCTCACAGGTAATTAGCAATAGAACAAGAGGGAACGGCTTCAAGCTGCAAAAGAGCCAGTTTAGACTGGACATCAGGAAAAAATTCTTACAGAAAGAGTGCTCAAGCACTAGAATAGGCTCCCCAGGGTTGAGGCACCATCCCTGGACATGTTTAAGAGTCATTTAGATGTGGTGTTGGAGGATATGGTAAAGGGGAGATATTTGTAGTGTGGGTTTGATGGTTGGACTCAATGATCCAACCTGAATGATTCTATGATTCTGTCTCCCATTTGAAGCCATTGTCACCCTCCCTGTTGGTGCCCTGTGCAGCTCCACCCTTTCCCCAAGCCTTCTTTATGTATGACAAGTTTTCACCATGTTCCCAACTCTAATACAGGTGCAGCAGACAAGGAGCTGAGTGCACCCTGGGCTCCTTAGCCTGCAGCTTCATGTTCCAGCCACAGATCATGATAAAAGCAGAACTAAGGACTTCAAGCTGTGGAAGTGGACAGACCCACAAGTTTCAATTTCCCTTCTGCAGTATCAGGCAGAGAACCAAACAGCAACACAGAATACTAGGTCTACTGTGGATTCATACTCTAAGACGGTTCATTTATTATAGTCAGTATCATATTAAGCAACCCAACAAAACAAGAACCAGCAGTTATTCAGCCAGGGCATGATTAAGGGTGCCTCTAAGAGCATCAACAAATGTGGAGACTACATGGATCACAGCCTGGAAAGATTCCAAGCTGGTGAAATGACAGCTTGATTAGTTTTTGTCTGACAGATGTGGTAAGAGAGATCAGAATCAAACATAATTCCAAGGCTACAGGCTTTCAAATAAAACCAGGGAAAAAAAAATTCAGAGGGCAACAGCAATTTGCAAGACTGAATCAACTCTCCAGCCCAGCCTTCTTAATGCCCAGATGCAACACAGCCACTACTGTCAAGGCTAAGCAAGTATCCTCCTGGGAGCGTCCTGAATTTACTGGGCCATGCCTTCAGAGCGGGACAAGCTTCAGATCTTGTAAGACAGTCTTCCCTCCCACCAAGAGCCTCACTAAACATGCATGTTTTAATTTAAGAGGAAAAGTTGCAAGTAGAGCTACTTTATATCCAGGCAACCGTTGCCTATTGCTACCCCAAAGGCCAAGCAGCAACACCCTGTTACCCATGTTGCTGCATGAAGGCATGCAGTATAATCAAACAGCATAAATAGCAGACAGTAACTGGATTTTTCCTTCTTCTTCCCTCCCACATGTTCTAACAACAAAAAGAGTGAGTCAAAAACGTGAAGGGAAATTGGGTTTCTTAAAATATATCATCACAACCAAAAGTATCCCTCTCCCTTCCCCCTCATTTCGCACTAGTTTCAAACCATTCAAAGTTTGGGGGAACTAGGTGAGAAAAAATGGAGGCCTCTGGGTTTACTTCGCATGGGAAAAGGGGGCAGGGGAGAGGAGGCAGAGTAGGACATGGCTCTTACCCAGGAATAAAGTGATCTGTCTCCTGGAGCTCTTGCCCTCTGAGCTCTCATTTTTTCTTAGGTACTGCTCCTGGCGTCTTGGTCCACCCTTCACTGCCACAGTTCCTTCCTTGTGGATCATCAGGGTTTTCATCATACTGTGGCACATGAAGGCAACAGATCCCAGCACTATGATGTACACAGCAAAGGCACTGAAGATGCTGGCCTGAAAGACAGACCACTTGGAGGAGAGGCTGGTACAAATGGTCATATTTTCCTTGAACGGTGTGATGAGGTGCCTGGCTGTAGGCTTGTCACAGGCAGTCTCACCTTCGTAGCCCTCGATATTTTCCAAAGGATATTCTGTGCCCATGGCAAAGAGCAGGGGCAGAGCCACTATGACAGAAGTCCCCCAAACAAAGGCAATGAGCAGCTTCACTGCGCGGGGTCCAGAGACTGCCTTGAACTTGAAGGGGTGGCAGATGGCCACGTACCTCTCAAAGCTGAGGGTGGCCACATGCAGCACAGTGGCATAACTGCAGGCTTCAAAGAGGAAGTAGTAGAGCTTGCAAGCTACGTTGCCGTTGGGGGTGGAAAAGGGGCTCCAGATGGCACTGAAGAACTCCATGGGCATGCCCATCAGGATGACCAGCAGGTCAGAACAGGCCAGGCTCACCATGTGGTCTGTGACCTCCTTCTGAAGGTAGCCTTTCTTCTGCAGGATCCTAGTGGTCTTGATGGTGATGCTGTTGCCCAGGATCCCCGCAACAAAGATGCAGACATACACTGAAGCCAAAGTGATCTTGATCCAAAGAGACACCTCAAACTCAGAGACGTGGCTGTGGTCAATGAGATGAGAACAGTCTGAAGGGGACGTCTGTTTTCCCATGAGCAGCCCCTGGGGGGAGGAGGAGGGAGGAAGACCCTTCCTGCCTTCTCTGATGTTCAGTTTCACAGCAAATAGATCCTTTCTCGCTTTGCCTCTCTCACCGAGACACACAGGTCAGAACAGTCAGGTACAACGAACACGACTTAACTAGCCACACCTGTGAGTTTTGTTAGTGACAGCCACTGGGTCAATAAGCAAAGCAGGAAAGTGTTTTAGCTCTTACCTATTTTTATGGCAAACACCTCTTGCTCCTTTTGGATTTTCCTCCTCCTTTCTCTACTGAGTGAAGCTGCTGTTATCTAGCCCTTTGCGTTCTCAACTGCTCTTTCAACGCTTGCCTCTGCCTCTGCAAGCAAAGGCAGCTTTTTTCCTGGCCCCAGCAGGAGGAAGTCTAAAGAGTTACTGTGTGGCTACAGCTGGTCTGTTAACCATTAACCTAAATCTTGACTACCCTCTGTCACTAGCAGCAGAGCAGGTTTAATGGGAAAGAAAAAAAAAAAAAAAAAAAAAAACAAGCCAGAAATTCATTTCCTGTAGCAGCAGCCCCTTCTCAGGGACAAAAAGAGGTGTTTCTCCTAAAGCTGGTAGATGGGTGGAGTCAGGCTGAATGTGTGAAAAGCGCTGAAGAGAAAGTGTCTGCTCATGAGTTTAACATTAACTGGGCTTCAGACCTTGCTTTTGTACGCGCTACTGCCAACATGTTCGCTACTTTCCATGCCCTTTGATGAAGACCTTGGTATCTGCAGCAATAGTGTTTGCTACACAGCTTGTGCAGCCACAGACTGATTTACATCAACAGGATGTTCTATTTTTCAGTTGCTGCTGATGAACTGGTAGCTTCTTATAAATAACTGTTCAGGCTCTAAAGGTTCTTCGCAGAAGTTATAAAATAAGCTAAACTCTAGATTTAGACAGACTGATTGTCTCCCTTTAAACTGCCATCTCCTCGTGTTAGATAACAAAAATAATGAAGTTAGTAATCCCAATCATACTCTGCTTTTAAACAACCCAGAGTGGCAGGGGATGAAAATATACTTCCCCCTCCTGTGTCTCACCCCAGGGGGAATGAATTTAATGCACTCTTTAGTTTTGATTTCAAACCACAGCACTGAAGGCTCCCAAGGTAACCCCTGGAAACATTTAATTAGAGGGTGTGTATATGGATTAGGAAACCTTTAAATTACAATGCAAAACGGCAGAAGAGCTTTTGCAGCTATAATCAAGAGAGAGGCCCAGTACAGTGATCTGCTCCAATACCAAATCTAAGAAGAGTGGGTTCACAAAGTGATTTTTATTAGCTAGACAAGCTCATGTGACACTTTCAGCTCATGATAAAAGAGAAGCATTAGAAAGCTGTTATTAAGCAGTCTCCTCACATTCAGTGGTTATCACTGTACCTCAGCAGCCCAAGTACATAATGAACAAAAGATGCCCAAAACAGGATAATCAGCACCTGTTTCTATGCATTATTTATGCATTCCTGTTACAGAAAAATCACCTCAAACCTTGCACAACTTCAAACCCTGTAGTCCCAGTCATCTTTCCTTATGTTTGATAATTCACATTTGTTCTGCTCAGACAAGCTTTCTATTATTATCCAATTTCTTTCACTTAATTTTACTTTATAAAAGTGTGAACAAAGATTACATATGCATGACTGAATTGTGGAAATGAAGCTAATTAAAATTTGCTGCTTACCATCAAAAGAGAAAAAGGGAGAGAGAGAGCAAAAGAGAGAGAAGGCCCAATAGGATTAGATCTCCCCCTTTTTCCACACCAATTATAAAATGCAGAACACAATTTTGCAGTTTTCAATATTATCTTTAGAACATACACAAAGTTTATTAACTTTCTAATAAAGGGCTGGTGCCACAAAGGGAATAGGAAGGAAAGAGACAACTGTGGATGCTCTAGACTGAGACCAATAAAAAAAATTTCTTGCATAGGTTACTGGACTAGATAAGCCAGCAGTGAGTATTCCAGAGATAGGTATAAAATCCCTATCATGGATGATTATAGAAAAATATATCTTCCTGGAGGGAGACATTTCTCCCCAGTTAAATGGGCTTAATGCTTCTTTGTGGCATGGAGCTCATAGTCTAACCCTGGTGATTATGACACAAGTTTAAAAACTTGCGATTCGTGTAATGGTAATTTAGGGATTTTGTTAAGTTTTCCTCCATATCTTGTAGCAGAAAGCACCACAAGTTAATTTTTGTGTTGTTGCCTTTCCCTTAGCAGTTTTGAAAGGGATTGCGGCCTGCGTAGTTGTATCCAGGAGAATGTTGCAGGGAGTCCCTCCTGACCCAATTTCTTACAATTGCACCCCACGACTTCAGCTCCCAGAACCAAAGCAGAGTCAAGAGAATTAAGGACAGAGATCACTGTATTTCTTCCTAAAATCAGCATGCATGGATGCTGTACACTGCAGGCAACCGCTCGTCAGCCCCTTGGTAAGAAAACAGATCTTGGTAAGAAAAATCTGAAGATAAAATGGGCACAGGGTGGCAGCTGACTCTATGTGCCACTCGCTCAGCTACAGTCATGCTCACCTGACCGCTTGCCGCAAGGCAGTTTTTGGTAAGAGATGACAAGTGGTGGGAGCCAGAGAAACACCGAGATGCAGCACGGACTGTTGTCACTGTAGTATATAGGGTGATTTTTCACTTTCAAAGATCATAAAGCTGCTGTGATCCTCTGCCCCAGTTTGTTATCCAAGTGTCTACAAGGTTTCCTGAAGGGATGTTTGCTTTTTTGGATAACACCCTGGTGCAAGGCTTTTGGGGGCAGAAGAAAGCAGAGCTTTATTGCCCATCCTTTAGGCCATTGTGCAAAGCTCACCTTCTGCCCCTTGTGTTGTGCACCATCTAGTAGTGCACCCTGCTGTGCCCATGGACCACCGGATGAGCTGAAGGGCCAGAGGGTCTGCGGAGCACTCAGTCCTTCGCCAACTGTCATCTCATTAACGGCCATGTCCCCCAAACTCCTGATGAGGTTGGGCCCCCAAAAGTGGTTGTTAGCACAAATTGTAGCTGGGATGAATCTTGGGAAGAACAAAGTAATTTTGACAGATGTTATCGCGTTTTAGGTAAATGGATTATAGGTTAATCTTCTCCAGCATTCAGGGGTATCATATCGCTACCACCCTACAGCTGCAGTTTCTTCCCCAGCTGCATAGTGCCAGCACGTGGATTGGCTCGAGGTGCCCAATCTGCAGAATCGCTCTATGCTTATTTCTCAATTACTATATAGCATGGGAGCCAGGATGCTCTGATTGGCAGACGGGCATTGCCACACTTTGTGTTATCTCTGCAGAATTATTTCTCGATAGCCGTATTGTGAATATGCAAATCCACCCTAATTGGCTACGCTAATCACACTGCTCTGACTGGTTTCTTTTCTCTAACTGTTCAAGCTACTTGACAGGAACAAAGAAAATACCTTGGTTTCTTGCTTCCTTTAGCTGAAAAACTCTAAAACTTAAAGGAAAAAGGAGAGCTATCTCAAAAGCAAAGAAAATGAGGCTCTGAAAAGGATTAATTTTTTTTTCAGATAAAAACACATTGACTTTTTTTTCTTGCCAGTCTTTACCGTTTTCCATCTCAACAAACCTCTTGTCCCTCGAATAGCTGTGATACCTTTGTCTTGCCAGTATTTGTTTAGAGAAGAGGAATCCTGGGCTTGTTCAATTCTCTTTAAAACACAAGGTAAACAAAATGAGATTGCTGTTCTGCAGAAGGCAGCTATTCTGATCTGCACAGGCAGAGGGGAAAGTGCTGTGGGAATAAAGTAAGAAACAACACAGACAAAAGTGAAGCTGTCCAATTGATTTGAAATGTTTTAGGAAATCAATTTGTGCCAGACAGCTCATGTTGGTTCTTAAAATTATTTTTCATTAAAAATTTAAATAATTAAAGACTGCCTTCAGAGAACTAGAGGTTTCTTTCTGTTTTGTGAAATCTAATAAGCCTCTTCTTTCCTGTTAAGATCCCTTTGTATTCTTCCAGTGAGTTATTCTTGAATTATACTTTTCTTTAGAAGATTATGATGATAGTTAATAAAGTAAGTACAAGTTGTTTGTGAAATTGATTTCTTCTTCATTTCCTTAAGAGTTTGGTTTTGGGCAACACAGGCTAACAACCACTGTGCTCCTGTTTGGCTACATTTCTTCTGGCAACATGAGAGACCAGGTTATGCAATCTGGGCAATGGATGTGCTGTGTAACCTGCATATCCATAATGAATTCTATTCTAATGAAATTACCTCTAGAAAGGTCACAGATGGAAATCTGCCATCTTCTATTTAACAACGTGCAGTGTTGCCTGCTGTAATGCCATCCTCTTGGAATATCATATTGTGAATGTTTGCTTAGCTGGACAATAGAGAAGGGGGTTTCAAATGTGCTTCCAGGATACACAGTAAAAAATGATCTCTGCTCCAAATCGCACCATCTAAATAAACAGATCAAAGCACTTCACTACTTCCAGTGTGTTTTACAAATTGGCAAGCAGCATGAGAAGAAGCTGGGGACAGTGAGACTAAATGGTTTATCCATGATAGAGAAAATCTATGCAACACCTGAGCCTCCTCACCAATACTTTGGATTCCTGCAGCATACAGACTACAGAGAAAGAAGTGCATTTACGCAGCTCTTCACTAGTTGTTCTGGTGGTTTTAACTGATGCTAATTTGTAGTAATTAAAACACATTTACAGCACCAAAACACATAATTATTATACTTGGTTGTATCTGGAATTGTTGAACAGTACACCACCTGCTTTCTGATCACCTTGGTAAATTAAAGACATTAAAGCTCTTCAAAGCTTTCACTCGACTGCAGCGTTGTCTGAAGTAAACGAAATGCACCAGGAGGTCTCTGGATTGCTGTGATTAGGTGGGAGTACACTCTGCCTGGCAAGAAAGTGGCGGGGTTAATTTTCTACTCTTGGAGTGAGGAAGGAGATGCACTTCTCTCTGTCCCTTGACACTGCAGTAGCTGTTAGGAGGCCAAAAAAAGGCCAGCAGCTGTGGCCCCAAGTGGAGAGAAGCTGATTAGACAGGCTGGGAAAAGCAAGTAAAGCAGGTCTCCTCCTGAAATGAGATGGTCCGTTTTGTATCCTTTGGGAATGAGGCATCAAAGGAAATGGGTTTATTTATATCCCAGGCCTGACAAAAGAACTGTAACTTAAAACCCAAATGAACACATACGCTAAGCCCAGGTGTCAACAATCATGAATCGACCATATTGGATGCGTTTCCTGAAATACCTGTTCAGACCCCGCTGTGCCTGAAGCATGGTGGCACCAAAACACAACGTCTGGTGCAAATCACCATTGGGAGCCTTGGGGCACTGAGGATTGTGCACTGAATCAAAGCTTATTTTTCCCTGTGTAACTTCCAAACTGCCTTGTCCAAATAGGTGTTAATGGCTTCTTAAAAACTTCTGTTTAAGAGAATACTTACTCTCTTATGCCATATTTTAAGCTGTAAAGTAAAATTCTTCTATACAGTTCACTTTTCCAACCCATCTTTTAACAGAGTTTCTTAATTTTGGATGTTTTTACTCTATTGCCCTAGAAAAAACTTCATATTTTTTTCTTTGAATGTAGTGAAAGTTACAAAGATAGAAAGAATTTCTTTAAAAATGCATCTTCTCAACCTGAATTCTCCATATTTTATTTTTTTTTACAAATCTGGAATGACAATAATCTATGGAAATAGCTGCCACATATAGGTACCAAAACACCACAGTTCAGGGTACATGCTGCTTTTTTGCTAACAAACCAACTGGGAATCTTCTAAAAAATTTTGATATTTCACTCTTGGTCTCCTGAAAAAAATCTTTCTATAGCAATATAAAGCTTTACTATTACAAAGAGAAGCAAAAAAATATCTCCTTGCTTCCTTCTTGTGCTTGCCATCTTGTCACACCAGGACTTGCACTCATGTGCCCAGCTGAGCTATTACAGAATCATTTTGCCTCTCTTCAAAACTCAGCTGATGGGGTTTAGCCTGAAGCAAGCTGGTGACAGCTTTTTGACCTGCTTCTAAGGAGTCCTAGCAGCATGTCACCACAGCAAGGGCACATTTCTCACCCTGTTCTTTCTCATTTAAAGTACATACAGGTTACTAAGGCTCAAAACATCCAACTTCTCACTTTAAGGAACTTGTATTTTACCATTATATAGTTCCTTCTCTTGCAGGAACTTGAATAAATTCAATTTTACATAGCTTGTTAAAAAGGCAGAGTGTTTCACCTGTTGCTGCAATGGTACAGCTACCTCTGGGCAGGACACCGGGACAATTAACATTAGATAGTAATTTGTGGGTGTAGGGACTGACACATCTGGGTTTCTAAGTCAAACATGTAAAAACTGTCAGAGCTGAAAATTGGCCAGAACGCAGGGCTTCTGTTCTTTTTCTCAGGGAAAACATTAAGTGAATTTCAGGAGTTTTGGCACTAGGATATGCCGTCACTGCAGGCTCTGTAAAACAGTGAGGCTTCAGTCACTGTCCAGCTGAACCGCCAGACCCCAATTACTGACCAGGGGTGTTCTCATTCCTGCTCTCCTCACGTTGGTGCATATCATCAGGGCTTCTTGGGGCAGGTGTTCTGTACTGTTGCGTGCTGGGCTGTTCCTCCACCCTGGCACACAGTGACCAGGGGAATCTGAGAAAGCTCTGGAGGACAATCTGTGCTTGAATAATTGAGGCTGCAGCCTCTCTCCAGGCCAGCAGCCTGCCATCGTGATTTTAGCAGCAGCACACTGCGTCTGATGCAAAGTCCCACTGAACGCCAGTCATGGCGAAAGCATGACTATGGAGGTGACTGGGGAAGTGACCCTGAAGAGCCTTAAATGCCAGCCCAAGGACAGGGGAGGTGGCATGGAAATCCAGAGCAGCCCTGGGAGGAGACCCTGGCTGGGCAGTGAGAAAAGGTAAAGGCTCAGCAAGGCTCACTGCCACATGCCAGGGCTCCGTGGCCACAGTGAAGCTGCTCCCCACTGGTCCCCAACAGTTCTGTGTGGTGTCTCCTCTCCTTTACTTACATGGCAATGAAGTAACTCTGTGGCACTTGTTTACTTCCCCACCAGTCAATTCAGTATTGACTCTTGTGAGAATTGCATTTTTTCTTCATTGCGTTTTAGCTGCAGAGGCAAATATTAACAGTGTAATGGGCCTGTTTGGCAATTTAGTACTATATTGGTAAATGTAAGTCAAGCAAAGAATATATAAAATAAACAAATGTGAAAGTGAGCTAATCAAAATTTAGAGTGCACACTTTACCTAGGAGTTAACATTTTTATGGCTTGCAATACTTATTTCTGAGGTCCCTGGACAGTGCTTGGCGGGGGGGGTCTTTATTTGCTTTGGGTATGCAGTTAAGCTAACTTTATCTGTGTAACTTCCTTTACTTCTGAAATTCTTCTGCTAAACACTGACATAGAAAGCAGCTGGTCACTGTCCTACAGATCTAAATCCTGAAACTGAACATGGAAATAAATAGGAAATGGGATCCCCAACTATTTTTTTCAATGGTATTTTCACCTGAGTGTGTATGGTACCATATTTTGTCCAAGTGGTTGTTAAAGTACAAACAAGACTACCTATCAGTACATATATATGATCAATAAATTGTTGTGACTTCCCATAGCAGGTAAGTAGAGCTCTTCTGTTTTGGAAAGATACAGAAACTCCTTTGTCTGGAGCAAACCAAATGCTATTATATAATTTTTGAAGCACGAATTGCATAAAATTCATGTGAAAATATTTTAGTTATCACTTTTTTCTCTTTGCTTTCTGAATCTCTAACTCTCTCCCCCTCATTCCCTCCCCTCCTGACAAGTTTCTGCATTTGTTCCTTAGCATGCTGTTCCTACTAAGAAAATAATATGTTTTGAAGAGCCATAAATGCCAACCTGTTGCCACCAGGCCCACTCTGAGACCTGACACTGTCACCCCAGGATTGCCTGATGTCAGTGAAGATCTTCCTCAGCGAAGCCAAGACCTGACTGATGCAACCCTAAAGAAGGTGCAAAATATGCCCCAGGAGTGTGTGTTTCTCTGTTGACAAAAAGGGTTCCTAGCACAAATAACAGCGGTAATATCTAGACTGTAGAGACAGCACGTAAAGGGAAGTGAGACAAATCCAATCTTTGTATATATATCAGCTGATATATCCCACATGCTTTGTGAATGTTACTTTGATTGCCCAACTGTTGGGTGACTTTTCTTTACTATTTTAGCTTGCAGCCTTAACTTCTCTTTGACTTAAGAGCTATCAGAAAGAATCATTGCACGCAGAAAAGAGCTAGCAATACAGACAGCTCACGAGTCATTAGTTTTACAGGACATCCATTCAAATAGATAAAGAACCTGGCTCTAGGCCAAAGGAAATAAATCTTCCAGGATGGACTTTGCCTGTTTTTTTCCTAAATAAACATTTGATAAGAATTTATCTGGAGGCGCTATCCTAGAAAGATAATATCTGGAGAGACTATCTCCAGATGCTATCTGGAAAGAATGCAGTGAAATATGTAAAAATACAAAGTTTTAGCTCAGATTTGTGTACTTCCCAGAGGACAAAAAGACTGCATAGAAAGTAAGAAACCTGCAACTGCAAAGCATGAGTCAAAATCCAAAAAGGGTGCTAAAGCAGAAAAGTCTCCTAGAAAGTTAAGTTTAAAAACACATTTGCAAAATCTATGTGAGACTTGTGCAGAGGTCTCACAAATGAAGCAGGGACTTTGCAGCTACAGTGAAGCTCTGGAGGCTGTGCAGGACTTAAAACAAACCACACTACATTTTTCAGCACCCATATCTAAAAGAAATCCTTGGTAGAGAATTTGTACCCAAGACTAGCTTAGGAGAGATAGAGCCAAAAATCCCAGTTTCACACAGAAATCCTGAAGTGGGTAGCCATCTTCCTGTGCTAAGCAAGATGTATGTACACACAATTTGGGAAAAGAAATGAAATAAGAAGTGAGAAAACCAAGAGACAGGCTTGAGCCTTGGTGCATGAGAGAGAATAATCGTTATCTTCTCCTTTGGACCACGGTCAACAAACTCACAGTAAGACTCCTAATAGGCTAAGGTTTCTCTCCTGTCTTGGGCTCTACCTGGTATCTGTGTCCTAAAATGACAACATCTAGTACTACCAACACTGAGGTCAAGCCTGCTCAGGGTTTGTAGTAGGTCGAACTGCACATTGCTGCTCTGGAAGTTATAAAGTGCTGCAGTAAAAATAAATGTGTTAAATGTAAGTACTTTATGTCTTTAACACCACTGTGGGATGAATCCAGTGAGAAGGAGCTGAGGAAGCACTATATGTGACCAAAACAGCTATTTCCTTTTGTTAAGTGAAAATACAAGCTCTTTTATTTGCTCACTTTGCTGTTATTGACTCAGATAATTTGCCTCCCACACTGAAACATTTTGGAATATAGTATCACGCCTGTACCCTTGTGAAGCACCATTGTTCCATTTCCACTTCGACTGCAGCATCGCTCATGGAAACTGCTGTTTCCAAGGCATTGCATCTCTTACTTTTAAGGTGCGAGATGTGAAAGAACCAGCTCCTCAAACTGAGGAGTGGCATGAATCCCATCCCAAGGGACTTGGGATGGGTCCCTGTGAAACGTTCTTCTCTGCAATGCCTACCAGAAATGTAGAAAGTGACTCCCATCTGCAGAGGAATTTCTCTCCCTCTGTGAGCTGGTGTCTGTAAAGCTGTTGCCCCATTCTCCCAGAACTTGCTATGGTGTAGACTTGTGGGGGATCAGCTCTGTTTTTAAACACTGACAATCGGGGAGAGAAAGCCCTGCCTCTGCAGTGCCATACTGACATGGCTATATTATTTTTCATGGTGGCTCTGGCTCAGTTAGTACAAATTTGAGGGTTTCTGTTAAGAAAACTGTCTAATACAGCCCTGAGCTGACCAGAGTGACAACTCCATTTGAGACCAGTTTGCACAGCTGAAGGCACCACGCTCTGCAAGGCCTTCTGTCTGAGGAACACATACAAGGAGGTGGCTATTGCCCACAGACGGCAATGTTTATCCCAGTAGACAGGTTATCAAAAATCCGTAAGGATAATTGCCAAATATTCCAACCTTCTAAATTATTATCAAACCTGCTAACCTTTGGGAAAGAAGTTATTATGGATTTCTACAAATATGGGAGCTCTAGCAAGTCACTGCTCCTTTTTTCAGTCATAAACTTTTTGAGGGCAGTTATGTCTCTACTATGTTAAAAATTGCTTGCTAATTGTTTTTGACAGGTTAAACTTCTGGTGAGTATAAAAAAAAATAATCCCAAGATAGTGAACTGAACACTTCAGTGATTCTCTACCATATTACAGTACTGGAAAGCCTTATGGAACATCAAAGATGGAAATCCCATATATAGGTTAGATATAACACAGGTTAAAAATGAAAATTACTCCCCAACTCTATAGCACCCATAGGAAAACAAACCTCTTCCACATAATTTTAAATTTGCAACATTAAAAAATAACTGCATTAGAACTCCATGATTTATGTTACTAGTCTATGGAAACACTGTAATTCCTTTTTATCTTCTATGGGATCCTTCCCATAAGGATTTCTCTAAATTATACCTCCTGTCCTTCAGTGTTGTGGATTAATAATGCTTCACTAATGAGGATTAAATAGCTCAAGAATTCTGTGATGTGTGCAAACAGCAAGACTGCAAGGCAGGATTTGTATTCAGAACCAAGAACTTTGTTCAATTTTCAAAAACTTGGAATTATGCTGCAGTACTTCTCTAGGCAAAATTTAACTGTCTTCAATGAAAGCTCTGCTTTTTCATTCGTAGGTTCATTACATTTAAGACAAGAAGTGAACAGGCTAGTTGAATCCCATGACAATCACCAAGTCCTCCTGCACTGAATGCAATAGCTTCTGTTTGGCTAAAGTATCTATACCCTTCTTAACCCAAAGACCTCAGGAGATGAAGACACCAACATTTCTGTTTTAATTCCTTAAAAATTTGAGTGCGGTTTCTCTTTTGTACTTGTTTGAATTTTGCCTCCAGACACTCGTTCTTGTTGTGACTCTAAGTTAAACAGCCCTTGCAAAAGTACTTATAGTCTATCCCAGTCATCTATGTATTGTCATCTCTGTGTGGTCTTTCTGAATATTTTTTCCATACATATCAAGGTGCTACCTCTGGCCCTCTGGTCATATTTGTTTTCTACATGCTATTCAGCTTTTCACATCTTTTAAGTCAAGGTTTCACATTAAAAAGCATTATTGCATTTAGTCTCACCAGGATGGTACTCGTGGGGGATAGTTTCTTGGTTGTATCAGCTGTTCCTCAGTTTCTGCTCTTTTCTGCTACGGAATCACATTGACAAGTCACATTGATCTCCCAAAACATCTTTAAAGTTGCTGTTTTCCAGGGAATTCTCTCTTCTGCAGATGTGTCCTTTGTAGCTTCTCTTTTTGCATTGGTTGCATTTGTGAGCTCAGATTACAAAAAAACCCCATGCAGCAAACCGGGATACCCTACTCTTATCCTGCAACACTGCCCCAGGCTTCAATCCTTGTATTTGCAGCTGGATCACTGATGAAAAAGTCCAGCAGTTTCACATATTGTTTGAAATATATCCAAGTTTTTCCAATTCCCAGAGGGGATGCCTGGCTCCAGCCCTCGATTAGCGCTAGCTACTCAGTCTATCTGCCACGTTTTGTTTAAGGTTTCCCGAATCAACCTCCCTAGAGCACTTTAAGAGCTCTGTAATAATTGCCAATGGTATCTCATTTTTGAGATCTATCCATTAGCTCATTTTTAATGCATGTTTCACTGAAGCTGTAGAATGCAAAATTTTTCATCAGAATACAAGGAAAATATTATCAAAATCTACACAACCACCATAATCAACATACTTATAATCTCATTCAAAATCATGTTTGCCACGTAAGCTATATTTTTCAGCAAAGCTGTACTGGCTAGCATTTATTATATTTCTGTCCTTTGAATCACTATCATTTAAATCCCTTATTAACTTTTCCATTACTTTGCCCAGGACTAACATAAGGCTAAGAGTATAGTTTCTT
The DNA here is from genome assembly GCA_013398155.1 of Pedionomus torquatus. Classification (NCBI taxonomy): domain Eukaryota; kingdom Metazoa; phylum Chordata; class Aves; order Charadriiformes; family Pedionomidae; genus Pedionomus; species Pedionomus torquatus. Next base: position 223,442 of record VZRU01014918.1, read on the forward strand.
ACCCGTGTCAGGATTTTTAAGTCTTTGGAATATGTTATTACATTAGCCTTTTTACCCCACATTCTAAGATTTTAAAAAAGCATCACAAGGGCAGAGGTGACCTTTTAAAAATCCTCTTTTCAGTTTTGTGGAGTGTAAGACATCCAAATCTGCTGATTTAAACCTGTTTTAGTCATCCTCCTGTGATATCACACAAGAAGCTTCATTGTATGTTTCTGAGTCGTTACAAACAATTTTGCTGTCTTCACCTGGAATATTCCATTGTATCACATGGCCTTATTTAATTTCTAAGCTTTTATTTTCCATATCTGCTTAGGGAAAGGCTGGATACTACAACCCTGTCACAATCAACAGCAATAATTCAACAGCTTGGGGTCCAACCCTAACTGAATCATGAATGAAGAAAAGCTATTGAAATGAGCTTTTCTAGCTCCCCCATATCTCCTTACTATTCCTAAACTATCAGTAGGAAGCCAGTATCTGGAAGGGATGAATCACTTCCATTTGCAATTTTAGTAAATTGATGTATTAGCTTTGATGTAGGCTTTCTGCTACTTTTAGTAGATGTGTTTTTTTACTGGGTTTTGGTAGGAATGCAATCAGAGAAATGCAGGCTGTGGATGCCAAATTTCTATTTTACATTACTAAACTACTTCTAGTTTGACATGCATAAATAAACATATAATGAGGTACAAATGGGTAAACTATTACCCAAGGAGTGCAGTGACTTTGCGTGGAAGGAATTTTCTCTGTGTTTTGCTGTCCTGTTTTAGGTTGACTATCACAGTTGTTTGCTTTTGTAGCAATGAGGGATTAAGACTTTTGGGTTCTGCTGAAATAAACTTGCAATCTTTATGCTATAATTTCAGAACACTTCAGCAGAAGGACAGACGTAGTGAAACACCTGATAAATGTTACCAGTTTGGCTTTGTCTGAATAGCTAACATAAGCACGCTACTAGAAAAAGTCTAGCTAGTTTTAGTGGTACACAGGCTGTGTTTTCTGCACCAGTTTTGATCCTGAAGTTCTCAGATTGGAATGGAATGCCCAAAGGATGGCATGTAAGCATCTCTCATTTATAATAGAGAAGTTGTCAGTGTAAATTCTGAAGGAAAAAATTGCAAAGCTGGATTTCATATCTGACAGTAGATTTCCAAACAATATACTTTGTACCATGGTCATGTTTCAGTGCTGAGCTGTATAACTTATCCTACAGATGTCATTGCACACTCTCAGATTACTGCGAACTTCAGACATTGATATAAACATTTTATTAAGTTGTTCTAACACATTGCTGCCATGATGAAGCTCTGGAAATAGAATTGATTTGCCAGGAATGTTTGAGTAAGATATTTCACAATGACCTCAGAAGTATCTCCACAGTAAAGAGAAAAAGAAAACTTTGAAAGTCTAGACTTTAAGGGGAAAGAAAAGAAAGAGCTTAAACTCAAAGCTGGTCAAGTAAGAACTGAAATTTGTTGCCACGCTGTGACTCTCGGGAAACTGTATGAAACCAGTCCCAGGCCAGCTCTCTGCTAACAAGGCTGCAATGCAACTCCTGCCCTTTTGCTAAAGACCAGAGAGAGGCAAGAATTAGAGGCAACCGCTGTGAGGCAGGCAAACTACCCCCTGGACTCACCGTGCCCAGATGCAGACCAAAAGCTGCTATTGTGCAACATTCACCATAAGGCCAGCTGGAGCAGCAGTCTTCAAGCAATCTGATTGCACAACTTTCTTGCTGTTATGGCCAGCTCCATGCCAGCTGTGAAGATTGATTCCATTTGGCCACACCAACAGCTTTCAAGATCCATAAAGATCCTGTTCCCTAGGCTCCAAGTCCCAGCTTGGCCTCTCCTGTCCCTACTCATGCTCAGGCCTGGGTGGCTTTAGTTACATGGGTTTACAACTTAAAATCAACTGCATCCTGTCACTGATGCCAGTTAGCATAAAGCTGTAATACATACACATTTAACTTTGGTTTATGTCGGATTAGATCCTTAGAATAAGGCAGCTATCTGAACAGTAAGTGAGCCATAGCCTTGTAGATGGCTGAAAAACTAGCAGATCCATGACTAAGCTCATTCTGGTGCACTCCCCATTTCCTCCAGCTCTGTGAGTGATTCTGGGTAAATACATAGCACTGGGTTCCTTCTTCTAGGGAAGGAAAGGTAGAAGGTAGAGCTGCCGCTGTCCTCTAGGGACATTTGGCTGGTCATGTTAATGCTGACAATTTTTATTAATCTTATCTTTTTTTATCCCTCTCTTCCATAGTGCAGAAACCCCAGTCAACTTGGTGAAGAAGCAAAAGCAGACTTGGAGCAGCATACACCTGGTTTTCCAGGAAGAGACGAAGAATACAATTTATCTATTGAATAGCAATATAGCCTTAAGTAAAAATATGCAGATTCAATTTAATAATCAGCTAGGAAAATGCACACTGTCTGTACTTGAAATTTGATCCATATAGCTACTGAAGAATTTAGCAAATTGCTTCTTCCACGTTTGTGTGCGTGCATATCAGTGGTCAGCTCCATAGGCATTTGCTAAGACTACTGTTCATTTCAGATATTTCTTGCCATTTCAGCCCCAGAAAAATCTCACTTTTTGTACCTGTATGAAGTATTATTTAAAAGTCAAAGACTTCTGGTTACCTGGCAACCTATAAATGAAGTCTTTGGAAAAGGAACCTGAAAGGAGGAACCTATTGAATATCAGTCTTCTTTCTACATTGGAAACGAAGCTATCTCACAAAAGACGTCAAATATAAATGTTTTTTCCACTCTGGGACTAGTTTATAGTTATTAGCTATATATCCAGATATATCTATTAGCAGAATATACATGAATAACTAAAAATGTAAGCTTCATCACAATCCTACCCTAGCCTGTAACTTCACTTGAGCCACAAAAAAGCTCCAGCTCTCTTTGAAAGACTGCAACTGTTTAGGTAATTAAATAACTGTACTGGCTAAGAACAGCTAGAGGATTATACCCAAGTAACTGCTGTAAGTCAGGTCATCAGTTTTCTCCATTTCAGGTTTCAACCCTGCATGGAAAATCTGCCCTGACCTCCCATCTGAAATCCATCAGGACCTCAATGCTGGCAGCTGTCCAAATAACATTGTTGTGTTGAGAAAACATTTTTACTTTAATTGCTTTTGTAATTCTGAAGCACAACCTGACTCTGGATGTGAGCTAGAGAACATTATGAGTGTTGGAGCAAGCAGGATGAAAACCAAAGAGCTAATGCCAAGCAGACCTTTCTGAATTGCATGGTGAGTCCAGACATGAAGGCTGCTCTTTCCTCTCACCATTTCTCAGGCTGTTCTGTGCAGATGCAGTAGCAGCAGCGCACTTGTGAGCAGTTGAACACATCTAGCACACAGATGTCTGATTTGGTATTAATATTATTTCAGATGTACATTAGAGGGGTAGATGTGTAATCTGGGACTGCATCCAAATTGTCCTCTAAGGCAATAAGATAATCAGTAAGAAATTCTTCCCTTTTATTGTTGCTCGTTCCTCCTCCTGCCCCTTAAAAACTAAAGCAAGAAAAAAGAAAAAACAAAACCACACCAATTTAAAAAAAAAAAACAAAAACAAAAACAAAACAAAAAAAAAAAAACAAAAAAAAAAACAAACAAACAACTAAACCCAAGCCAGACTAAAGCATCACAGTTGATGCAGTTCTATGGTACATCGTCAAAGGCTTTATTATCTCTAGTAGTGCAATGGCTTTTGAAGTAAATAAACATTTAGACCTGTCATATTGTAAAATGACCTTATTTAACTGAGGATCAGGCCACATCTGACAGCTAGTGCCTATAAAGAAGAGAAAGGTTCTAAGATGTGTGCAAATGTTTCCTTTCACAGCTCCTCTCAACAGTTCCCCCTCACCCTCCCACAGAGGTGTCTCTTCTCTCTGCACTCTTGGCTGAGAGCACTATAGGAAGGCAGGTGTCAGACAGGACTTTGTGTTTGAACAGTTACTTACCATCTATATAAGTAGCAAAGCAGGAATCATAAAAGCTAGATACACTGCTCACTTCCCTGCTAAAATTCAACAATTCAGAGTTGGGTGGGATGCCAACGATCTTGCATTGTTCCTAAATGCACACATTCTTACACAAAGAACTATAAAGCCATTATGTGTTCTTTTGAATTATATAGATCACTAGATATAAGTGTAGGTAAATAGGTTGGAAGGGGAAAAAAATCCCTGCCTGGCTTAACCCCTCCTGTAGCAAGATTCTTCAGAACATCTTGGAATAATACAGAATAGACGATTAAATAAATGAAAATTTTCCTGGCAACTTAATTTTCAGTATACAAACAAGAAGAACAAAAAGAGACTTTGCAGTGGTGCAATCAAAATTCATTCTTCCTGGGGTTTGTTCTTTGAGGCCAGCTACAAAATTGCTGTGCTGGAAGATGCTAACAATAAAGGGGACTATTGTACAGTTTATGTACATTATAACAATGGCAAGTTCATCAATACTTATAGGAAAAAGACCTGCTAGAGCTACTGTTTGTTATACAGTACTTTCATCCCTGGCAGGGAAAGAGAACTACAGAATCCTGTGGTAGAGTAATTACAATAATATCAGACTCTTTTTCATCCCTCCCAAACCCTGAACCCAAAGCTGCTTTTCCACAGAAATGTCACATCCCAGAAACATCATAAAGGTTTTTGATGACCGAGAGCTGTAATACTGAATTCATGAGAGCAACACAGTGCTGGCCTGGGTTCCATTACTGGTGAAAAGATGGGAAACAATTAGATCACTCCTGACAACTTAAAAGCTTAGCAGGAGAAAAAACAAAGTACAACAGGATTTCACAAATCACTAAGCCCACAGTGATAAAAATGTTTTACTTACTTACAGAGGAGGAAATAAAGTTTTCCTGATTCTGAATCACAGGCTGTGTTCTGGCTGGAACCATGGATCTTGGGTCAGATCCAGCAGGCATGAAATACTCAGGAACAAAAACCAGTCACATTGGAAACAGCTACAGGTTATTGAAATAACGCAACTGAAGTCCACCAAGTGTCATTCAGCCTTAAGAATGTACAGATGGATGTAAAAAAGCTGAATCCTGTATTATTTGAAGTTAAAATCCTATATATATATTTTAATTATTTTCATTTTCTTAAGACAAAAAAGCATGAACAGATTAAACAAGCATGTATCAAATAGCATCAGGTAGACTTCTTCACAGAGTTCAATAAAAAAAAGTTAACAGAATGCAGCTGAATGCCTAGAATATAGTGCTCTGCACCATGCAGTGCAATAATTATGCACAATTAAAACCTACTGTGCAATTTTGTTACCATAAAAGCTCACTGACTCACACCAACTGAAAAATCTAAACCGACCTGCTACAGAATCACTTTCCACAATTAAATGCCAATTCGCTATTTCATCTCTACGGCCAAAATACCTTTCTCAGTTTGGTCTGATCTTTTCGCAGTTGTGGTGCTTAAAGCTCAAACTCTGAAAAAGTGAGCAAGAATTAGCATTAAAATAGCTTAGAGAACACTTCCATGTTTCATTTCTAGGAAACGCGCTTCTCGCTCCACTCTTGAAGGCTCATAATAGGTACTGAATAATTAAGACCATAATGACGCTTTGTAAAAAAAAAATAAATCCTAGAAATATAGGAAAGCTATGTTCACACTGTATGAGAATGAATAGTGCATAGTCATTTATTAGTACAAAATCCACAGAGTTTAAGTGCATGCTTATGTTTGGTACTTGATGCCTGACAATTCATTTAGCCCACACATTTACTTGGAGCAACGATACTACGGAGGCTAGTTGAATATGGTTCCTTTGCAAAATACATTGCAAAGAGTAAGACATTTAAGACTTCTAAATCTTAAATTAAAAATAAAAGTACTTCTAAGAGTCAGAGATTTACACAGATTCCAGAAATTACTAAAAGGCACTGTGATAGGATCTGGAAAGGGATAAATCCCGTGAGAAGATAACATGTATTGTAGCCTCTTTTAATAGATAACATCTTAGATCTCAAGGTGATGGATGGTATAATAAATACAATATATTTATGGATACCCAGCATTTCCCTAAATAGTGCTCTTTTTTCCCTTTCTTTGAAGAAGGTGTGCTCAAGGTCCCAAACAACACTGCTCTTGCATGGATAAAAGCTCATAAAGGGTCACTTACCAGTGATGTTGTTGTCAAAGTTTTTAGTACAAAAAGATTATTAAGTTTCAGTTTATCCAAATAAAAATTGGTAATGTTACCAAGAACTGTGTTCTGATCATGAATAGAAAGCAAAAGGAAAATGAACTAGAAAAATCAATGGAACAAATATGATATGCCAAGATCAAAAATAGATTACTGAAAAAAATGCAGTGGTAGCAGTTAGTTATTTATCAATCCCTTTGGGGTAGCTACAAAAGGTTTTAGTTAGGCACCCATATAAAGAAGAACGTAAAACAATTTCCTGCTTCTTCTGACTTGTCATCCTCAAGAGCTCCTGAGTAGCATGGCACTATCCAGATCTCATTGACCTGATATTTGAAGAAATCCTGACCAGACACAGAAGTAAAGATTATTTAATCTGAAATATTCTCTTCATCATCTTGAGCAACCCACATACCACCAAGTAAATGGATTTTTAATTCCTGATACTGTCCTCCCCCTGATATGTATCCTTTTTCTTCTGTAAATTACTCTTCTTACTGTTATCCCTTTTCTCTAATGAGAACCTGGCTTAGGATGTTGTTAAGCCTGTCTCTTGCAGCAGTGCACCGGGAGAGGAGCTTTGCAAAGCAGCCTGGCTCTCATGCAAACTTGCAGTCTGAGTGGCTAAGACTATCTGCTGTCTCTGTAATTCTTCAGCTCTGAGGCTGCAAGTGAGAATTACCTCTAGACAAATTTTTAATCTCCTGTTCTGTATGTTTGTTTTATTTAGTTTCTAAGAAAGGTAGTTTTTGGAGCTTGGGAACTCTGACCATTTGAATTCACTTTCTTTTTATGCAGAAGAACAGTTTATATCACTGCTAATGCTGTCTGAAAGACTATCATATGTGATAGACATGTTTCTCAGGAAAAAAAGAATACACTAAAAAGTACATTATTGCAAAATTATTTGGTATTTAATACTTCATATTTCATGTCCTTTACTTCCCTCCTTTATTTCTTCAAAAGTTTTCTCTAAAGTAAGAAGTTGCTGTGTTTGGACAAAGAAGTTGAGATCTCAGTTTCAGAAAATCACATTCAACTCACGCTCAGCTCTGCCAGCGACCCGCTGCCCACCAAATGTCTGACCAAGCCAAGCAAAGACATGCTGCCATCACCAGGGTAATAGGTGCTGAGGGTGAATTCTCAGACTTCACTAACAAAGCATATACCTGCAAACTCCCCAGTGCAAGGAAACCACATCAAGACAAAGGCACTGCAAGGTGTACAGGAGGAATGTAGCTCCCAGTCTATGAAATCATGCACATATTAATTATCCTGGAATTGTCAGAGTTGGAAGGGACCTCTAGAGATGATCCAGTCCAACTCCCCTGCTAAAGCAGGATTGCCCAAAGCACATCCCTCAGGACTGCAGCCAGGCAGGGCTTGAATATCTCCAGAGAAAGGGACTCCACAACCTCCCTGGGCAGCCTTTCCAGTGCTGTCACCCTCACTGGGATGGAGTTTTTCCTCATATTTGAATGGAACTTCCTATATTCCAGCTTGTGCCCGTTGCCCCTTGTCCTGTCACAGGGAACCACCATCCTCCTTCAGCCCACCCTTCAGATACTTATAAGCATTACTAAGGTCTCCCCTCAGCCTTCTCTTCTCCAGGCTAAGGAGTCCCAGCTCTCTCAGTCGTTCCTCATGAGGAAGATGTTCCAATTATTTCTGTAGTTTTTCTGAGCTTACTTACACAATCACATCAATGAGTGCAACATGTCAGCTGTGTGGAATGGGATCACGCTAAAGCCTGCGGAAAAAAAGTTTAGCAGGCATTTGTGTAGGCCACGCAAAACAAAGACAACATTGAAGGAAGTCTGTAGAGACCACATAAGCAGATCAAAATGGAACAGCCCCAATATGAGCTTTATGTTAATAAGATTATGATTTCAAGGCCATATTTTGGCAGGTCCTTGAGAACCACTTCATGTCATTCAGGCAACAGGCAAAACACTTTGTCCCTGAGAACGCGCGGGTGGGCAGTTGTGACTAGAAGGTCACAGAAGGACAAGGTTGTGGAAAGACGCAGGGAAGAGATATTTCCTCATGGGAAAAGAATAAACTGACAGATACTAATTACAGAGCCAGCTTCTTGACTCCAAACTGCAATATAACCCCCTCCTCCCCGTATCCACATGGGTGGGTTCACGACAGGAACGGCTGGAGTTTACCCGTTCCTCTCCACAGGTGTCCACGCCGAGATGTCCTCCAGAAACGTGACAGACTGGAGAGCACAACCCCGGGATCCTGCTGTGCCGAGTGCGCGCATCCGGGCACCGGCTGGGGGTGCTCCTCGGTGAGGAGCGAGCGGGGCTGCCCGCACAGCCCACACCACCGGTTCCGCTGCAGACCCACCACAGGGCACAGCCGTGCCGGTGGCCGGCAAGAAGACACCACGGAGGTAGTAAGGAGNTTTCCTCTTATTTTGCACCCCTCCAACCCACCCCACCTGCCCTATGCTGCATGGAGGCACCTCTCTGCCTTTATGGAGAAGGCATTTTCCCTTCGTTAAGCAGAACTTAAAACAGTAGTTATGAACTTCCAGAGGCCTCTCCATCCACACAGGTAGCCGGCAACGAACTGCAGTTTCTCTGAGGTTTAAACCTGGGAAGCTGTCATGATTTCAGCCAAATTTACCACAACTAGACTTACAGATGGCCCCTCCTCCCCCCAAAAAGAAAGGAAAGGAAAAGATAAGAGAGATTTATGGTTTAGAATGAACTAAACTACTTTAATGAAGTATTAATACTAAAATTAAAGTAAGAAGAAAATAATGAAATACATACAGTATATACAAAACCATATCAAGCTCTCAGGATGATGATCCCATCACCATCAGGCATCAGAAAAAGTCCCAGACTGCCCTCAGTGATCGACAGGAGCTGCATTCCAGATCTGGAGTCAGGATCGGGGTCAAAGACAGGCAAACAGACAGGGCTCTCCTTGGACATTGGCCACTGACAAAAGAGAGTTGACCCTTTGATCCCCCAGCTTTTATAACTGAGTGTGATGTGGATGAGATGGAATACCCCAGCTGGTCAGTTTTGGGTCACCTGTTCTGTCCACTCCTCCATACAGGTGTGACTCCTCTATGCTTTTCTGCTTCTGACCCTCCAACGGGGCAAATAACGAAATTCCCTGATCTTGGTTGTTATAGCAGTAAGTAAGGCCTCTCTGCACCATTCCTTGGTATAATCAACTCTTGTCACTGTGAGAGCAAACAGTTTTCTGAACAACATGTTGTTAATTTCAGCGTTTAGTTAGTTAGAAGAGGCCCAGCTAAAAATGTAAAATTGTAAAACAGAAAATTGGTTTGGTTTACTAACAGCAGACCTGGTTTGAGGCATCTTGCTTCCTCCTAAGTATTAGTTAAAAATTTCTTCACTGAAAAGGTTATCAAGTATTGGAACAGGCTGTGCAGGGAAGTGGTTGAGTGACCATCCCTGGAGGTACTCAAAGGACATGAAGGTGCGGTGCTGAGGGATGCGGCTTAGTGGTAACTTGGCAGTGCTGGGTTAGTGGTTGTACTTCTTGATCTTAAAAGTCTCTCCCAACCAAAACGATTCTATGATTCTAAATGTTCTGGAGTCCACAGGTGGCTTGCTGATGTGCCCACGCTGCTTGAAGTGATTAGAAAGGACGGCAGGGTCTTAACAGCTAAGAATTTTTTTCTTAGTTCTTGATGGAGACATTTGGTGGCACTGCTTAAAGCAGCATCACAAGGGTAGACAGAAGTACTACATTGTTAGTAATCCTGTGGGGGTGAGCTAACTTCATGATAAACTCTGTGACACCAGCACAAACTGTGTGGGCTGGGAACTGTGAGGGCTGTATGAAACACCTAGTCAGATATACCCACTTGGGTCTGTCTTTGTGACAGTGTTTTTACTTTATTTCTATTATGCCCTGTAGAATTGTAAATTCTATGCATTTAAGCCCTTCAACACCAGTCATTATTACACATGATTATTTCATTCTTGTACCTTACACACCTGAACCTGTTTTCTAAAGTGAATTTGAATGACACACTTCAGTCTGATGATCTATTCATGTAACATGTGCATCTTCTCTGTTTCTGACTGGCCATGTCATGCTACCTGTAAGGCCAAGGAGGAATACTGTGCTGAACACCAGGTATTGTGTCAGCTATCAGGCTAGCCTTCCAAGAGTTATATTGCAATTATTAAAATATTCAGACAATTGCACATAATATGATGTTGCTATTTAGATAGATCAACTCATAGAGTATATATTTGATAACGTAATCTCTGGTTGATAGGTGAACACCTGAAAAGTGAATCAGCTTCCTAATTCTTGAAGCATACTTCACACAAACGTCTTCACCTTCCTTTCACTTGGGACAAACAATAATTGAACTGAGTGAATAACACTAGATTCTGAATACCAGAGCAGCCTGCTTGCCTAGAAGATCTTACTCCACTGTTTGAGCAGGAGGAACATTTACAGGCCATCAGCTAGAGCCAAGGGGTTAAATTAGTTGTATACCTTTTTCCTAAGCAATTGCAGGCAAGAAAATTTTGCCAGGCTCGAATTTCAAATAAAAGAACATGCTACAAGTATGGGATCATTAATAGTTGTAAATAAAACTAGCACGTTAATTAAGAGTAAATAATTATTCCAATGTACATAACTGATTCTTAAAAGAATGCTCTGCAGACAGAAAAGTTAAAGTAGTGGCAAGTACCTCCATATTTACCAAAGGATCCAGACTACTGACATAAGAACCAGTCCCTGCAGGAAAAACAACAGTATCAGTAAAGTGCAGTCCGGCCTTCTGTTCTCTTGGTGTGTTTTGTTAAAGCCATATCCAAAAATTTATAACAAGCCCATAGCTATGTCACTACTAAACCCAAGAAGGTATGCACTTTAGTTATTAAATTATAAGTAATAATGTAATTATTATAACATGAATAAAATTCATGAACTGTTTTCTGAAATAATATTAAAAGATGCCACTCCAAGTACAGTGCATAGAAGAACTAATTAAGACAGAAATGGAAGGATAAAATTTAAAACTCTGTATTAATTTTTGGGGGGTGGACAACAAAGAACACACTAAATTATAGAATTAATTCACCTGGTCCATATTGCCTCATGCAATCAGCAAGGAGAGAGATGAATCTCTGTTCCTCCTGCTCTCTCACTTTCACTGTGACAACGAGCCCCAGGTATATTTCCCCCTTTCTGTCATAAAAAAAATATCATTTGCTACCCAAAAAAAAAAGAACCTACAGAAAAATGACAAAATCAAATTAACAGAAAATAAGTACATAGGGGCCACTTTTAGAGGTGGTTACTTACCCACTGTAGGTTTTAAGTGCAGATTAGCCTTTAAAATTGGCATTTTTAATCTATGTAAATTAGCATAGCTCTATTCGAATAAAAGGGGCTATGCCTTTTTGTCCCAGTTGATGATCCAGCCTGTAACATGGAAGAAGTGGGATTTTGTTCACCTGAACAGAGACTCAGTGGGATGCCTGCAAGCTCAAAGCTGTAAGTCAGTGCTCACAGCAAGCAGAGTTTCACACCACACCTGCTGAGATGTTTCAGTTATCTTGAATTCTCCAAAAGCCTACTTTGTCTGCAAAAGAAAGTAAAAAGCCCTCCCAGTACAGCAGCAAGTTAGAGAAGGGGGGTGGGGGGCGGGGGAGGGCAGGGACACCCTATTTTTAAAGCCCATACAATGCAGAGAAAGCTCAGCTCAGTGGGAAGGTGAGTACGTGGGCAAGGGGTAATTTTTCAGATGTAAATTGTATCTTCTCCAAAGATACATGTAAGTAATTATCCCTTCTGTAAAAGACACGTATTTCAGACTCCCAACTTTTGGAAGCTGGACTGTCTCCAAGGGGTAAGTTTGTGCACAGAGAGATAGGGAAAAGAAAAAGGCAGTAAGATTGTGGGACTACCATGCAATTTAAAAAACAGACAAAACCCACACCAGGGTACCACTATAATCAATCCATTTACCAGTGGAGGAATTTCTTCTACCTAACCTGAGCTTGGTGATTTGCAGAGTGCAGCAAATGCATTTTTAGAGGCGCATGAATATGTTTAGAGGCACCGAGGTGGCTCAGAGGAAGCAAACATTCAGTCTCAATAGATTGTGGGTGGAGTGTGATGAGATATTATTGCTACCAGGATGTTTTCAAAATGTTTTTTAGTATATGCAGATTCTTTTAAGACGTAAAAATAAATATGCAGACATCTCTTGGGTGCTTTGATGCTGCAAGGTGCATCTAGGCTATGGGGACACAAACATAAAAATGATTTCACTGCTTTAAAAAGAAATAACTCGTAGAATAGTTAAACGTGGAAAACATTGTGTCTAGACTGGGCCTAGTTTTGCCATGTTCTCTGTGAATTGTCTCCTGACTATGACAGCAGCTAAACAGGGGGACTCATACTAGGATCAATCTGTTGTTAGAGGTCCTACGTTGCAACATTAAAGGCACAGCTGTACAGAAAGTGATGCAGAATGAGAATCTGCGTGTGTTATCTTTGCATGTGGATAAACCTAAAAATCAAGAAAATCGCATTCAGCATGGTCCAACTGGCATCACAGTGCTTGCCTAACTCCAGAACTTGAAGATCAGGCTCTGCTTTACTGCACTTTGGCAGGGACTGCTTCTCAGCATACCATTGAGTGGCCTTGACTTCATCTAAACATTGCAAGATGATCCATTTGGTTCCTGTGAATTTGACGGAAGTGTTGCGTTCCCTCCATATATTGGTATCTCCAGGGATCATCTCAAAGTCAAGGTTACCTACAGAGATGTCCTGTATGAAGGAGCTTTCAGACTTGGGCTTGATCTGGTCCATCTCTTCCCCCTTCATGAACTGCTGATAATTACCTTAAGAGGCAGGATTGGGGATGGGCTGATGGAAAGGACTTGCACAGCTTTCACTTAACATTTGTGCCCCTCTCCTCCTTGGCTTTTCCTTTTCTTATCTCCTACAGATGTAGGTTTTTTTGGCAGCCTAGGTCAGTTCCTCAATCACTATGAATCCCACCTGTAGATTCTACCTTTTTCACATTCCATGGCTGTGGCTCTGCTACACTGGTCTCTCTGGTACAGGCACAGCTTCTGCAGTAGCAGCAATTGAAATAAAGTGACATTTGTTACATTGAAGAAATAAGTCTTTTAGCCATTTGGAGCAATCCCTGCTCTCTTTATAAACAGCTAAAAGACTTCCTTTAAAAATCTAACAAATAGTAGTTAATCTTCATTGGTGTCTCTTGAGCAGCATTTGTATTAAATAGAGGTCCTGGCCCAGCACTGGCAATAGCACTGATTTATTACTGTTGGCGTTTCTAGTGAGGACTGATTAAGGACTTTGGGAAGCGGAGTGGCTGCCCACGTAGTGCAGGTTGGGTAGGGCTGGACAAGTTAGGGAGATATAAGGGAATATGAGAAAAAATAAGACAGCAATGTTGCAGTGAGACTGAAGCATTCTTAACTCCAGCTTTCTGCCCAAGCCCCACCACAACATTGCCAAAAATTTGTTATGTTTTTACCCCATAAAAAAATGAAGTTATAATCACTGCCATATTTTCAGGAAGGGGAAAACCGAAATCACAGAGAGGTGAAGGGATTTTCCCAAGTATAATCACTAATGATAAAGAAGACAAAGATGTAGCATTGTGTCCACTCTCAACATTCAAAGCACCACACAGGAGATCTGGTCCTTAGAACAAGTGACATTTAGCAGGAGCACTACGGAGCTGACTGCAAGACTGTTGAGTTTCTTGAGAGTCCACTGGGTGTTGAATTTGCACACAAGCAACCCTGACCTCAAAACTCTTGTCCCTCACTGAAAACAAAACTAAGCAAAAAGTACAGAGTTCTTTATGTGCAGAATAGCAAGCTCCCAGATACTGTTATGCAAAACAAGAAGCTTTGTTAAGAGCTTTCTTGAAAATACACTTCAAGGCCAGTGTACACGCTCAGATTTAAACAGCCTGGTGTGTGAGGAGAAGCATGCAAAGCTGATATTCTCAACTCCTCTCTACTTGTGCCTCTTCAATACACTGCTAGGGCGCCTCTGTTGCCAGTTTTGCAAACTATTCAGCATTGAACAGTCTTTTTTTTAAAACCTATGAGAAAAAAAAGAGAAAAACAACAACAACAAAAAAACAACCCACCACCAAACCAAAAAGAGAGAGAAAAACAAAGAACTTATAAAAGGAGACATAAATGTGGCAGCTTTAGAAATCATCTGCAAAGGGAGGAGGCAGATTGGCAGATACAATGGCAGACCTGAGCCAGAAAGCAGCGACACATCATTAAAAGCTTTAACTAGGTGTTTTGAGGAATTACTTTGGCAGAGCTCCAACACAGCATTAGTATTATTTCATGACAGACTCTGTGCGTCACCAAACCTTTATAACTGTTAACACTAATTTGCTTTTAGGGGTCTTTTTAAAATAATGAAACACTTTTACCATTTAAGTTTTTGAGTGTTTTGAAACTTTTAATCCATAAGAGTTTGAAGCTTATTCATCCTTTGTTTGCAGAACAGTTGAGATTCTCACTAAGTTGTTCGGTCTTGAAGGTTTATCAAGAGCTCCACCTCTTACCATACTCTGAAGTACAAAAGGAATGGACAAAGAAATAATTTCAATTCAGGCTGGCTCCTTTTACAAGGGCTCAGGTACACCTTATTTACTGAAGAACCATTATGCATCTCCTACTTCTAACAGGCTGTTCTTTCCCATATCATGACTCTCCAGCAGCTCCTAGTAGATGCTTTTCCTTCTCTGGGTAGGCTGATCCTGATCATCTCTTTGCATCTCAAAAAGGACACTGGTTTAGTCTATAACCATTTCCTTCAGAAAATACATCGGTGAGTCTATTACCCTGTTCTAAAGACATTATTCAGCACCTTCTCTTCCTACACTTGAAGTTCACTGTGGTTGACACACTCCTGTATGAGAAGTAATGAACCCAACCTCATTTTTAAGCATTTCTTGCTTGTAAGTAGGAGCCACTTCAGTTAAACAGCACCAGCTACTTAAGTCAAGATGTATTTTATTCACTGGTGGCTGATCGCAAACCAGTTATGAGGAAAATAGTCACATGCTAAAGAGGCAAAAGCTGATACATCTCCATCTGTCACTAACAGTGAAGAGGGGAAGCAGAATTTGGTGTCGGCCCTTTTGTCAAAATCTTTTTTAAAAAAGACAATTGTTAAATTACTAATACCCTTCTGTAATATTTTTAAATATTTACACTACGAACTAATGATGGCCTCTCAATTAGTGAAAAGAGTCTTCTTCGTAAGGAAATACATAAAGCATCTCAGGGAGGACTCAGGGAAAGGTATGATTAGGACCAAACTCCATTCATCAGCGGTCCTTGCATCAAACTGCCTCATCTCCCATTCCTCTCAGATCAACACATGCCCCATGGTCAGAAACCTCTCTTGGGGTATCACTTAACTGTTTGCCTGCAACACCACAGCACCAAAAGTGCCTGCTTGTAATTTGAATTAAATATAAATAAAATTATTTCTTCCTCCCAATAGCACAAAACAAAATAAAATCTACTGGCAGATGAGCTTCTTTCTAAATGGTAACACTGGTACAGATAGACAGAATGCTCCTTTATGCTTATGGAGCTTCCTTTGCATTGTGTAAATGCACACTTGCAGTGCAATCATGAACATCCAATCATCATTAGCAGTGTGATCCTAGCAGTTACATCAAAAAAGCCTAGCAAATGACACAACACTGGAAGGTTCCCACAAAGAACCTATTAAAGGGTCTTTATGGTATGAATTTCACATCACAGCAGCAGGTAACAGTACCAAAGAAGTCCTGAAAGCTTGCAAACCCAGAATTTGCAGTAGAGAATGGGAGCAGAGTGGTGAAAATGAAGGGAAGAAAGGAAGAATTCACACAGAGGTAATAAAACATCATCTCTTTGGAAACCTTAAAGCTTTGTCAAGTTTTTAAAAAAAAAAAATCAGTATAGAAAGGATATACTTGAGTTGCAGATACAGATAAAACCCAAGAACCTCTCCCACACACATGGTAAGAAAGTCTGAAAATAGGGTTTAAAGTCATCTTTCCCAGAAGCTTTGAAGCTCACCTACCTTGCAAGCAACACTGAGCTTCTTCTGGCAAGACACAGTTTCATGTACAAAATGCGTCTCCTAAAACTGAAGAGTGTATAGAGAATGTCAACAAATTACATCCTAGAGAGTGAAAGCAATCTAGCTGGCCCCCACTAGCTTATCCCACTGTATACACAGAAGTACTAGGTGTCAAGATATCACAGAAAATTATTTAGATCTTACTAATCTAATGGAATTTTGGATAAGGAAAACAAACAGAAAATGAACAACAACCGACCCGAAGCAAAAAAATAACAAACAAAAAAACCAACCCCCCAAACCACAAAACTTCTCCTATCAGTCATTTACCAGCAGTTGCCCTGCTCTCGGGGCTGCTCTCGATGGCAAACCATTGCCAGCTCCCAGCACTCCTTATGGGTCTTGGCACACCTTTATCAAACCTTCCACTGAAGAGCCCACCTCACATAGGTTTGTGACCACTAGCCCTGGCCATTTGTGCAGGCACTTGTCCACTCTCCACAACCCATGAAGCACTGATATAGCCTAAGAAAGTGATACATTTTAGGTTAATGTTGTGTTTTAAGAAAAGGCCCTTCAAAAAACGGAAAATTATTCCACAATTTATATAGCACTATGACTTAAAATGAAGGGATCAGGCAAATGACTGGGATTCCAGCCATCAGCTAGGACACTATCAAAAGAACCCAAGGAACAGGCATGTTATTGCCAAGTTGCCTCTACAAGTATATAGAAAATTTTTAAGCCAACTTACTTCAAATTTCCCAGTTGCAGAATTCCTGTTGCTTGTCAGGGACCACAATGAGATGAACTCCATGTTAATTACTTGAAACATTCATCCCAAAGCCTTAAGTACTAAAGTACGCTACAGCCTTGACCAAGATTTTTGCTACACTAAATGTCTCTCAAAGATCTTTGCCAAGATAATACTTGCACAATAACATTTCTGCACTCAAAAAATAAAAAAAGAAAAAAAAAACCAACCACAAAAAGCCCAAGCCACACAAAACAAACCCAACAAAACCACAACAAAACCCCACACCCAAAAAACCCGGGGCATATACAATACTTGCCCATTTAATATCAAGAATAAATTCTGGCGTGACAATTTCAGTGGATTTTTATAAACCCTTTTTAGAGTATAAATGTTTTTCAAAGCAGTTAAGCAAGCAAGTTTTTTTACCACAATTTGTCTATTATAAAAAAAAAAAAAACAAAAAAATCACAGGCCTACCATCCTTTGATTTTACCTGTTTTATCTGGTCCTGGAGCATTCACAAGACTGTTCAGTCACTGTAAGAGCAGCTTCCATGAAATAGCTGTTTTGATTCCATCACCCTTGCTCATTACAAGTTTTGATTTCAGACATTAGGGCATAGTGGTAGGTAAAGCCATGGCTCTTCCCAGTGGATTTGTGAAGGTGAAGAAGGTTCAGACACAAATCCTCCTTGCACTGCTCCACCTCAAGTCCTTCACTGAATTATTTGTTTCATACACTCCCGCATCTCCACATTGTGATCTGTATTTTTCATGTTGTCTTCAGGCCTAAGCTTTTAATGTTTTCTAAGAAACTCTGGCCTAGAACTTAAGATTCATCTACTTACATTAATTTACATTAATTACATCAGTAAACAGTACAGCTGCAGGTAATACAGAAAACTCAAAAAAGCACATGACCACTTTTTCTAATTTTTCTATTATTTAGGTACATGCCTACCACTCCCAAGAGACTTAATTATTAAAGACACTGAAAGTTCAGCAGCATGAATGGAGGTCAGCATGTAGTCCTGGTTAATTCCAAGAATCCAGGATGATAAACAGGCAATTGTCTTTCCACCGCTTATATAAATTTCTTATACTGAAGTTGAGAAATGCAATAGATAGATTGATACTACAGTAGCTCCCCCTGCTGATGAAAGGGTCTTGTATGTTTTAGAACTCACGATGGGCAAGTCAAAAAAAAAACCAAAAAAACCCAAAAAAACCCTGAAGCCATGAAAATGGATTAAAAAAGTTGTTTTACTACTTAAAGTACTAGACCCATCAGAGATTGAAGTATAACCTTTTGGCATCCTGGTTGACTTCATGTCAAATGAGACATCCTGAAAATCACTTTTAAGGGTGAGAGGAATTAAACGGGTTGATTCGAGGCCTTTTTATCACCACACTATTGTCCCAAGGCAGCCCACCCATAGTGACCGTTCTTTTCTTAAATGACTATGCAAGATAAATTAAGTATTAACCCCAACCAAATACTAAATCCTGTTAAGAAAATAAGATTTATAAACTTTATTGTTTACTTACATATAATAAATATGATACAGAACAAACACATCACACCCATTGATTGTATTACACAGGCTGTTTATCAGAATACATTACATTTTCTTTTCATTAGCCCTTTTATAGGGTTTTGGTATTGGATCTTTACAATTTCAATTCATAAGCCTATCAAAATAAGAACAACTTTCCAATTTTCATCTTTACGTATATTTCAAATTTTCATATATATACTGATTTTGTTAAAAATATATACGCACTGTTCAATATTTTCAATATACGCCTTTATTTTCCATTAAGTAGATCTCTAGTAATATAAAGAATTTCAAAATAATTAATAGCTTAAATCTGATTTTAATTAAAAATACTTATTCTGTACTTCTCACTTTACCAAGCCCCCTCAGAAAGTGAAGTAACAGGACAAAAACTTCAGGCAAAAGCCAATATCCACTTTTAAAAAAAAAAAGGGTAGAAGTTCTGGTTCGTGCTTTACATGTATATTTCTGAAATAATGGAGACATCAATTTGGTATAAAGAGGGAAGGAAGAAACCAGAATCCAGTGTCTCTGAAGAGACACATCTTCGTTTCAGATTTACCACAACCATCCTGCTGTTCTCTTGGTTTAAAAATCACTGCATCAAGCCATAATTATATATTTTTCTCTGCACAAATATACTTACCTGTAAATGCAAACCAGATAAAAATGCTACATCTTTTTTTTTTTTTTTTTTTTTTTTTTTTTTTTTTTTTTTTTTTTTTTTTTTTTTTTTTTTTTTTTTTTTAATCAAAAGTAGATCAAGGTTTAACACACTCTGAAATCAGGTATTTAAGTGCAAATGTACTACGGATCAGCAATTCAGGTCCTGGTCTCACTGAAGAAAACAGTTAAAAGATTACACATAAAAGTGTTTCACAGAGGATCTATTCGTGGCATTAGCTGTGTTCCCAGAACATCTAAATTATCAGAAAACCATATAGACTTCATGCAAACAACAGTTTTCTTTAGCTGAAAGTTCTTCAGTTAAAACAGCTTCTGCTTTAAAAGTGTTCCTTGCAAATCACTGAAACTTAGTACAAAGGATAATGCCCAAGATCATTAAAACTGCCATCAGTTTTGTGCATCTTGTAACTTGCAAGCTCTTTACAAGTTTCACAAATCGATATAAACTAAGAAGTTTTGTAAACAATTTTGTTTTACTAATACCCACTCCAAAGGGAACTTAGAGAAATTTTAAATTGTTACAAGGACCCTTCAGCTGTACAGTGGCCAAGCTGTATCACATACTCATTATACTTCTCCAATTCCATCCAGATAATGTTACCGTAAACAATGGGCTAAGATTTCAAAGTAGCTTTGTGTCAACAGCCTCTCATAATTTTCAATTAATACAATCCACTTCTAAAGGAATGTTATATGTGGGATTTTTTAAACACTTCACAAAAAACCCCAAAGTATATATATATAAAAAAAATTTAACATGTACACTGTCCCAATATCTTTCTTTCCAAAGCTTTTTTTTTAATTTTTCTTTAAACAATCACAGGGCTTAATTTAAGTATTCAGCTTCAATATGAAATCACCATTTAAAATGCCTACATTGATATTAAATCAAGGGCAACCAGAGATCAATCTAATACACTATTGTCCAAGCACTTCCTATATGTAATAGTGCTGTGTAAGAAGTTACCCTGATGATTTTACAGCTGATCCCACATACTGCCCAGTAAGATTCTGTATTTTCAACTATGATTTCTTTTTTTTTTTCTTCTCTAATTGGAAAGGGATGCCACTTGGCTGGAAAGCCTCTGGCTTTTCCCATAGTTAGAGGAAAAAGTAGGAATTTCTAAAAATATTTTAGCAATTACTTGTTCTGGTAGAGGAACTAGTTTAATTGGAAATCAAAAGGTCAGGTTTAGGCAGAGGCATCACCTATAACAGAGACATAGAAAAAAAGACTTGTGGGCTGGCAAGATCAGTAATATACTGAATGTTCTCTAATGCAAACAGTAATTTGCATAATATAAAATTAATTCTGTGTTAAATGGCTAATTCCCCTCAGCTTGAGAAGGCTGGGGGTTGGTTTGTTTTTAAGAAAAAAAGCAAACTGCGGAAAAAATTCAGGAACATATCTGAAGAACTACAGGAACATCTCTAGTATTCAGCTGTATTTCTTCTGCGTCCCATATACCAAATTGGTGCACCTTCCCTGACAAAACAGTCAAAAGTTCAATAAAAAAATAAAATAAAAGGAACATGGATGTAACTTTATCAACTGAGATGCAGTTAAAAAAACTCTGCACTTGTAGATCTGAACAGCTACTTTCTACAAAAATCCAGAGAAAAGACTTTCATCCTTTTTTAAAAGTAGGAAGTAAAAACCAGATGACATTGTAGATGTGTTCCACATCACAGTGTAGGAATTCCAGGAAAAGTCTGGTTATCCACTAATACCGATATAATATGATTTATGTTAAATTTCTAACAATAGAGGCTACTGGGGCAGTCAAAATACAATTTCTGTGGCCTTACCTAGAACAGAAACGCCCTGTTGCATTCTTTGCAAAGTGAATGTAAATGGCAATATCAAATCAAAAATCATCATGAGGAAATTGATCCTCAAGGCTGGGATGATGATCACATTCTCACTATCGACAAAAGTTCTCCTACAAGTATACAACGAGATGATACGGTTAATATTTCTTATATTGCTGATTTTAAAGAAAAACAATGTAGCAAGAGATTTTCACCTTCTAAATAATTAAGCTGCATGCTGGCTATAGGGAAATATTTTTTGGGACCAGTTACAATAGTACGTTTACCAGTTTACATTATTATCAGCACCAAAATCTCTCAAATTTATATTGAGATCTTAAAGCAAACCACTCCAAATGTATGTCGCAGAGAAGAAATACTGCAAAGGCATAAAGGTCAACCTGACTGCAGAGTTTCTTTTCAATAAAGTTCTATTTTATTAATGCTGTCTATGACTCTCGTGGGCTTTGGATCAAATCCCAGTCTAGCCAAGTAACTTTACCGGAAAAACAAACAAAAATCCCCAAAGTGAACAGACTTTTTAAAAAATTAATGATGTAAATGAATATGTTAGAAGATTAGTACTGGTACTCTACCCTGGAATCAGTTTATGTATTACTATAGCATTGCCTAACCCTGAAAGTTAATGTCACTGTCACGTCCTAAGTGCAGCTTCAAAATCAGCAGTGGAACTATTCACTTATATGGTGCGTAGTACAATAAAGTAGAAAAACCCCACACAAATCTCAGCATCAGTTTAGAATGGATGTTTGTCAAGAAGCAAGGAAGTATTTTGTGGAGTGTGTTTCATTCACACCTTTAAATGCTCTTCACGTTCTCATCATGATTTACCTGCCAAGCCTATGGAAGTTCAACATAAAAGTTATGGGATGTGAAACGTTTGAGTGACACCTGAAAACATTTGTAACCATTTCAAAAGCAGGAATGAGTTATCAGCTCTCACAACACATGGTATCATCCACATTACCCTGAGAAGTCATGCCTTGCAATAACCATGTAAAACAAAACACAGCATTAATGCAGTTTTGGGTTACATAGGAAAAAAATAAAATCATGCACAAGAACTGTTTATGAACCAACAGGTAAATGCTACTGCAGTTACAACTACTAAATTGCAGACACTACATATGACAGTCATAACAGAAGTTAAAAAAAAAAACCCAAACACCTCATCCCAAAATAAATAACCTGATTAAAAGTACCATCCTATAGTTAGCTATAGAGCTTAACATTGGGATAGCAACATTAGTTCCTGTGTCTTGATTTTCTGAGTATGCCACTTCTTCATTTACAGATGTACCAACACTCTGCCTTACTGAGGTCTATTTTCATATGCAATTTGAAAGTGTGTCTAAAATGTCTGTTAAAAATTTAACTGGTTATCTCCCCCTCCTCCGACAGCCTAGTTTAGCTCAGTAATGTAATTCCCCTAAAATAGAAGGATCTTTTAGTAAGGAATAGGAATAACATGCAACACAAAGAGAGATGGAACCAAGAACTACAAAGAAATCATTTTACCACCTTATTTAAAGCAATTATGGTTGTGAATAGCAGTGCCTGGGCACAATAGGGATCGTGAAAGAGAACAACAATTACAACAGCACACACCAAGATAAGTAATTTACAGGCTCTCCCATTTTTGCCAGTAGGTTACGAGGAGGTATGCGATACATACACCAGCATAGGTCAAGTATCACATGCAGTACCAAGGTCTGTCATTGGAAGAATACCACTGCTTAACACTATATTTCTGCAAAATACTTCTGCATTTGCAACACTGCAGCAAGATAAGAAGGCAGAGCCTTGGCTTCCCTGCTTCCGAGTCTCAGTGTGCAGTCCACTCTAGCCCAACGACATGACAAGCCACATCAGTCATCTTCAAACCCCGCTCCCCTACATGAACTTCCACAGGCAAAAAGCCAACAAGCAGTGCACACAAAACACGGGGCCCACAGTGTCTTCAGTAGCATCCATGTGCCTCACGCTTTCTAAGTAATTGAGTGATGTCACACGTCCTTTAGTCCTTTGCTGGACTAGTTTTAGACCTACAACAGCCCCATGCAGCAAACACGTTGTCAGCATGGTGGAAATCTTAACAGAAAGTAGCCAGGAAAATGGAAATCCTTTTTCCTCCCTTAGCTCTGGAGTGCAGTACACAGTACACCAAATTACGCAAGACTCACCAAACCCCTAGGAGCACGCCAAAACCTTAAAAAGCAAAGGCATGCTACATGGCATTTGGCAAATTATCATGATTTCCTCCATATATAAAACCTAAAGAGCTTCAAAACCTCAAACACAGAAGAAATTGTTGGTTGTCTCAGAGGATTACAGGAATTATTTCAGCTGTTTGACAGAGCGACACAACGTGGTATTCATTTTCCATTTTGTAGGCATGGGAAATTGCTGTTCCTTAAGTGTCTAATGACATTCAAAGAAATGCTTGAGAAAAATCCCAACCCTTTTTTTTTTTTTTAAAGTGTATGTGCTTCCTAAAAGAAATAAGTCAGAATAAAGACATTCCCAAATTGAAACAGTAAGAGCAATGACAATTTATGCTAGCACACACAGCTACAGCATTTATGAGTGAGCTCTTTCATATTCCAGTTGTGTCATGAGGAAGAAAAACCCGGCATGTCTCCATTACATCAGAGGTACCTGAGAATCAAAGCTAAATCTCTTGTGCATTTACTAAGCACCCATTAGAGCTAGGCAATTTACATTTCAAATTAGACATTATATTTATAAAATATTATTGTACTAAAAATCACAAGATTTTATAGAAAAAAACCCACCTCATCACATTCTATTAAATGCAGGAACAATGTTACATGTCATAGCTTCCGTAATTAAAAATAACACATTTCTTGTAACTACAGGGGCACCACTGTTTAAAAATCCTTTCAGGGAGGACAGTTTGCTCAGTTTCTTATTTGTTCAAGAAATATAATTTAATGCAAAAGACTACCCAAGCTACCTCTGCCATGAGATTAAAATATTAAGTATCTTTATAACAAAAATGTGGGTTTTTTTTTGTGTTTTGTTTTGTGTTTTTTTTTTTTTTTTTTTGTTTTTGTTTGTGTTTTTTTTTTTTTTTTTTTTTTTTTTTTTTTTTTAAATAAAGACAGTAGGAAAGCCCTAACTTCAAGTTTACTCAATGAAATCTTTCTCCAACATTCGTGGGGTCAGAGACAGAAGAATATTCTTCTGGGAATCTATGATAATCTTCTACTTTAAGCTATGAAGGTAAGGACAAATACGAATTGCATAATTGCCCATTATGCATTACAGCTCCAATTCTATCAGGATGACCAATTTCTAAGGACAGTATTAGAATATTTTGCAAAAAATACTGTAATTGCCTATCTGAAGGCAAACTCAGTTTTTCCAAGCTTAGTGTACACAAGTCCCAACAGATTCAAATTTGTAGTTAATGTCCGCTATCATATACTTGGAATGATCTCATTCAATCATTAACTGAAAACAGACATCAGCTTTTTATTGCTAACAGACCTTAACATTATTTCTTGGAGAGAAGCTGAAGCTGATATCCTGTAATTTGTCCTAATTTAGAATAAAAAAAAAAATTCCTTAAAAGAACCCAGAAAAAACAAACCACAAACCTGAGGAAATTCCACTTGCCAAAAAAATCCCTGAAAATTCTACCAAAACAAAGAGTAAAATTAGTTCTACATACTGCGTTTTCAATCCCTCTACTTCAGGGGTTTGGGAATTGAAGTGTGAAGTTTCTCAAAATGCCTACATAAATTTAATAAATTTATTTCTTTATTTTGGAGTTGTGGTTTTGTTCACTCCAATTTCAGGTGTCTGAAGAAATATTGGCATCTTAAAGAGATGGCTCAGATCATTGAAACTTATAGCATAACCCAATATTAAGAACTAGAAAGAAAAATTTGATAAAGATACAATGTTTGACAAGATTAGCCTCCAGGTTCTTCTTCCCTTTCTTCACCTTTCTCTACTTAAAGATTTTTACATTAAATTGTTGCTGCTGGCTAATCAATCCTTCTAAATGGATAGATACACATCTTGCTTCCCTGCATTCCCTCTTATCTAGTGGTTTTGCCACCAACACACCAGAATTTCTTTCCTAAGGAACATTACCAAGTGCCAAAACATAAAAATGCATTTATGCATTTTTTTATCATCCTTCTGTATTTGTGTGGAAGGATGGTGGAATTATGCTATTAATAATCTCACTAAGTGAAAAAGAATACTGGTTGGCTGAAAATCCATCCTACATTCATTATTAAAAAAAAAAAAAAATCAAAATCCACAAAAAGTCAAAATTATCTTTACATGAAGCGTTATATTTGTCAGAAGTCAGAAAATGACACTGACTAATTTAAAATATTCCTGAATATAACTATTCATAACATTTCAGAATCAAATGGGACAGAAGCACTGCAGTAGAAGGAAGATACAAGTTAAGGAAAATGATCACTTTTATAATAAATTTATTAATGCAACTGAAAAAAAGAAAAATAATTAATGCAAACACCTTCGTCTTCCAAATTGTTTAGCAGATTACTGTAGTGCCAACCAATCGACTGAAAACTTCCACAATTAATTTGATATCTCTCATTACTTGGCAGCTCTACACGTGAAAATTTTCAAATTTAGTTTTCGTGTAAGATAAAGTGGGAACACGAATGGGTTACAGAATCAGTCTATTTAAAATGAAGAGTAATTTTGAGAATGGACACCCAAAGGTACTGTAATTAGAAATATTTTACCATTCACTAAAACTTTAAACACTCCAGACTGTTAGGTAACAAGATTTTTAAACATCGGCACCCATTGCCATTACAAGGCTTCTCAAAATGGCATAAGACAATACATACGTAGTGTTCTAGGACCATACAAAGATCCTGCCTCAATAATTACAAGAATGCACTTAATAAATTATTTTTCTATTTTCTTCCATTAATATGCAAATAGTTTATACAACATAAAAAAGTTAATTTGTACCTACTACAGGTAACATATCTATTCAGCTTTTCATCTGAAAGCCTGTAAGACTTGATGACCTGCGAACTTATTTACATAACTCATTTGAAAGTATTTTTTAAAAATAATATTGTCCAGCATTTAACAAAATTGTGAGTTAAAAAAAAAAGAAAGGAATCATTTAACAGCATTTGTTTTCTTGATTTTGTCAAGTAACTTCACCAGCTCAGTGTTATAAGGCAGGTTGGTTGCTCAGATGGACTAAGACTCCCTACGGTGATAGGCATGTAGTAAATTTGTTCATTTATAAAACCAGATGAAAGCAAGATAGAGGAAAAGTTTAGAGTTTCAAAAGAACTGAAACTTCTCATTTTTACTACAAATTCAGAATAGGCACTGAAACATGATTCCTTAGGGCTTTTCCAGAAGATTGTCTCTTCGCTGGCCATCACTCCATTTTTAAACTACAGAAAAAAAAAAAGAATAATTAAAAAAGCGCTACACGATTAAAGATTACAGGAAAAAAAAAGCAATCACCAAATCGCCACACGTATTTTCTTCCCTCTTATTAATAAAGGAAATAAATTGTGTGCTTTAAGCTTAAGACATCACAATTTCGGTTTTGGTCAGAATATTTTTAACTTTGTGATTAGATGTAAACAACATTGGAAAATAAAAATATACTTATGTAGTTCTGCATGCGTTATTTAAAAGTTAAAGCCCTGTTCCTGCTAGAGGTTTGCATAACCTCCTCTTCAAGATGGGATACTTTGCAAACTCCCTAGCTATTCTACTCTAGTTTCCCTACTCTTATAATGAGAAATAGTTTCCCTAAGATTTAATGTAATTTAGCAAGTCAAGTCTTTTCAATCACCAATACGAGTCCTTTTCATTTTCTAGACCTATGAAGTCTGGTCCTGTCCTCTAAAATTCCTTAAAGAGTCAATATTTTCATAAACCACAGTAGCCCAAACTGAGACCTTAACAGCACACACACACACACAAAAGATAAAAAAAAAGAAAGTGAAATAATTAGTTCAAATCTCTTCCACACACATCATCCATCCCGAGAAGTTGTATGTCTCTTCTGCTATATTAACTCACATGCATTTTTTAACTTTTTTTAAATGAACACTGTAATATTCTTTAGTAGAAAACTACTGTACATTTCAAAACCATTGACCAAGTACTACACCAAGGTGGGAATACTGCTTGGTAACAAACAATAGGAGTTTCGAAGGCTACCTTCAAAGTGGTTATCCGTCAACACAGAACAAGATTAATTGTATGCTCTGTAAAAACATGTGCTTATATAACAAACACCACCACAAAAACCAGCCCTCACCTCTCTCCCTACTGTCTGAAGGTTACACAACGTACCTCTTGTCTACGAACAGCAACTGTCTCCATCTTGTGAAACACTATGCATAGGAATGAGACTTTCACACTGCTCACTTTCTTCTGGCATTCTTAAAAGAAACAGAATTTATTTATTTAATGTTACAGAGTTATATGAAATTGGTTGTTATGAAACCACTGTAAGTGCAAAGTGTAGTAGTTGTTTGAACTGCAGTCTTTAAAAACATACAAAGACCCCATAACTTCATAAAGCATGTTCAAGATTGCACATTTTTCACCACGTTCTGGGTACTGAAACTACCATAGAAGTATTAAGGGAAAAAAAAAAACTGAACAAAAAACAAACTGACAACCACTAGAAAAATTTCTTTTTAAAGATAAATGGACTTGGTATCTTTCCATTTTCTGAGTATTACATAGGTTAATAAATGGATTGGCAACTACTATTAAGACATTTGCACAACTGAATATAAAATCAGATGAAAATAAATACAGTATGTAACAGCATATAAAAGAGCATAAGATATCGGAAAGGCTGAAGAAGAGATAGGATTGTACTTTGTGACTGCCTTACCTCTGAATTCGATGCTTTCTACAAATAAAGGCAAAAATTCTTCTGATTCCCACCATCACTGGATCCCAGTTGTTGTAGTGACATAAGAGAGTTGCAATGAAAAAAGAAAAAAATACAGGTACTGCTCCTGCAAAAAATAACCAGGAAAACTGCACCTGGAATTAAAACACAAACATCATTCATTCAATAATAACAAATAAAAATTGGCACACTGTATATTTGGAAAATTATTACCATAAGTTTGAGTTCAGTTTCAGTTCTCTTGAACTGGGTGAAATAGCACAAATATTTTTATAAGTTATTCGGTACAATCCCTATAGCCATGGCTATTTCTTTCTACTTCTTTTTTCCTTGTTCCGTACTTTACAATGGAACATACTGTTTGTGCTGTGGATGAACACTGCTATTTCCAAATAGTCTCATTTTTAAGTTTTAGATGTCTGATTGGTACTGGAAAGAGTCCCCTAAGTACTTCAAAACTTTCAAATGAGAGAACTCACATGAAAGATTTGTGCACAGTTTTATTAGCTATGAATATACTGTCATTGCATGGTAACTGGTGAAATCCATCTTCATGGAAAGACTATGCTGCAGGAAATTTACAGTAATTCTCTTTATCATTAAAAAAAAAAAAAGGCAGGACATTATTTGCCCAATTTAAACTAAATTCTACTTGTATCTATCTACTAGTACACTCCACAGTGATCATTTGAGACTGGTTAAAATTCAAAGTTATAGAAGGTTAGAGAAATCAAGAACTCTGCAATGCCTTTAAGCCTACAGAGCAATGAGACACGAGCAAGGCTCCCTCTTGTGGAGAAAGTTTCCAGAAGTTGAAGAATGGAGAAAAAAGGTACAGTACTGATACCTAGCACTGATGTTCACTCTCAAAAATCTAATAAACTGCAGCTGTTAGAACCTTGAGTTATCCTTACTGATTTCGATCAGAAAGTCACAGACACGTATGTTATCAAAGGGAATATTTAAATGGTTGTTAAAAATTTGGTTGTAATTTCTTACTATTCAGATTTATGTCAGATTATTACAGAATATTAAATACTCAGAGAGTATTTTGCATATTGTATAATCACCATGCCACTTGACAATCATAAGACGACTGTATATATTCATAGTTTAATCTTCACGTTACCTAGGTTCCTTCTAAGACAACTGAAATCTGGTGTAACGACAAGGCTGGCCAGCAGCACTAATTAGAAAGCTTGAAGTTGGAAGTGCAAATTTCTGTCTGCCTAACTTGGATACCTGAGACTTCAGAGAGCACAGGGCTTGGCTTAGGATATTTTGATGTTTGTATGACAGAGACCTACTGGCAGAAATACACTTGTACAAACAACTTCAAAGTCTACAGAGTCTTCCTTTAATTAGGGTCACTCATTTGTGCTTGTAATGCTATTTAAAAAAAAAAAAAAAGAAAAAAAAAGTGTGACAAAAGGATTTGCCTCCAACAACAAGAGAAGATATGGTAGAAAGTTTGCTTTGTCAAAGACAAGTCCTAATGGCCCCACAACGATCTCATGCCGAAAAGTTCGGTATCAGAGGATGGTGCTCACATACAAGAAGCAACCACAAGCTAAAAGCAGCAAACAGACAGGAAAGTAGAAACTTGGACAGCAAGTCCATAACAGCCAGGGGAAGGAAGAACAGTAACATATGTTAATTGGAAAAAGAACAAGCAGTAAGAGAATGAAGACCCAACTCCTCCCTAACTCCAGAGGCACCAGCTGACGGCCAGCTGCTCAAAACCAGTCAGGCTCTGTATTTGTCCAGAGGAAGACAAAGCAGCCTTTTCAAACAAAGAAAAAAAAACAAACTAAAGGAATATAAGGGAGCAAGTACATCGACCACAAACTCTAGAAGGAACCAAGTGCGGCAAATGAAAGGAATGGTGGATGAAATGGAAGGGACATGAAGATTCAGACCATGAAAGATGTTGCCAGCACAAACTGGAAGGTGAAGATTTAAGTCAAGAAATGGGAAAAGAGCAAATACAAGGTGTACAGAAAGTTAGATCAATAGTTCCATATATTTGAGGGGGTTTATTGTTTATAAATACTAAATACACAGAGACCGGAGCAACTGTAACAATGATAACAAGTGTAACTTGCCCTTGTGTATCAACTGAAATTCCTTCAGCAAAGCCTCTGCTATTTCAAATGCCTTGATATTGCATAAAGACAGGAAGAATAAATTCAAATATCTGGACTCTGTGTTTACTCAGATTAAATAGCCTCGAGATGAAGCTGT
Source organism: Pedionomus torquatus (assembly GCA_013398155.1). NCBI lineage: Eukaryota > Metazoa > Chordata > Aves > Charadriiformes > Pedionomidae > Pedionomus > Pedionomus torquatus. Next base: position 253,773 of record VZRU01014918.1, read on the forward strand.
TCACTGAGAATTAGAAAAGCTAATTTCAATATATTCCAGAAGAAAGTTTAATCACTTCAGAAGACAATCTAAGCTTTTTCTATATATATGTAACTATGTATATGTACATACACACACACTTCCAAAGATGTATTTGCACATACAGATGTATATATAGAAATGCATATTAATGCACACATATATACATTTAAAATGTTGGGGCTTTGCTACCAGTGTTAACTCACATATAAATGTAATTCCACCACGCTACAGTGAATTCTTCAGGGAGAAGTCTACAGACTTTGTTTCCTTAATAGCTATCATTAGTTATTTACTTTCTTGTTACAATTTATGTCCCAAGTGTATATTGCAGACACTTTAACAGCAACACAAATGCAGTTATCTTACCAACAAATGCTCTATTATTGCTGGAATCACTGCCAGGTTTTGCTGTGTTTCCATGTTTGAATATTTAGCTAATACTACTACGAAACATAAGGTATCTCACATATTTGTTAAATCAGTATTTTTTCAGGGTATTCAGGGTCCTACTCTCTTTTTATTTTCCGATTTGATTTTCTTCTTTTTTTTTTATTTTTCCAATTTTGTTTTCCAAAAACTACACTGACATTAAGTAAAATATTTAACTTGTGTGGGTTGTTCTTCCCCCCATTTTTACATGCCTGCCAATGAGTTTCAGAAGTCAAAAGGTTCTCATTAGAATTTATACTTTGCTTACAAAAACAATGAATAGTGAAGCTTCTTTTTGACCAGAAACATTTTAAGTGCAAGACTTGACTATTTTCTTGTACGTAAGTCAGTCTTGTAGAAAGAAGTCCAAACCTCCAAAGAAAAACTCAAACAGCGATTGAAAACAAGTCATAATGACCCACCATAGATATCACTTGCTCCAGGGAAGCCACTACTCAGAGTGCTCAGTTTAACCTATGTTCCAGGCACAGGCAGAATTTTTTTTTTACCTGGCACAATTTTACTCCCTGCTTTCTAAAAAAAAACCAAAAAAAACAAACAAACCACCAACTCCTGCAGCCTCTCCCCACCACATGAATATACAAACATTTATAATCAATGAAATACAGGTGTCACCAAGCCAACAGTCAAAAGGTACACGAGCATGTGATGGGGAGTGCTTACACTTTAACCAATTGACAAATACACCTGTATCTACAACTGAGAGGTGTCAAAAAGCACAAAACGTAATGGACTATGTGGGGATGCTCAGGCAAAAAGAGGAGGCCATTACAACTGTTCAAAAAATTAAGCTTGCTTTAGCAGATGCATTATAAAAATCAGGTTGAAAGCTATTTCAAGGAGTTAAACAGGTACTTTAACTTTCAAGTTAATATTTTAGCAATAGGAATTATTTAAATCCCAAATAGCAGATACAAGTGATCGTGCCTTCAGGAAAACAGAAGCAGTTTTGTGACCTCAATTTAAAAAAAAAAAAAAAAAACAAAACCAAAACCCCATAACAAAACTCTAGTAATTGCACGCTTGCATTATTTGCTAAATAATCATTCCTTGAAATTAAAAATTTGATATTCCTTGACACTGATTAAATACTAAATTCAAATATTCAAAGTTCGAGTTGAAGTTCTAACACAATTAAATCAGCATGAACGGAAAAGTATCTATACAGCTTGAAGTGTAATATAAATTACCTGCATATAATTTCTATTCTAAACCTATATTACCAAATTCTTTTCTTTATTTACATGCAGGGGTTTTCCACAACTATTACCTCAATGCCAGTGAAACTAGACTAGCTTAAAGGAGGACAGTTAAATGGAAGCCTAATACCCATGTGAATCTAATAATGTGCGCTTAAGGTTTGTACGTTCCTTGCTATATTCCCTTGTGGTAAATCTGCAGATTTTTGGTTTTGTGACTAATTGAGTATTTTCCAGATAGGTAGTCTATAATAGTTATATAAATATAAAGGTATTAAATTAAGGTGTATTGTACTTGCAATTGTTCTTTAATACTGAGAAGTGCCTGCTCAAGGTAAAGCATCTGGACAGGCACTGCTGACAACTGGGTCCTTTCCAGCAAGTTGTATCTTAATCGAGTATATTGAAGTGTGCAAGTACATGTTTGTAAGTGCAAAATTACTGTAACTGTCAATATCAAGACAGTATTGATTGCAACACATTTCAACACTTATTGACAAGTGACAGAAGTAAAATACTGCTCATTGTACACACTATTGAGAATAACACAGCCATTTGAATCAACGACATTCTGTTAATAATTCTCAAAACTTTGTAGCACCTCACCTTTTGCATGCACATGTCAGCTATTATGGACAGAGGTATCGTAAGGCTTAACGCAAGTGTGCCTATCAGAGATGAGGTAAGAAAGCATCCCCTGAAAGATTAAAAAAAAATTATAATAATGACTAACAAAGACGTCCAATTTAAAAGACAACTTTACTAATGCGTCAAACTGCAGAAGACAAATAATCAAGCTTAACTGTTAGTCACTGTTTAAGTAATTAAGAATGGAGATATTCACACTACCATCATAAGTCTGTAAAACCCCATAAAATTCTTAACTAGACTACTGATGTCTTCTGGAGTAAGTTTAATTCCAATAGACAGCTTTTGAGATGAAGGAAAATTCACTACTTCCCATGTAGTGATTCCACCTGAAAAATATGCATTTTTTTTTTCCATTTTAATACCAGTTTATAGCAATTAAATCTGGTTTGCCTCAGTCTGGTTAATTAAAAAAGAATGGCTATTGACATTTAGAAATCTTACCCAAAGGGAGAAATACTTTTTTTACAAATAAACAAATCCTTAAAATCAACAGACTATTTTTTAAATCTTGCTCAAAAACACAACCTTGAAATCATTCTTTGGAGTCTCAGTAAGACTCCTCTGCATTCTACAAGTGGTCTCATCATACTTCCTAAGCAGGACCAAAGTGTTAGACTTCTCTAAATCACCGAGTCACAAAAATGCATTACAATTTACTTCATCGAATCATAGGCTTGCCCAGGTTGGAAAGGACCTTTCAGATCAGTTAGTCCAACCATCAACTTAACGTTGACAAAAACCATCATAAAACCATACCTGTAAGCACTATGTCTGCCCATCTTTTAAATACCTCCAGGGATGGCGATTCCACCACTTCCCTGGACTTTTCAAATGCTTAATAACCCTTTCAGTGTAAAAATTTTCCCTAATATCCAACCTAAACCTCCTCTGGTGCAGCTTGAGGCCATTTTCTCTTGTCCTGTCGCCTATTACTTTGGAGAAGAGGCTGACACCCACCTCTTCCAGCGCAATAAGGTCTCCACTCAGCCTCCTTTTCTTCAGGCTGAACAATCCCAGCTCCCTCAGACTGGCTCTCCAGAACCCTCACCAGCTTTGTTGCCCTTCTCCNTTAACGTTGACAAAAACCATCATAAAACCATACCTGTAAGCACTATGTCTGCCCATCTTTTAAATACCTCCAGGGATGGCGATTCCACCACTTCCCTGGACTTTTCAAATGCTTAATAACCCTTTCAGTGTAAAAATTTTCCCTAATATCCAACCTAAACCTCCTCTGGTGCAGCTTGAGGCCATTTTCTCTTGTCCTGTCGCCTATTACTTTGGAGAAGAGGCTGACACCCACCTCTTCCAGCGCAATAAGGTCTCCACTCAGCCTCCTTTTCTTCAGGCTGAACAATCCCAGCTCCCTCAGACTGGCTCTCCAGAACCCTCACCAGCTTTGTTGCCCTTCTCCGGGCACATTCCAACACCTCAATGTCTTCTTTTGTAGTGAGGGCCTCAAATCTGGACACAGTACTCAAGGCAGACCCTCACTAGTGCAGAGTGCTGGGGAATGATCACTTCCCTAGTCCTACTCAATACTCTGTTCCTGGTACAGGCCAGCATGCTGTTGGCCACCCAGATATTTTTTGTCATAGTACTGTCCCAAACTTAGGATGCTCTCTACCACAGAGCTGATAAGTTGAATGCCAAGGGTTCTCACGCAAAAGCTCACAAACTGCTACACCTATTCAAAATATAACACTGAAACTGACACCATTCTCTGAACATTGTGTGGCACTGAAAGCACGTCTCTTCTTGGAAACTCTTCGTCAGTGTTCCCAGAATCAAGTAGAACTTCTCAACTTACAGGATTCTCCCTTACATTCCTATTTTAACCTAAAGCTGACCCAGAAGAAACTAGTTTCTCTCAAGCTGATTGAACAATTCAGTACCACCATCTTCCTAAAAGCTCCACAAAGGCTTAAGCCTGCTGCAGCTTTTGAGCTGTTCATCTTGAACTCTCATGTTCAAACCTCTGTTGCCTACTTATCCAGACAAACATATAGTTAAACAAAATCTAGGCTCATTACTTTTAAATGGGACACTGTGACACAACAGATTACATTCTCTAACTGAAACTACATATATGAACAGAAAAAAGTTCCACCCCCCCAAAAAAGGCAAAGCTACTTAGGGAATTTGACATCTCAACATTGGAGAACACAGATAAGACAATTGATGTTAAATAGACAGAAAACAGGTAATACATACCACAGCCAGAGGAACTCTGACAGAACTGTTCCGATAAGGCCATTAATGACAATGCACATCCATATCAATTTATTGGGAAACTCAAATGCTTCAAACCCAGTATAGTGAAGCAGGAAAAACCCTGGCCACAGCAGCAACAAGTTAAACAGCCCCACAAAACCTGAATATAAAAAAAAAAAAAGTCACAGTAAGAAAATCACAGTAAGTATCCTTCAGCATCACTAAAGTCTCCACTAAACTGCTATTTTGACAACACATAAATAAAAGCTGCAACAAAGCAATACTTCAAATTTTTCAAATTAAAAGAACGTAAAAAGCTTTACCTGATGTTCACAATCAATGATTACATCAGATATTTACAGGTTTGAAACTTAAAATAAATAAATAAGCTTCCACCAAGTCCAAAAGGGCTATCTGCATCCCTACAGATAGTGTTGTATTTCATTTTCAAGAGTAAAAACAAGCAACAATTCCCATAGCCAGTCTCTAAAGTACTCATAACTACTGGAACAATAGGCTTTCTCTACTTCCTTGTCTCTTCTGAGCCCCTTTACCACTCATATACAGTTCAGTGCCTGAAAACAAACAACTTAATCACACAGAGTGAATTAAAACTTTCAACAGACTTATTTTTATTCTTACCAAAGAACATTGGTATGTCAAGTTTATCTTCTCTATCTACTTTCCTTTTGATCATTACTATGTACACAGCATACAGCATTGCTCCTACTAGAGACCAAAGGGAACCTGTAAATGTGAAAAAAAAAAAGACACTTTAGAAATGCCAAACATGTTATGCACAATAGAATCAACTCTCCTAAACACACACCTACTGTAAAACTGTCAGAGAAAACAAAAAAAATATTACAGAACCCATTACTATACGCAAAGTATAGAAAAAACGTAGAAAGCTCAAAAATGTAATTACTTTCCCAATGAAGCTATGTACATAGAAAGAAGAAATCATCATAAATGTCCAGTTTCAGAAGCTGAACCTAAAAAGCTAGATTGTGAAGTGTCACAAGAGTAAGACATATATAGCTTTCTATATGACCTGCTAAGTATTGTCAGAAGATGGTACCCATCTCTGTATATCCTAGGGTTAAAATAAAAATGAATACCTATTGTATCTTTTCCAGCAGATTTCTCAGATCCAGAAAGGTTAACAAGTACCACGCCACCAATGCTATCAGAAAAGAAATACAAGATGCTATGTAAAACCAGGAATTTTTTTTTTTTTTTTTTTACAAAGATGGGAGGGAGGGAGTGGGGAGAGGTGGGAAAGAGGGAGGTAAAATATCAAAATAGAGTTCAATCTTTAGGTATTTTTAGTTTACTAAACCCACTTATGGCAAAGCCAAATGGGGTTCTCTTTTGCTAAGACCAAATCCTAAGCTAAAAGCAAGCAAACCAACCAATTCCATTCTTAACTTCCCTAAACAACGCACCGGGCATTTAAAGAAACAGGCAGACAGCATTACATGTCAAGCCTCTTCCTTTTTCTTTTTTTTTTTTTTCTTTACACAAAAATCGAGAAATAATTATTCAACAACAAGAAAATAAGTTCACATATCTTCAACAAAAAATAATGCTGATTAATCCAGTTTCCTGCAGGTGCATGACACTTGAAAGCTATTCATAATATTAAGTATTTCAAAAGAAACAAAGGTTTTAAAGTGAAGCACATCACATTTTGTCACAGACGCCACATGTACCGTATGTATAGTCATTCTCTCACTGCATCAGGGAGTTTTTGATCAAATCTTCCATCCCATCATCTTACCTTAAAATAACAGCTAATAACTTGGACAGGGTAAACCTATCTCCACTGTTACTGGGAAAGACTGCAGCTAAGATTAAAGTAAAAAGTCCTGCAAGAGAAATTTGAAAGAGTTTATACAATCGAGTTTTGCTACTAGTTTGTTCAAAACCACAGACATTTACTTTTTTTTATTATATTTCACAAGTTTTAACTACTTGATTTTTAGCATCCATAATTTTAACTGGAACTATTATGAAACTAACACCTCATGATGTGAATCCTCAGATGAGCAAGTACATGCTGAGCTTTCAGAAAGGGCTAGGCATGCTAACAAAATAAACTGCAATAAGCCTGAAAACTCAGTGAAAAACATCACATAACTGTGCTTTTAAAACTGTTTTTATAAAAGCACAAAAGTTACTCCTCAAAACAAGGACTGTCACATTTAAATACTTTAAAGCTCACATTAGAGCCTTTCATAAAACATGTAAAGCAAACAATAACGTAATATTTAGGTAGTTCAAGTTCTTTACCCCTAAGACCGATTTTGTAAAACCCAATAATTAGCAAGAAAATTTTACTGTGAATTGTATTTGTTTTAGTAAGAAGTTACAGCACGTTTCCTTCAAACTTATTACACTCCTAGTATCTCTCTCCAATACACAGACATAACCACGAAGTACACACACAACCCTGAAAGCAAAAAGCAAGGAATCACAAAGACAGCTGCAATTACATAATTGAATTAGTAAATGCACATATTCAATGCCCTTAAGCCTTACTATTTCCCCCAAACCACAGGTAAATTATAGAAGTTCATTGTAAAGATTTTTTTAATGTTCTAAACAGCCTTATAACACATCTGATTGTGTAAATAGAACTTACCAGAGGTTGAAGACAAGATATTAACTATGGCAACTTGGGTATCTGACAGAGCTTCTTGGTATGAGAAATTTGCCAAAAACCACTGGTGGAAAAGAAAAATAATTTTATGATTATATGGGTAACAACAGGAGAGTTTAAGTTAATCAGTGCAATAAAATCCTCCTTTAAAAAACAAACAAAACAACTATTTGTCTGAGAATAAGATCAGAACAAGACTTCTACTTATATTAGAGCGGGAACTACATTAAAGAACAGAAGCAAAATTAGAACTGGTCCAATCCAACAACATTTTACTGTGTTTAATAACGAAATAACTTACTACAGAACTTAAACGTAATTGAATAATTTAAATGAAATTATAATAGCTATCCTATAGTAACTGAAGGTACTTTTAACTTGTTTTGCAAGTGCCTCAAGAGGATTACTGTTCAAAGGCTACAAAGAATTTCAGGGATTCATGGGACCGAAGCACTGCAAAAAGATCTATTAGGCTGACTAAATAAACAGGCACATAACTGCACCGTCAAAAACACTTACATTCAACACCTCAGAAATGTTTTAGAAGGAGTTTTTTATAGTTATGAAGGAATTCAGACATGACAACAAGTACGTTATCACTTCCTGATTGAAAACTCATTAATAAGATCAAGTATATCCTCAGGGATGTTGCCATCCTCTAAAGTCTTAGCTGGAAAAGCTTGTACTGTCCAAGAAGGAATACACGTACATGCCAGCAGTAGCAGCATCCACAAATAGCATAAACAGAATTTGTTTTGAACATAAGGAAAATCTGCACTTGCATATGTATGGAAATATCCTCAGATACACAGAATTTTAGATATTTTTTAAAGGAAAATATTTCATTCATCCAAAATCATTAATAAGTGGCTTAATATTCTCTTGCTGCTGTGTGCACATTCTTTATGTATACTCACAGAAAATTACATCACCATTTTCTGGTCTATGCATCAATAGTACTAATAATATTTTTAATTGTTCTTGCAGCCCCCAGTGGAACTAAAGGACAATTAACTGTCTTCTCTTCACACTACTGGAGAGCACAATGCCACAATAAGCCATAAGATGGTACTTTCTGTGATGGCCTAGAAAGAAGCCATACTAACATTTACTCATTTTACGCAGTCTCACTACAGCTGTTAACAGCCTGTATGCGTGTAATCCCAGGTTTTGCTGTACCAAACATACCCAACATCAGACAACATGGCCAAAAGCATGATCCCACAACTGACCTTACAGCTAACTAGGAACTCTTTTTGTTACTCTCCCTTTAAGAAGTTGCACCTTCATGTCTGACATAAGGAAGGTTATACTTCTTATAGCATATTTATAAAACGAGGCATTAAAAACACAAATAATCTCAACACTGTTCCATTATCATTATATAAGTTTTAATTGCATCTATAGATAAGTTTTCTGGAAAAAAAACAGAACACATACCACAAAGCAAAAGAAAAAGCTAATTTTTGCTACTTGAGTTGCAGTGAGTTTTCCTACAGTTTTTAATATTGATTCCTGCTCTTTAACTGTTGGATATGACATACGAGACAACTTTGCTTCCAATGCATGGCTCGATGGGAGTTGTCGAATCTCCATAATATTACTGAATCTTACACGAGGCTTTTTGGGAGCTTAAGGAAAAAAAAAACAAAAACAAACAAACAAAACAGAGAGAGAGAGAAAAAAAGGGCATGTATTATCATTAAACTTTTCAAGCCAACACAATATGCAAATCAAACTACAATGTTCTAGTACGGCTTTGATTAAAATACTTCACAAATAATAACATATTTTTATCCAAATAGAAGACATGCCTTTAAGTTTAATAAATAAACTAGTATTTTGCTATTTGGTAGGTAACTAATAAGACAAAGCACATTTATTATTTTCAATGAGTACAGTTGCCCATCCACAGAAACCTCACTGAAAAGCACCCTCCCTTCTCCCTGTCAAGAAAGTACCCCCAAAGTAACAAAAAATTTTTAGGTAAGAATTACTCTGTACTGAGAAATATTACATAAAAAACAAAGAAAACCTTTTAATAGTCAAACAGCCAAAATCTGCACACAGCTATACCTAACTGCAAGGACAGTGCTTCATTCAAAGGATGTGTCCAACAGACCTCAAAGCTTAGCAGAGATCATGAGGGCACTTGCTAATTTGAAATCCACCCTCGAACTCATCTTGCAAACCAGGATCAGACTTTAAGCATAAGGGTATTTCAAGCACCCTTAGTTTTCTTTGTAAAGAAAACATTACATGCTACATGTAAATAGTAGCCTAATTCAACATGAAATAGTACCTAATTCCCTAAAAAGCAGTAAAGGGAAAAGTTACAACTCAAATAATGCTGCAGTGACTGATGCATATTATCCAAAGGCAGCAGAGCCTGCCCAAAGCAGTTCTGCTTGTGCTACCTAGAAATTAATGAAGAAACTTTCCCTTTTATAAGCAGGGGCTCTTTTGCTGAGGATCAGATAAATGAATTCTTTGACAGCCAACTTTCCTATAATTGTCTGGGACAGTTAGGCTCATGTCAGCTACTGTCACAAGATAGTGAGGCTTAAATAAAATCAGAATGCACATAGACTGTTAAAATTCTTACTTTGACTGCTTTGCTCCTGCTCTAAAAAGGACAATAGCTTGTTTTTCCAGAGGCTGACTCACTGCTGCTGGTCATACAAGCCCAGAAGGAAAGAATCACAAGTACTGAACCCAGTTGGTCCCTTGAGATAAACATAGGCTGGATCTGTAGTGACCAAGAAAGGTAAACTGAACGATAGGCCTATGTTTTCTCTACCTGAAAGCAAATATATGAGACTGCAATGCATGCAATATGAGAGTCAAAGAAAAAAGGAAAGAAAGAAAAAAAAAAAANAACATGACAGCAGTTATACTAACAAAGAGGAAAGTAATTCATTCACCAAAGAACTAGCATTTCAGCATTCCAGAAGTCTTTACTCACTTTTCTCTGCATCACTATTATTACTGCCATTTTTTTCAGTTGGCAAATCATGAAACTTTACAGGAACATATAAAGGTTCACTCTGAAATGAATCAGTACAAGTAAAAATAAAGTTAAGCAGCATATTTAAATTATAAGCAGTAGAATTAATGTAGTGAATTAGAAAACTAAATAAAGAAAAGCTTGGTGGATATTAAGAGAATCAAATTTAACAAAGTGGTTTTGCACACAGTGGACAGGCTTGTCAAAAGTGTTCATAAACAGTATGTATTTTATGTTAAACATTGGTAAAATGACTACTCAAAAATAACTGTGCACTTTTGCATATATCCTCATGAACACAAAGCTCATCTCCAGAAAGTTTTTAACTTTAAATCAGTAGGTTTGAATTAACTCATCAAAAAAATCAGATTTTATTAATCTATAGCTTCTATCCAAATGATAAACTAAACCTATAAATAGACAATACATATTCAAAAATTAATACATACTCATTTTCCATCCATGACCCTAAAAGCTCATGAACTAGAACTAAAAGTCAAAAAACTTCAGGAAAGGAACTCAAATATATAAGGTACTTAGTAGCAGTTTTAATTGCTTACAATACTTCTAAAAAGACAAGTTTAAAGCTGCTTGCTTCAATTAGATTAATAAACTGTGAGAGTGAAGTAATGAAAAAGATCTGATGGCTCCATTTTCATTAGGCTCCTTGTTTAGGAGCAGAATTTTAGTGGATGTTTAAATTAATGCTAAATTTTTCAAGGTTAGCAATGAATCCTGGTTCTAGAGTGAGATGATCTTAACATATTGAACAGCCTAAGATTTTATTCTTAAAGCCAGATAAATAAAGTTGGAAAAAACAGAGAATGAAATGAAATTGTAGTGGTAGTTTGTCAACATGCAATTGTCTCCTCCTACTCTTACACAGATGTTGCAAACTTTGGAAGTTCTGTTTTACAGATACATTTCTGCATGCAGCCTCTGATCTAAGCACGCAGATTAAGCAGCAATATGTGATCAACAAGGGTGTGACAAACCATCATTTATGAATGATGAAAATCACCACAAAAATGCCATCTGGCAATGCAGCTGATCAGCAGAATACCAGTACTGACATTTGGCTCAGTAGACAGTAGTCACTCTGTCCACTGGAAGGAAGCAAGCCATCCATTTCTCTTTCAAAACGCAACGCAGGATCACGGTACACAAGTTAGTCAACTAACTGAATCACTCCGTTGTGGATTTTAGCCTTGAAAACTCTGTGGGTTTATCACTAGCTCTCCGTGTTTTGCTTTGGCAGCTACCGAGCTAAATATGTAAAGGTTCCCTCTGTATGTCTCAAAAATTTCTTTCACAAGCTACTGCAGAAACTTTCAAGTAAATGTTACATTGAGCTGAGAACCTGCATTTCTCATAAAAAGCAGTGTCACTGTTTGCAGCATATATCAGTAACATATAAGTTACCAAGCCCCTCTGACAAGAACTATTACACTTAGGAGCGCTATACTTCAAAAACAGAAAGTGAGGATAATGATGTCGTTACTGCAAAGCATTGACCTTCACAAATCAAAGCACTTACCAGAGAACTGTTTACAGTGTTATCTGTTGTACAAGCAGCAAAATAACCTTCCGCATCTGCAAACTAATTACAGAAACTTAAATGTAATAATCTATCAAGGCCAAGTTATTAGTAACTGAAAACTTTTGAGAATTAGTTCTTTAATGCTTTTTTCTTTCCATCATTCTATCACAATTCCCTCTCTCCTTGAGCCACTCCCCACCCCAATAAATAAGAGGACTTAAACTCAGTAAATAATTTCAGTAATTTTTTGTACCTCTTTGAGAACCCCATTGACTTTAACTACCCAGGTATCAGTGCAGGATCGGGCTGTTGGAGTGCCAAACCCTGTAAAGTTCACTCTTAGAGAGACATGCTTCACTAAATTATCAGTGCATTTATTAACAGCAAGCCTCTCGTGTTTTCATTTTATCATGGCAGAGGTCCTTCACATAAAAACCTGGAACTTCACCTTAACAAGACTTAAACTAGGATGCAGTCTATCACTTTTCATCTTCCTTTCTGCATCTTAACAAGCATTACTACCACCCCTGTTGCCTGACCCACAGTTTGCTGTTCCATCATGCTGGTAAGAAATCTGTTAAGAAAGCCTCTAGCATGGAAGGGGGACTAAAAATAAGATATGAGTGCTTACCCAAGCAATCATTATTGAAATAGAAATCTATAGATGTATATTTTTTGTTCCAGATTACTAAGTTCAAGACATTTAAAAAACACTTGTGAATAATTATAGTTGAATATTTAACTATACTCTGGGATGGGCAGGTCGGAGTGGGCGTCACAAATCTTCTAACTGCATACTACAGTCCTGTCTCTGCACTGTTCTTTTAAAATATACTAATATCAAAAGCAAGGGCTATTTCACAGAATCACATAGTTGTAAGGGTTGGAAGGGACTGTCGGAGATGTAGTCCAAACCCCCTGTCAAAGCAGGTTCACCTACAGCAGGATGTAATTTTAAAAGTTACTTTTTACAGTATTAGAAAAAAAAATACCGAGATTCCAGTAGTAGTGCCATGAGTGACACACACAAATGTGACAGATTCGGCACTCTTACTCATTGTTGTCCACTTCATGTGAGTTCCTATCACCTCCTTCTCTGACACAGACCTGCCTGAGATTCAGTTGGCCCACATAACCACTACAATTCGCACTAGGCAATAGCCCCTTATTCTGCTCACCTGCCCAGATTAATAAATTTGATCACTATAATTACTCTGTACAAACAATCATCCTTATTTTTCATTATCGTCAGTAAAGAATCTGTACATCCTGTTTATTTCCTGATTATCTTATGAAGATACTGAACAGCATCAAGTCTAACACGTGCCATACTGTGCACAAACATTTGATATAAAAGGCTCTTCTATAGGAAATTATTTCAAGGTATCAGCCAACCTAAAAAGTTCTATGCGATTAACACAAAATTTCTTTAAAAGCAGAAGAGTTCGGGTTTGGGGGCGCTGATTTTTGGGGCGCTTGTGGTGGCTTTTTTTTTTAATACATATCATTTGTCTTAATGTCATCCAATACATCAGGTATTTAAGTATGTTATGCCTGCAACTGTCACTATCAGTCAAGTTTAATACATCCAGAAGAAGTGAAGTCAGTTTCTTTCATACAAGCTATTTTCTATAAAGACATGTTGATTAACAGCATGTTCTTGGATCAGATTTTCTGTTATTTTAACATGAGATTAATATCAGGCCAAATGCCTTACTGCTTCCTCAGTCCTGCTGTTCAGCATTCTGAAACACTGGCACAGAACAAGTGCTCTTCCAGGCATCAATAATTGCCTTGGGAGAAAACCTATGTATTTCTGTAATACGACAATAGTTTTAGACCCTAGCTCAAACTATGCCTAATCCTAAAACGGGCAACAGAATTTCACTGATGCATAACGGTTTTCAAAACACAATATTAACAACAACAAAAGCATAATTCTACCACCTTTCCTAAATATGACTTTAAAAACCTTGAAACCTCTTGGCAAACAGTTCACAGTTCTGCCAGAAATAAGAAGATTCAGTAATAAGAATCGATTATGAATTCAAATACTGATTCTGATGGTTACAGGTGCTCAGGAAGTAAAAGGGAAGCAACAGCAACAGCGGTGATTCTCAGAAGCTTTTCTTAAAAAGAGTTATCCTGTGCAACTCTCCAAGATAAAATACCAGGCCAGATGGGCCAATGATCTACCCCAGTAGAGCATTTCTGATGATTCCTGAGCACATTTCATATTGCTTTTTCCTTTCTTTTCTTCCTCTCAAGACTACTGTTACGATTGCCATGTCTTCCTGGGCCATGATTCAATTTACAACCCCTTTTCTGAAAGCACTCTTTCACAAATAGGTAGACTTCGCCTCTTTCTAGTCCCTATTTTTTCTGTACAAACTGCAACATATATTGAAACATTTATAAAGTTAAGATACTTACAAAAGCTGCATGCCTTCCACGAAACCCACGAGTACACTGTTGCCTCCATGGTTTCCAAACAATAAATCCCAAGAGGTATAGAACAAACATGGATGTTTTTGCAAACGTACTGAAAAAAGGTTTGTTGTACTTTGTAAAAACATACTGTGGAAAGAAAATAATTGCAGTATCCAGAATTACCAATAAGGTGAGAACTCATACAATTATTGATCAGTTTTAAGTACATACTCCTAAACAGTCTGGTTCCCAAAAGGACAGTGTTGGGAGCATTAGCATGTATGACCAAAAGACTCAAGAGGCCTTACTTATTCTGGGGTACCCTCGCCCAAGCTATCTTAAATGCCAACAGGACAGTACAAGCCATTTTCTAAAACGCTATGTCACTGGAGAAAAGCTACCTATTACTTGTATCTAACCAATACTGATATGCCACTGAACTTAAATAGGACTGAAAAGGCATTTACATAAAAATATTTTCTAAATGAATGACCACTTTTGTAAGCAATAGCATAGTAATCAGCAATTAAAGAAGATTACTTTGATTCAGTGACATTTCAGTATCAATAGTGATTCCACCAGCTCACTGGAAAAGTTTTATTAAAACAACAGCATCTTAGGCACAAGCATTTTTATATGCTTGGTTTCAAGAACTGATACAGAACATAACTTAATGACAGTTCAGAAACCTGAATTTAACAATCAATTAACTCAATTTCCATGGCTAAAGCTCTGCTTTAAACTCCTAAATTTTAACAGGGAGTAAATACGAGATCAGTCTCAAGGCAGTGAAATGTATGAACTAGATTATGACAAACTTGTCTGCAAATACAGGGCTTAACTCCATAACCCTGACATTTTTGGTCCTAGAATTCTAGGTATTCTGTGCTATAATCTACCATAGCTTGCCATATTACAGCTAATTGACTATGTCTTGGGAAAACATTTATATTATTTTAATATGGCAACAAAAACTCATGACTATACTGTAATTAGGGAGTTCACGTTGTTTAATTTTAAAACCATCCGTGACATTTTCTGACCTGAAAGCAACAGTCACTCAGCTGGGCTTTTTTGTAACCTTAGCGGCTACAGGTTAGTTCACTATAACCCTAAGGGTATCGTCTTCCTTGTACTGAGATGGTGGTTAACCATTACACTGGAACACTCACTGAGCGTTTGAGCAACCATGTTTCTGCTGCATCTTTCTCTCAAACAGGCATTTATTTTCTTATTAAGATCCATGGACTGATACTTACAGAAGTGAGTTCCGAAGAGGCAACCCATATCACGTCAACAAGGAGAAGAATGACAATTCCTAGAGCCATTCGCCTGCGCTGAGTGTATGAACTGCTCTGGGAGCTCATTCGATTCATGATAAAAACCCACACCATTTGTAACCTATTCAAGATCAATAAAGGAATAAAACCCAAAAGATTACAAGTGGTGACCAAACAAAAAGAAAAAAAAAAA